>CM043322.1:39112060-39712060 GCA_023736055.1 Quercus glauca | reverse complement strand
CTTGTTTTTTTTTTTTTTTTTTTTTTTTTTGCAGCTTTATCAAAAGCTAAAACAACTTAAACACACCTTAAAGGTAAAAAAAATTCACAAATAAGAATAATATCCTTAATAAATCATGCGACTTCTAGCAAGCAAATCCTATATGATTTCAAATGATCAACCAACTCTCCAAAATTGTGTTCCATGATGAGATTAGAAAAATAATTTGCTTGACAGAACAATAAAGCTTTTCTCATAATTGAATGATGAATTCCATAATGGAGCTTGAAGCCAAACAGTTTATGCAAAGGAATTATCTGAGAATAAATGGCTCCAGGATTCAGCATCCTTGAAACATAAAAAATGTGTCAAGTTTCAATGAGAAACAAGAGTTGGGGACCTTCATCTTGTACCAAATATCGGAGTTCTTGAACTGCCTATGAGATCCCAAGCCCCTGGCAATTTGGATTGATAATTTTCGTGTAGAAAAATGGGGGTTGGGTACCAACCCTGAATGCAGGATGAGATGAATGTTTCTCACCTTTGTCAACCGCTTGTCTCTTGTGGAGGGATTTTTTTTGCAAAAGGAAGAATATAAAAATACTTCCAATAGCTTCAAATTAAAAATGGATTGATTTTTAATTTTTTTTTTTTGAAATGATAAGATTAATTTGTTATATTTTGAAGCCTCATGTTTGATTTGTTACTTTTAAAATTATATTTTTTAATTTGTTACACCCCTAAACCATATGGCTTTAAGCTATAATAAATTAAAAGAAAGGGTGAAATTTTAACTTTTGCAAAAAAAAAATAAAAATAAAAACTATACTTTGTAAAAATGTCGTAATTCACTGGCTTTTTCTTCCTCACGAATTATAATTTTATTATGTAAGTTTTCTATAACATACCATATTGACATGTTCAATATTCCAGTAAGTCAGCAACCCTCTCATAGTTTAATGCACTATGATTATAATATCCTAAGAGACAAGAATTTGAAAGTCATGCATAATATCTTGAATGAGAGAACAAGAGGAGCAATGCTATGTACACATAAAATTTGACAATATTTTTCATAACAGTTGAGTTGCTAAATTTTTACTAATTTTTATCTAAATTCATCACTAATATCATTTTTTACCAAGCAGATGTAAAATTTTGTCTTTTTTTGTGTGTGTGTCTATACTCTAGACTTTTCCAACAAGATATGCCTCTTATATCCAGGTTAATTTTATGTCATATTCAAGGTTACTATTTCTTGTTTTGCTGAATTAATCAATGTTACTATTGTTTTTGCCACGAAATTGTATTTTATGATATGATATTCGTTCGTACAAGACTAGAAGAGGCAAGAAAATATGGGTTTAAGGGTGGTTTAGATGGCCTTTTCCATATTATATTATATTAAGCAAATTGTTTCCAAATGTTCTCAGTCAAATCCTTCTAGTTTTCTAAAAGCCGGTCTTTTTTTTTTTTTTTTTTTTTTTTTTTTTTTTTTTTTAATTACTAACTTTATCATCGGAGAACTTTTAACGCCACTATAGGTCTTATAGTAGCGTTCGTGAAACGCCCATGGTTTTAAAAACCGGTATGGTTAAAGAATCGGAAAAGGAACTGGTTACCGGTCTTCTGGTCGGATTAGGGTCCGACCGATGGTCAAACTGGTAACGTCATAAATAATTTAATTATTAATTTTTAAATTATATAAATAAATAATATTTTTTTAATATACTAAAACTAACAAACTAATAGTAATAAATATGTTTCCTTAAAAAACATATAAGTATTAAGATCATTTTAAAGAATTTAATATAATAACATTACAAAACAATCATCCTTAACATAATAAACTTTCAACAAAACCAGATAAATAAGTTTAGGACATTCAAATGGAAAATAGCAAATAAGTTCATTACATTCAAATAGCAAATAAGTTTTAAACAGAGAACTAAATAAATAAGTTTATTATATCCAAATAGCAAATAAGTTTCAAATAGATCTGTTCCACTCAACAATTTCAGATTGGCAGCAACCATTTTATCAACAAATAAATCCACCAACATAACATACACAAATAATACTCTGTAAACTATAATTCACAAAATATAATGCTCTGTAAATCAAATCCACAACATAAATCCACTAAACTATACACAAAATCACAAATAAATATCCATCGGTGTATACAAATTACAAACATACACAACATACACAAAATCACAAATAAACTAAATACTAATAATGATAATGCTTTGTCAATTGTAATTCATCAAATATTAATAATTGAAAGAATAATTGATGATAGAAGTTACCTAAGATGAAGCCGAGAACAAGAACTGAGAACCTGAGATGAAGCCAAGACTCAAGAGAATTGAAAAAATAAAAAATAAAGTAAAACTATTAAAACCAGATGAAGCTGAGAGAAATGATAGAAATAGAGTTCAGTGAGAGTTAGAGGTACCCGATGAAGCCATCGAAGCATAGAGCATAGGCCATGAGAGGCAAAGCCTCCAAAGGGAGAAACACACATACACACACACACACACACACACACAAATAGAGCATAGGCCGTGAGGGTGAGAGTCGTGAGACTTGATAGCGGCATGAATTGTGATTGTGAGAAGGAAGAAAAAAAAAATTTGAGAGTGAGAGTTTGAGAGAGACCCAGAAAGGCAAGAGGCATGAGGGGTGTGAGAGAGTCAACTGAGACTAAGAGAGGGTTGAGAGGCATGAGAGAGTGGTTAGGGCTAGTGTGTTAGTTTTTAGGATTTCCTTTTGCCCAAAACGACGTAGTTTTAGGTTGGGAAAATTTGCAAAAATGATGTAGTTTAGGTTTCAACCAAACTGGCCAATAACTGGTTTAATCATATTGGTTCCTGGTTTTTACGGTTGAACTGGTTGATTTGCAATTATTCTCGGTTTTTAGGTGATTTTTGGTTTTTAGTCATAATCGGACCGAATTGATGGCTAATTTTTGATTGAACCGGTCGGACCGGCATGGCCGGTTCAGTTTTTAAAACCATGGAAACGCCATTATAAGCCCATTTAGGCTAAAGCAGCATATTCTATAGTGGCGGTTACAAATGTCACTATTATACCATGACTACAGACCTATATTGGCGTTTTAGAAAAACGCCACTATAGGTCCATACCCTATAGTGGTGTTTGTAAAATGCTGCTATAGGTTGACATTGTGTGTTTTTTTTTTTTTTTTAATATATATTTAAAAAAGGCTAAAGCAGTGTTTTATAAACGCCATTATAGGGTATGGACCTATTGTGGTGTTTTAAAATCGCACTATAGACAAATAAAAAAAAATAAATTTGACCTAGAGTAGCGTTTGAAGCGCCATTATAGGGTATAGACATATAGTAAATGCCACTATAGCCAATTTTAAAAAAATAATAATAATAACCTATAGCAACATTTGAAATACCACTATAGGTGTATACCCTATAGAGTGTAGTGTAGGTACGTCAGAGATCCTGCACAAGACCAAAAACTGAGCTCTGCTCGAGTGGTCACTAGTGTGGTGCCGGCCACTGAACCTCCGATGGCAAAGTCAGGTAAGAATAAAGCAAAGATAATGGTAATTTGTAGATCTTAGTGTATCTGTGCGTATGTACCTTTGTTTGAGGTATGGTATTGCTTAAATAGGGCTTTTCCCTTTCTAGCCATTGGTGTCATTCAATGATGGCTTAAATGCCTTTCAGTAACAGTTCTCGGTTTTTTAATGAGGTGCTATGAAGTCCCCCACAATCGTATCATTTGTATTTAATAGCTCTATATTAAATGCCTAGTTTAAGGTGCATTTGGTCGTCTAGCTTGGATTATCTGGACGAGGGAAATTATCTAGCTCATCAGCTGCCCCCTATTCTGAGACCTTAAGTGTGATGACGATCGTAGGAATATAAAGGGTCACCATTATCCAAATGTGGCTTTTGGGATTCTGTTTTCCTTGCATTTAATGCAACGTGACAGTGCCATGCTTGTCGTGGCCACGTGTCACATTCTGATGGGTTGACAGTGGCGCTTTTCTCGAGAAAACTCTTGGGCTTTCTGTGGTTTTAGTTTTTGAGTGAGCTTTTTTAAACTTCCTTTTTCTTCTTCCTCTTTTACTCTCTTTTTCTTGTTTCCTCCATTTTTCTCTGCGTTTTTTTCTTCCTCAAGCTTGATTCTTCCTCTTTTTTCAAGTATGATCCTTTCCTTTTCTTTTTTAGAAAGTTATTTCCTTTCCTTTTTGATTAATGGTTGATCCCTTTGAAATTAGGTGCCTCTCTCCTTCTATTTTGTTTTTCTTTGCACACCTAAGGGTTTTTCTTGGGTATTCTAGTGGTCATTGCCCCCCAATTAAGGGTTTTGTATATGGGGATAGCAACTTAGGTGTAGTGTTGGCTAATTTGTACCCCTTATTGCGCCAATCTTTAAATTGTCTTTGAGAGATGTCTAGGGAAGAGAGGGTTGCGTCTGAGGTGAGGTCTAACGAGTTGGAAACGGGGTTGTCATTTAGTGATGATCCAGTTAAGGTGGAGAAGGATTCTGCCGCTTCGGTGCCCTCATCTTCCCTTTCACCTCGTTGGAGGGAAATTATGTCCTTCCATGCTCTTAAGGAGGAGTGCACACTGGACGAGGAAACCCTTACCAAATTCAGATATAGGTTTCGATTCCCTAATGAGACTAGGATTCGTCTCCTTTGTGATGGAGAAAAGTCTTGCTTATTCTCACTTGGTGAGGTACGCTTCTATGAGACTGCTTTCCTAAGTGGCCTCAAATTCCTCGTCCACCGTATCATAATGGAGCTCTTCCATCACTTAAATATTGCTTCTGGGCAACTTATGTTGAATTCTTAGAGGATTGTAATTAGTTGTATGGAGATATGGATGATTGTCATTGATGGGGATATGATTAGGTTGGATGAGTTTGTTTACCTGTACCATTTAAAAGAGTTGAAGGAGTTGCTTATTACGAGCTTCTACCTTAGGTCAAGAAGGCTAAGATCATCATTGATCTTCCTTCCTCTTGATATTGGAAGTCTAGATATTTCTTTGTGTCTGGTGATGGTTGAGAGACTTCTTGAGACGACCTTTAGGGTGAAGTCCTTAGGTTGCACCGTAGGTGGGAGACCTCAAGATTTGGTGCGTCATCTTTTGAAAGTGCTTTCTTATTGGATTTTTATTATCGTCCATCCCTAACCTTGCAACATTTGTTTTTGTAGCCAAGAAGCGTCCAACACTCAAGAGCAACAAAGGATGTGTTTAGGCAGCCACTCAGTATGTGAAGACTATTGAGGATTTTGATGACCTCATCGATCCTTGGACCTTAGCTTGTCATTTCCTGGGCCTGAAGCCTTCTTCTTTCGTCTTGCAAGCTATATAGATAAGAAAAGTAAGTCTACTTGGACGAGACCATTCTTATCATGTATACCTTGTCTCGTGCTGATTTCTTTTTGTGTTGTTTGTTGTAGAGATGGCGACCAAGTTTAACCAGAAGATTTACGCTTGTATAAAGGATAAGAAGAACGAGCCCTTTCCAGCATTGGCCAAATGAGGGTATGGGTCATTCAAAAGGAGGTTCCTGAGACAGCTTCGCCCACTCTTGCTCTTGAAGGAGCTCGGGTTGCTTCTCCTACAACTTCTATTGAAGAGATTACTCCTCATTTGAAGAGACATAAGACCAGGGGAAAAGGCAAAGAGAAGGTTGATGCCAACGTGTGGGATAACACTAGAGTGGCCTTGATGAGGGTGCATAACTTCGTCAATCCTGACGACCTTAAAAAGCTTTTTGGGGTCCCTTCTTATGAGATAGTGAATTGTCACATGCATAAGCTCATCCAGGTATTGCTTTGTCTGCACATTTCTTTTAGAATGTTATCTTCGTCTCTTAACTTATGGATGTCAGGAGCTGGGAGATGTGGGCGAAAGGGAAAGAGTGTCGGAGTCTCCACCTAGTTATATGGTCCAGGAACCATGAATATAGCATCCTTTCGAGGAAGGACCTTTGGTTTTACTACCAGAGTATGGGTTCGGAGTTTAGATACGCTCTGGGAAAGGTGTTAGGCATCCAAGATTTTCTAACCCTAAGGTTGGCCTCCCATCATTGTATCTTACGTCCTAACCTTATTAAAAAACATGTTCAACATTTGCATCTATACTCACACACACACACTAGCATACATCTAAGCATACAATCACGGCATCATTCATCCTAAAACACATACCCATCCTTAAAGCAATAAAGAGTCGAACACATATGAGAAACCCTAGCATGTGAAACCTTATCATACATCTCAAGGCAAGGCAGCAAAGTAAATCACATCATAAATCAAAACAAGGCATCAACTACATACACATATATCAAAGAAGGATTAAACAAACAACAAGCATGTTCATGTGAATGCATGATCTACCTTACTTATCTCACAGCACTTCAGCACCTATGGTATCATGAATGGGCATGTGAATGCATATTCATGGCATCGAAGCAAGAAACAAACATAAAACCCTGATCTAAACCCTAATCTAAACATGTGATAACAAACAAATATGTTAAAAGATGGACAAGTAGTTATGGGGCTTAAAATATATGAAAAAGAGGCTACACAGAACAAACACGTGAAAGAGAGACAAAACAAACAAAAATTAGGGTTTTTGGGTAACTGCGTCATACACGCTAGAACAGGTCTACTTACACATGAGTTCAGCCTGCGTGCATAGGCTAGATCATGCGTATGCAGATCCTTACCCAGAAAGCCAAATTAACACAGAAACAGAGCAGAAACCAAACAAAATAGAAAAACGTAAATCTAGCAACCTAACATGCTAAAAAACATAACGAAGCCTAAAACTAACCTAAACAAACATATATAAACATAAACTAAACAAAGAAACAGATTAAAGGCAGAAAAGGAAAAAGAAAAGTTCAAAAGAATACCTTAAAGAAAAAGCTCCTAGGTTTAATTTTTGACCGTTCCCTTCAGTTAAATCTATTACAATTCAACAAAATAGTGCTTAGTAATCTTAAACTCAAAGGATTGGGGCTAGAAAGGGTCCCAATTAAATAAAAAGACTTAAGGGTTTTTTGTGAAAAACTCCCTTTTGACTCACTATTTTCTAGTGAATTTTAGGTTTTCTCGTGGGATTTTTGTGTCTTTTGAATATGTACCATGTAAGGCTTTTTATAGTTGAAAAAAATGGGATTTGGAACAGCTCCTAGACGATGTGGAATTCATTCCAAACCTCAACCATTATTGCAGAAAACTTGCCTTTCATATGCTTTTGAAACCCTAGCTACGTATGTAATAATGTCCCTGCGTACACATGCTTTAGCTTGAATACGCAAGTCGCGACTCACGTACGCAGGCCAAGGTCCACTTTGATCATTTAATTTTCCAAAATTAGATTTTTGCTCATTTAAAATATTATATTTTCCATTTTAACACCCATCAAGTCAATTTAATATTTGATTGGGCTCTAAATTAGTCTTGAGCCTTATAGTTCGAGCATCATTGAGGAAAGGGGGCCCGAGTTGTAAGGGGTACAAAATGCAGTGTTTACAGAAGAGATGATCCATATCACTACGGAGTTCTTGACCCACAAAGAAAAGGTAGTTGTGGTTGGCTCCAAAGTGGAGGCGTTGGAGGCAGAGAGTTCCAAGTTGAGGAAGGAACTCATATCGACTATGGATGAAGGGAACACTGCCAAAGAGAAGGTTAAGGCTTTGACTAAGGAGCTTAGGGTGGCCAACCAGAAAGTCAAAACTGTAGCTGCCAAGGCTATCCAGGTGTTCCAACTTACTGAGGAGTATAACATTGTCATCTTTAGTTGATACAATAAGGGTTTCAAACTTCTTCGGAGGTATATGATGAAGCATATGCCAGGGGTTGACTTGGAGAGCCTTGACTTTGAGCAGGTGGACAAGAAGATGAATGCAGACGAGGTTGCCTAAGTTATTGTTGCTTTTGCTGAAAGGAGTGTCCTTGAGCCTAAAGCCACCCTCCCTAGTCTAGTTGAAGGAGACGATGCTACTGCAGTTTGATTGCTTTTTTCTTTCATTTCCCTTTCTTTCTCTCTCTCTCTCTTTCTTTTGTTTTAAAATTTATTTATTTATTTATTTATGGTGCCCTGTATGTTTTTGGGCTTTTGATAATCTCGAACAATTTATGATGGTGCCCTGCATGTTTTTGGGCTTTTGATAACTTCAAAACAATTTTATAATGGTTAAGTTTATTGTTGGCTATTATGTATGTCTGCGTTTGTGCGGATGCTTACATTTCACCTTATTTTGGATGTACCATTGGTCTTGTTAGGTGGTAGGCATCTTTATAAGGATTTCCTCACTTGCCTCGTCAAGTGAGCTTTGTTGGTTCATTTCGTCCTTGAATGTCTTCAGTTTACTGTAACACTTTTTCATGTTATATGACTTGTATCCTCTTAGAGTAGGGAATTTTGTCACTTGGTTTTGTCTATGTGATTTACATCCCTTAGATTAGGGAATTTTATCACTTGGCCTCGTTATGTGATTTACATCCCTTAGAATAAGGAATTTTATCACTTGGCCCGTCTATGTGATTTACATCCGTTAGATTAGGGAATTTTATTACTTGGCCTCATATTTGTGATTTACATCACTTAGATTAGGGAATCTTATCACTGGCTAGTTTGGTTTTTTTTTTTTTTTTGGTTGTTATGGACACTCATTCGAACATGTTTGCAAAGATGGTCATTGAATAATACTTTATTGCGCTGCCTTTTAATAAGGAAACTGTTAATCATTACAAAAGGAATTATTCTTTATTGGTGATACCTTTTTTTTTAAGTGCTCGATGTTCCATGGATGTGGTAGCATTTTACCATCCATTGACTCCAAGTGGTAGCTTCCTTATCTTGAATAATGGACGACCCTGTAGGGCCCTTCCTATGTTGGTCCTAGTTTGACTTGTGTTGAGTCATTTGTTGTGGGTGTGACCTTTCGTAAGACGAGGTCTCCTATGATGAGTCTTCTGAGCTTCACTCTTTGGTTGTAGTAATCAACCATCTTTTGCTGGTACTTTGCCATTCTTTGGGGATGCCTCGTCTCTTACTTTGTCCAAACAGTCCAGGTTTAGCTTCAAGTGGTCATCATTACCTTCCTCATGGAAGAATGATGACTCCCACTTCGACTGGGATTACTGCTTCAGTACCATAAATAAGGTTGAATGGTTTTTCTCCTGTTGGAGTTTTGGCTGTAGTTTGGTAAGCCCATAGGACATTTGGTAATTTGTTGGGCCATGTGCCTTTTGTTAGGACATATTTGATTCACTTGTTAGGAACATATGTCACGATTTTATGTAATTGGCTAATCCTTTGACAAAACACACTTTACTTGTATTTAGGTAGATCTAGGATGTGTTTAATACTTCAAGAAACTGTGTTTCAAGATCAAGTGTTAAAGACATGTAAGTCTGTCCAATATTCAAGTTTGAAAAGTGTCTGTCATTAAAGCTCGACAGCTAGCATCTATTGAGCTTGAAGAGCTGTTCTAGCCTCGTGGCTTGACAACTGCTCGATAGATGGCTATCTGTCGAGGTTTAAGAAAAATAGATTTTCAGTTTTGTTTTGACTCTAATCCGTGATTATGTGTTTGAGCTTTCTTTTCTCACAACCCTAGACATTTAAAAGGATTATTTTAAGGGCCGTCAAAGTGAACACAAGTTGCACAAGTGTTGAGTAAAGTTTGCTCAAGCAAATTGTGATTGGAGACAAAATTTGCCCTGGTTCATCTTTCTTATGAAGAAGTTGCTGTGTTTGTACACTGTAGGGTTTTGTGACCAAGCATCTTTTGGATCTTCATCGTGTGGATGAATAGAAGAACTTTGCAGCCAACAACTCTCTCTAGTTAGTGATGAAGTCGTGTACTGGGATTTGCACAATTGGTTAGTCACGTACTGGGAGTCGTGCATTACAAGGAGAGATTGTCACTACGGAACAAGTGCAATTGGGTATTGGGGTAAGGGTTCAACTGTAGGTTGGTATAAGGTACTGGGATTCCTTTACTTGTAACCGTTTGTTGTGATAATAGTGGATTCTCGGGAGTGGTAACCTTGAAATCACCCAGTGAGGTTTTTGTTGTATTGGTTTTCCTTATTCGTAAACAAATCACCATGTCAATTTATTTTCTGCTGCATGCTTAGTTTAATTGGTGATTTATTTATGCTACCACGCATTTGCATGTTAATTTGATTAATTAATAAACTTGGCTAATTAATCAATTAATTTATCATAAATGGTCAATACGTTTTTGGCCTATCAAATGTTATCAGAGTAGGCACACTCTGATTAGGATTAATCTTTGCTATGTTGATTCATTGACCCCTGTTTGTCATGGATAGAGGACAGTCATTAATTATACCTCCTTTATTTGATGGCACTAACTATGCATACAGGAAAGTATGCATGAGAGCTTTCATGCAGTCTTTAGATGAGAAAGTGTGGCAAGCTGTTGAGATAGGCTGGACCAAGCCAAAGGAAATACCGACCGATTGGGATGAAGCTAAGATTAAGGTGGCAAACTTCAATAGTAGGGCATTGAATGTTTTATTCAGTGCAGTCACTAATGAGGAGTTCAAGAAGATATCCTCCACTGAAACTGCTAAGGAAGCATGGACCATTCTCCAGACAACCTATGAGGGAATCAAGGCTGTTAAAGATTCAAAACTTCAGAGGCTCACTACGAGCTTTGAAGAAATCAAGATGGAGGAGGATGAGTCATTTGATGAGTTCTATGCCAAGCTCAAGGACATAGTGAACTCAATTTTCAATCTTGGGAAAACCATTCCTAAACCCAAGATTGTGAGAAAGGTGCTCAGATCTCTACTCGAGAGATTCTATGTGAAGATTACTGCAATCTAGGAATCAAAGGATATTGACAAGATTCTTTTGACAGAACTGGTTGGTAATTTGCAGACCTACGAGCTAGGGTTAACAAGAATTGGCAAGTCGGGTAAGGGTAAAAGCGTGGCATTGAAGGCCAAGAGCAGTAATACTAATGAGTTTTCAGACGATAAGGATTCTAAGATGAAGTCCTATATCACCAGGAAATTCAAGAAGTTTGTTAAGAATGCCAATGGGAAGGGCTTCGACAAGGACCGTAGGCAATCTAGCTCCTCATAGTTCAAGAGCCAAGATAAAAGGAAGAAGGATGCTAGGGATGGTGGTCAATACACTGTTCCTTCAGGACCTAAGTGCTTTGGGTGTCAAGGTTTTGGTCATATGAAACAAGAGTGTCTTACATATCTGAAGAGTATTGGGAAGAGCAAGGCACTTGCTGCTACCTTGAGCGACACTGAGCCTGAGGATGATTCCGGTAATGAGGATGATGGAATCTTAAATGCCTTCACTGCCACTGTCAGTCCTACTGATGGGATTGTTGAAGATGTGGATGAAGAAGAGGAATTGGTGGAGTCCAAGTTTGAGAAGATGGATGAACAAGATGACATCCACACAGTCTTTGCAAAGTTGTATAAGGTCTCAGAAAAGCATGAAAAGTTGCATAGGTTGACCACCAAGAAGCTTAGTGATGTGGAGCTTGAGCGTGAAGAGCTTTCCACAAAGTTTGATGAATCTAATAAGACTATTGGAGCATTGAGGTTTGAGAACAACTTTTTGCCTGAGAAGATTAAGGAACTTGAGACAGAACTGTTCCAAGTCAGAGCTCAGCAGGAAAGGACTTCAAGTGCGAAGCTTGATGAGATGCTCAGCATTCAGAAATCTACTTCAAATCGAACTGGGTTAGGGTATGATTTCTCTTCTCCTAGTATTGCTTCTACTACTTCTACTGTTTTTGTTCCTCCTACTAATAATGTTAAAAATAGTTTAGCCAGTGAGAACATAGGTAAGGGTAAATCTATCTTATGAGCATCCCCTATGTAGGATAAGAAAGAAGTTAAAAACCCTAGGGTTAAGAAGGCTAACTCTCAAAAGCCTAAATAGAAGAAGCAGCATCTCTGTCATCACTGTGGAGTAGCCGGTCATACTTGACCTAATTGTTATAATTGGCTAGCCACTCAACAGAGCAACGGCATGATCGCATTAGGAAACCAGAATCAGTTTCCATCCTCTTTTGTTCCCTTGGAGATCTTCTCAAAGCCCTCATGTTCCTTTAAAAATTGAACGGTTTCAATTCTTCCCCCTCACCGCTGGATCAAGGATTTGCTAGACAGAAATGTTCTTCAAAGGTGTGGAAGGAAAAGGGCTCCAAGTGATTCTATCACTTTCTTCTCTCTCTTCGTGTTTTTGGTTTTGCATAACTTGTATGTTTTGCTTTTATTTTGAGTCAGTCTAGTTTTATGCTTTGCCTTGTTTAACATGTTTTTGTTTGTTTGTTTTCAGTTTTGTTTATTTTGTTTTTGATATAAAAAAAATTGAAAAATTAGAAAAATAAAAAAACAGTGTGTATTTTGTGTACATTGGTACTTGTGTACCTTGGATGACCATTGAAACAAAGTTTTCTAAACTTTGTATCTTTTGTAGCTCAGATGAGCATCTCTATGCACAACTAAATAAGTGAGCTTTATGGCTCGTGTTTGTGATGAGTAAGATTAAGTAATCACTTGAACTTAACACTTGTATCACTCTTTTTGACGGGAAGGACTAAAAATCCTAAGAGAAAGGCATAAATAACCATCTCACCATTGTTGCCCGCCAATCATGAAATGACATATGTATGCTTCGACATAGCAAAAGTGCAATGTCAATAACATTTGTGTGCTTCGTCATAGCAAAAGTGGAATGTCAAAAACTTAACATCATTGGGTATTTCTTTTCTTTCTCTTATATGCCCATGCATGATTTGCTTAAAAAGAAAAATATACAAAGAAAAATAAAAGAATAAAAATGCTTTATACATGATTGCAAGCGTGTATTTTAGGAGATGTGGGAGTTATAGGATGTACCTCGATGGTAATAGTCCCTATCAAATAGTTATGATTGTGTGTGAGTTAAAGTGATTTTCTTATATCTCAAATCGTTATAACATGTATACACTTATGCAATCTTGCGATGTTTTTCACACACAACACGCAATATTCTTTGCTACTCTTAATACATGTGCAGGTACAATGTGATTTGGCCATCACAAGGTTTTACATGTGTTAATGTATGCTCACTAAACTGTCTTGACTTATTTTTGAAATATAAAATTGGTTAGACTTGTTTAGTGTGTGTGTGTGTGTGTTTTTGGGATCCATGTGCTTAAAATTGTTGTTGAATGATGATTTTGAGAGCTTAAAATGTTGATTGGATCTTTGGTTGAGTTGTATGATTGATTGCATTCATGTCTGTGCTTTTCCTTTCTTGAAAAACTGTTTTTAAGCAATCTCAATAGTTTCTCGACAGCTAGGTGGATCGATCGAGAAAACTTCTATCTCCTTGATAGCTTCTCGACAGCTGGTGGATCGATCGAGCTTCTTTTAACTTTTCTGTTGAATTGTCCCTCGACAAATCCTTGATAGCTTCATCTGTCGACGTCTTTTTGCTCGACACTTGGCTCGACACCTCTATCTGTCGAGATTTACTAGGCTCATATTTAAGCGCGAATCGCGATTTCCTTTTCATTTTTCTCGTTCTCTCTCTCTCGACAGACATGTCTTTCCACCTCCTAAAACACTCTCTCTCACTCTAAACCTCATTTCCAAGTGTTCTTCAAGCTTTTTCAAGTTTTCTCTTCACTTGGTATGTCTCTTTTCTCTCATTTACATGCATTTCATGTTTTGAAACCTAGGTTTTGGGGTTTTTGAAAAATTTTGGATTTTTCAAAATTAATGAGTTTTTGTTAAAATCTTGGGATGGGTTTTTGTTTAAATGAGTTTAAAATCTCATGCATTGCGTCACATAAGCATTATAACAGCATTATCATGCATTTTAGATGCGTGTAATTGATTGTGTGCTGGTAGGATTGGATTGGGCTGAGCCCATGATACTTTTTATATTACATATCACATGTTCATGCATTCCCATGCATACATTCTTACTTTTCAATATATCTTGATATATTTAAATTGTTTTGGCACTTTTCTGATTGTCTCTTTCTCTCCCCCCTCCCCCCCCCCCTCTTTTCATTTACGTTAGCCGTGTCTATGACACTTAAACGTAAGTTTGCTCTGTCTCGGAACCCTCTTCATTCCAGGGCATCGTTTTCCTCTAATCCTACTCCATCACATATTCGGTTCGGTGATGAGGATGCCTGTAAGGCCTTCTCGGAGAACTTTTCTTGACGAGACATTCATTCTGGACGCCGAGTCATTTTGGCGAACTTCGTCGACACTGACCTACCCATTGTCATTCACAGTCGGGGTTAGGAGTCACTGTGTGACGTCTCGGTCACATGTCCATCCGTGCTGATCTAGGAGTTTTACTCCAACATGCATGGATTTGATTTTTCTGTACCTTTCTTTCATACTCACGTTTGAGGTACGCGCATTGCTGTCACACCGCAGCTTGTTGCGGATGTGCTCCATGTTCCTAGGGTAGAGTTTCCCGACTACCCTGGTTGTGAGCGTCTGAGGACTGTGTCCAAAGATGAGCTCAAATTTGCTTTTTGTGAGCCCTTCTGATTGGGGTGAGCGTCAGTTCACTTATTGTTCGGACTTTGCAAAAGGTCCTCGATTTTTGAACATGGTTATAACTTTTGTTCTTCACCTTCTCTCTCACTATAACTCTATTACAGAGCCTCGTGCTCGATTTTTGCTATCCCTTTTTGAGCATCTTACCATAGATTTTCCTTCTCATTTTATTCTTTCTATTTTAGATGTCTATAAGGATACATCGTCCTGTGATAAGCTTATCTTTCCTTCTGCTATCACGAGGATCTTATGCCATTTTTCTATTCCCTTTCCAGCGTTCGACCACTTTACCCACATTTGTGCCATAGACACCGCTACTGTTAAACGTAGCAAGACGCAGTTTAGGTCGAAGTAGTCTGGGTCAGCAGCTTCTCCCTCCCGTTCAACTCCATCCCAATTTGCTCCATCCACATCTGCTCCTTCCTCTTTTACGGGTGATGTGACTCTAGGAGACATCATGACGTAGCTTCAGCGCATTGATGCTTGCCTTGATACACTCTCCACTGAGCTGTATCATGTGAACATTTGTGTTGGCTGTATTGCACGACGGCAGGCAGTCATGGGTGGCTTCGTTGATTCTTCTCCACGTACTCTAGAGGCTTCTAATGTTGAGGATGATGATGACGATGCTACTGCTTCTGAGGATGATGGTGATGGAGATGCTAGCTCTTCCGGTACAGATGAGATGTCTACTTGACACTCTTACCCTTTGTCACTCGTGACAAAAAGGGGTAGTAGTTTTGTATATGAGAGTAGTCATACTTAGGGAGAGAGTTAGTATATGACCATTTTGTTAGGGGGAGTGTTGATATCTTGAGGGATGTAGTGAGGATTATTTGTTTCTTTTTCTTTTCTCTACTTTAGATACATTTATTCTTGTACCTTAGGTCTAGTGACCATTATTGACATACATTGTACTTATCTTTTTTATATGTTGATGTATGTTTCTTTCACCTACCCTTACATGTGTTGTTTCATTTCTCTCTTTATGCACATGCTTCTTATTACGTGTATGCAATCTATTATTTATGTTTCACACAAAGATGCCTTGATGAGTTTTGTTTAAAGTGTTTCAGAAATACTGGTTGTCAAAGTCTACTTGCCATAAACTCTCTTCTTGCAAAGTTTTTTAAGAGTTTGTGTTAGGATAGATTTTATTGTATGTAACAAGTGAGTATTAGTTGAGTGATTTATGACTTCTCTCATATTTTCATTTGTTTGTTGTGGTTTTGTCACGGATTGCCAAAGGGGGAGATTGTTAGGACATATGTGATTCACTTGTTAGGAACATATGTCACTATTTTATGTAATTGGCTAATCTTTTGACAAAACACACTTTACTTGTATTTGGGTAGATCTAGGATGTGTTTAATACTTCAAGAAACTGTATTTCAAGATCAAGTGTTGAAGACATGCAAGTCTGTCTAAGATTCAAGTCTGAAAAGAGCTTGTCATTAAAGCTCGACAGCTAGCATTTATCGAGCTTGAAGAGCTGTTCCAGCCCCGTGGCTCGACAGCTACTCAACAAATGGCTATTTGTCGAGGTTTAAGAAAAACAAATTTTCATTTATGTTTTGACTCTAATTCGTGATTATGTGTTTGGGCTTTCTTTTCTCACAACCCTAGACATATAAAAGGATTATTTTAAGGGCTGTCAAAGTGGACACAAGTTGCACAATTGTTGAGCAAAATTTGTTCAAACAAATTATGATCGGAGACAGAATTTTTCCTAGTTCATCTTTCTTGTGAAGAAGTTGCTGTGTTTGTACATCGTAGGGTTTTATGACCAAGCATCTTCTGGATCTTCATCGTGTGGATGAATAGAAGAACTTTGCAGCTAACAACTCTCTCTAGTTGGTGATTGAAGTCGTGTACTGAGATCCACACAATTGGTTAGTCACGTACTAGAAGCCGTGCATTAAAAGGAGAGATTGTCACTACAGAACAAGGCTAACTGGGTATTGGGGTAAGGGTTCAACTATAGGTTGGTATAAGGTACTAGGATTCCTTTACTTGTAATTGCTTGTTGTGATAATAGTGGATTCTCGGGAGTAGTGATCTTAAAATCACCCGGTGGGGTTTTTGCCGTGTTGGTTTTTCCCATTCATAAACAAATCACCGTGTCAATTTATTTTCTGCTACATGTTTAGTTTAATTGGTGATTTGTTTGTGTTACCACACATTTGCATGTTAATTTGATTAATTAATAAACTTGGCTAATTAATCAATTAATTCATCACAAGGGGTCAATATGTTTTTGGCCTATCACCTTTTGCTCCCTCTAGTTACGCTTTGATGATCTTTAACAATGTTTGATTCGTCATTTCTGTTTGTCTGTTGGCTTGAGGGTGTCTTGGTGAAGAGAATTTGTCCTTGATTCCGAGGTTTGAGCAAAAAGACCTGAAGCCTTGGCTGTCAAATTGGCGACTGTTGTCAAAGATGATCGTCCTGGGTATGTCAAACTTGCAGACTATATTCTTCCATAGTAAATTTTGAATTTTGGCTTCTGTAATTGTTGACAATGCTTCTGCTTCCACCCATTTAGTGAAGTAGTAGATTGTAACTAGTAAGAATTTTACCTGTTTCTTACCCTAGGGTAGGGGCCCCATAATGTCGATTCCCAATTGTGCAAATGGCCAGGGTGAGGTTATGGTCGTCATCTTTTCTCTTGGCACCCGCTAAACATTTCCATACGTTTGGCATTTGTCACATCTTTTGTCGAACTCCTTTGCCTCCTTTTGCATTTGTGAGCCAAAAATAGCCTTCCCTGATTATTTTTCCCACTAAAGATCTCGCACCCATGTGATCTCCGCATATCCCTTCATGAACTTCTTCTAAGATGTACTTGCCCTCATCCTGCTCAATACACCTTAAGTAGAGCAGCAAAAACCTTTTGTAGAGTACATTGTTCAAGATTGTGAATCTAGCGGCTTGCTTTTTAACTTTTTTGGCTTCATTTGAATTAGGTGGCAGTTATCTGTCCTTAAGGTAAGAAAGGATTGGGCTCGTCCAACTGGCGTGGCCTTGTATTGCAAAGGTATAAAGCTCTTCGATGCTGGGGGACTTTTGTAATTCTATCTTTAGGTCTGGTAGGCCTGTCACATCCTTCGATGATGCCAGTATGGCCACCTTGTTTTCTTCTGAGTTTTGGCTTCGTGGGACTTGAGTAAAATTTATCTAATCAAACTCCCCAATTAGCTGGTTTGTTGACCTCAGGTATTTTTGAGGATCTTTTAAGTCCCTTAAGAAGTCGCAGCAAAGAAAAATTAATAGCATCCATATGGCACCTTTGTTGATCATCCTTATTTCTCCTATGGCACTCTTTGGAAAATCCTACAATTGATCCTCATCTCTGGGCTTGTCTTCTGACTTCCTTCTTGGGTCGTGCTTGTGTTGTCTTGACTCATCCTTTTTCACAAATTTCTGCAACTTTCCTTTATAGATTAGTTTTTCTATCTGCTCTTTTAGGTCCTTACAGTCCTTCGTGTAGTGCCCGTGATCACTATGAAAACGGCAATACGTCTTCTTGTCATGAACATTTGGAAATGAATGAAGCGGTTTTGGCCACTTGAGAGAATAATCGTCATTAATCTACATTAATATTTTGTCTACAAGCATTACTAGGGGTGTAAATTTTACCGTTCGTTGAGCTTTGTCTTCTCTTCTTTTAACTCCGTCATGGTTGGATGGATTATCCCTTATTTCCCTTTTCTTTCCTTTTGAGTCCTCTTGGATATTTCTCGGCTCTTTGCATTTGTCCCCTATTTCGATTAAAGCTAAAGCGTATTCCACGTTCATGTATTTCTGAGTCTTTAACAACATTTTTGCCATCGATTCGGGAGGACTCTTTGCAAGGGCAACTAAAAATTCCTTGGATTTCAACCCAGTTTTGAACGTGGTTAGCTGTACCTTGTCCTTAGCCTTGTCTACCTCCAATACTTCCCTATTGAATTGTTTCACATATGGCCTCAATGACTCCCCTTCTTCTTGTCTGATTGTGAGCAAATGATTCACTGGTCTCTTCTGACGTTGCCCATTGACAAAATGGCACACAAACGAGCTACTTAGATGCTTGAAGTTGTCAATGGACGATTAGGCTAGTTTGCTAAACCACACTCGTGCTACCCTTTTAAAGGTCGCAGGGAAGGATCAGAACAAGATCTTATCGGGAGTCTGTTGTAGGCCCAAGGTCATCTTGAAGGTGGTTATGTGGTCTAGTGGATCCTTTAGGCCATTAAATGACTTAAGCTGGGGAAATTTAGGTGGTAAAGGGCATTCCAAGACCTTTATAGTGAAAGGGGAATTAGTTCTTTTCACCATCCCATCCAGATTTTTATCCATTTTCTCCTTCATCGCATTTTTAAGCTCGTCCATCTCCTTTCTCATGCTTTTTAGGAGGTCATTGCTCGTCCCGTCAAAGGGATCCATCCTCCTTAAGCCATCTCTTCTGTGGTTGTTCTCGTTATCTTCATTCTTATTAACTTTGATTCTTGCTGGAGAGCGATTTTCCTCTTGCTGCAGTAGCAACCTCATTTCTTAATTCTGTCTAGTGAGCTCCTTTATGTTAGCCATGAGTGTCTGAATTTGCAAGGTAACACTACTGAATCCTAGGGTGCACTGGATTCCGTGTAGACATTAGGTAGGATAGAACTATGTTCCCAAACTTTGGTTTGAAATCGTCATTCCCCACAGACGGCGCCAAACTAATGATGCTAAAATTGTTAGTCAATATGTTCGTCTAGACAGAGTATAGCGTAGGTATGTCGGAGATCTTGCACAAGACCAAAAATAGAGCTTTGCTCGAGTGGTCACTGGTGTGGTGCCGGACACTGAACCTCCAATGGCAAAGTTAGGTAAGAATAAAGCAAAGATAATGGTAATCTCTAGATCTTAGTGTATCTGTGTGTATGTACCTTTGTTTGAGGTATTACATTGCTTAAATAGGGCTTTTCCTTTCTAGCTGTTGGTGCCATTCAATGGTGGCTTGAATGCCTTTCCGTAACGTTTCCCAATTGTTTAATGAGGTGCTATGTGGGCCCTAATGATCGTATCCTTTATATTTAACAGCTTTGTATTAAATGCCTGCTTTAAGGTGCCTTTGGTTGTCTAGCCTGGATTATATGGATGAGGGAAATTATCTGTCTCATCAGTGGTGTTTTAAAATCCACTATATGTCCAAAAATCCCACTATAATTTGTTTTTTGGCAAAAATGCATTTTTAGTCCCTATATTTTGGGTCAATTCTCATTTTGGTCCCAAAATTGATTTTGCTACTATTGTAGTCCCTAAAAAAAGAAAATCAATTTTATTTTGGTCCCTGCAGTCAACCCATTAACGGAGACCTCCTATGTAGCAGACAGAGTGCTGTGCTAGCTGACATGGCACTGACGTGGCCATTAAAATATTATTAAAAAAAATTATTTGGCATTTTATAAATGCTATGTCAGCATTTTATTTTTATTTTCTAAAAAAGCCATGTCAGAAAATTTTAAAAAATAAATTAAATTAAAAAACCTTAAATTTAATTTAATTAAAAAAAAATTTCTTAATGTTTTTCATGTTCTTCATTTTATAACCTGTTCTTCATATTCTTTCAAAATCAAACCCAATAACCAAGAATTCAAACCCATCACAAGAACACGAACCCAACAACCTAAGAACTCAAACCCAAATCACTAGGACATAAATGAAAACAAGAAGAAAAAATTAAATTAAATACTAACAGGATGAATGAAGAAAAATGAACCTAATCTAATCATCAAACCCAAATCAACCCAAATTCATCATAATTTCCTAGCACCATTAACATAACCCAATCGCCTAAATTCATCAAACCTCATAGAAAACCCAAATTCAACACCTCAGAGATCATCAAACCTGAAGAGGAAAAAATTATGCTGATAGATATGGGCCTGACGGTCGTCACGCCTGGGTCGATAGTGGACAGGCCCAGCCTCTACCCAATCCATTGTGGATTGGATACTTGCGACGCACGTCATTGAATCCGGACCTAAATGGAGTTCTAGCACAAAAAGGATTCTGAGTTCCATAATAAATCTTCTCTACAAGGAAAAACCTTGTATATCACGTTTAGGATTCTACAAAGAAGAGTCCTATAAGGAAAAGACTTCGACTCCAAGTAAAAAAGGTCAACTTTCGACTACTATAAAAGCCCCAATACTCTCACAAATCGAGGTACATATAATTTACCCTCTCTAGCACTCTAGAGTTAAAAAAAAGTTCTAACTTGACCTTCGGAGGGTATTTGGCCGGCACCACACCGGTGCTCTCTGTGAGGTTTTCTCCATCTTTTGTTGTGCAGGTGTCGTTTTGAGCATACAAGCGTTGTGCAACTCACTGGTGAGATTTTCAGCATCATCAGTTGGCGCCGTCTGTGGGAAATTACGCGATTCGTAAGCCATATTATCGCTTCCCGGACAAAAGAGTTGCATGGTACTCACACGCTCAATGGCAACCACCAACGACGTTCAAGGAGAGGAACCACCCACAACTGCCCTCGAGAGACAAGTTCGAACTCTCGCTGCCGCCGTGGAACGTCTCACCAAACAAAATCACGACTTAGAAGAACAGCTGCGCCAGAAGAATGCAGCATCGAATGACCAACAAGAAGATCAAGAAGGGACCAGCGCTGCAAGAAAAAACAAGGAGAAACCTGAGGGCAGCCACGCCCCAAGCAGACTAGAGAGGAAAAATTTGAACATGCCATCTCTCACGGATGCGACTCCACCACACATTGTCGCAGAGATGCAGGCTATGAGAGAACAGATGGAGGTTATGATGAATGCACTCAAAGGGCGAGTCTCCAGTGACCTTGATGATCTAGTCAACCGCACTGATTCGCCTTTCACTGCAGCCGTGAACTCCTTCCCCCTACCACACAAGTTTCGAATGCCACAGATCGACAGTTATGACGGAATAAAAGACCCTCTAGATCACCTAGAGACGTTTAAAACCTTGATGCACCTTCAAGGGGTCGCAGATGAGATAATGTGCAGGGCTTTTCCTACAACGCTAAAGGGAGCCGCAAGAATTTGGTTCAGCCGGTTGACACCAAGCTCCATCAGCACTTTCAAGGAGTTAAGCGCCTAGTTCACGTCTCACTTTATCGGGGGACATAGGTACAAGAAGTCGACGGCGTGCCTGATGAGCATCAGACAGCGAGAAGACGAGACGCTGAGATCCTACATAACCTGCTTCAATAAGGAGGCACTTTCAATCGATGAGGCCGACGATAAGATACTGGTAGCAGCCTTCACAAATGGGTTGCGAAAGGGTAAATTTTTGTTCTCTATATACAAAAATGACCCGAAAACCATGACGGAGGTCTTTTACAGGGCCACCAAATATATGAATGCCGAAGACGCTCTACTAGCTCGCGAGGAAAAGCCCAAGAAGAGAGAAAGGCAGGAAGATGCCCGAGAGGAAAGAGGGCGGAAGACGGTAAGAACCGGAGAGCGAAGGGATGATAGGCGCTCCGAGCCCCCTACGGGGAGATTCATAAGCTTCACTCCACTGACCGCCCCTATCGACCAAGTCCTTATGCAAATCAAGGACGAGGGGACACTGACTTTCCTTGGAAAGCTGAAGGGAGATCCCAACAAACGGTCCAGAAATAGGTATTGTCGCTTCCATCGCGATCATGGACATGACACAGCTGACTGCTATGACCTGAAACAGCAGATTGAAGCCCTCATTAGACAGGGAAAGTTGCAGAAGTTCGTCAGCAAGGAAAGGACGGATGATCAACATCAAGAGCAGCCACCCCGCCAAGATAATGAGCACCCCAGACCACCTATAGGGGATATAAGAATGATCACAGGAGGCACGGCAACAATAGGGTCGTCCAAAAAGGCCAGAAAAACATACCTCAGGATGGTTCATAACGTCTAGCTAACGGGCTTCGTACTAAGAATAGCACAGATGGAAAGCCCGATCATAGGATTCTCAGAAGAGGATGCCCGACGTCTTCACCACCCTCATGAGGACGCGCTTGTTATCACCTTACAAGTGGGAGACTTCAACATGCATCAAGTGCTAATCGACAATGGTAGCTCAGCGGACATCTTATACTACCCGGCGTTCCAACAGATGAGGATTGATAGAGAACGGTTAATACCGACAAATGCTCCGCTGATTGGCTTTGGAGGTACGAGGGTATTCCCATTAGGCGCGGTCACGCTTTCGGTAACAATAGGTGATTATCCTCAACAGATCACAAAGGAGATGACTTTCCTTGTGGTCGACTGCTCATCTGCTTACAATGCTATCGTTGGACGACCCACCCTCAACTCATGGAAGGCGGTAACGTCAACATACCACCTAATGATCAAATTTCCTACGGAGCACGGGGTGGGAGAGCTATGAGGAAATCAGATGGCCGCACGAGAGTGCTACATTGCTATGATGGAGATGGAAGGGAACCTACCACTTCAAGACGCTGGACGGGCAAAAGCCGCAGCAACCATGGAACACGGAGCACCTATGGAGATACGACCAGTAGAGACGACATGAAGAGCATCGACGCCCCCCCCCCCCCCCCCAGTTTCCAGTTTATTACTAAGTTTTTATTAGTTTTTTACTACGAACAATTTTTTCTATTATTTAGTTTTGCTATCGCAAGTTTTTCTTCAAACGATTCTTTCTACAAGTGCCTTTTTAAGCCCAAGGGGGCAGGTACCCTTTTTCTTCTACATGGTTTTCTTTCAATAACAGAAATAGTTAGACACGCTTGTGTTCTTCCTACTTGATAAGCTAAGTCCAAAAAATGGACGGATATAAAACTAAGTCCACAAGCTGGACGGATCATCCCAAGAGGATGAAAAAATAAAGTCCACAAAGTGAACGGATATAAACTAAGTCCACAAGATGGACGGACGACCCCAAGTGGACGACCATCAAGGTGACTTAGTCACCTCAACAAGTCCACAACCTCAAGTGGACGACCATCAAGGTGACGAGGTAACACTTAGTCACCTCAACAAGTCCACGACCCCAAGTGGACAACCATCAAGGTGACGAGGTAAAACTTAGTCACCTCAACAAGTCCACGACCCCAAGCGGACGACCATCAAGGTGACGAGGTAAAACTTAGTCACCTTAACAAGTACACTACCCCAAGTGGACGACCCACAAGGCGACGACCCACAAGGTGACAAAGTAACTCTTAGTCACCTTAAGAAGTCCACGACCCCAAGTGGACGACCATCAAGGTGACGAGGTAAAACTTAGTCACCTCAACAAATCCACGACCCCAAGTGGACGACCATCAAGGTGACGAGGGAAAACTTAGTCACCTCAACAAGTCCACGACCCCAAGTGGACGACCATCAAGGTGACGAGCTAAAACTTAGTCACCTTAACAAGTCCACTACCCCAAGTGGACGACAGACAAGGCGACGACCCACAAGATGACGAGGTAACTCTTAGTCACCTCAAGAAGTCCACGACCTCAAAGTGGATGACCAACAAGGTGACAAAGTCACACTTACCAAAGTGGACGGACAAAAAATAAAATAATAATATGAAGTCCATGACCAAAGTGGACGGACAAAAAAAATGGACGTCCACCAAAAAATGGATGGATGCATGGACATGCATCCATGCATCCGTCCATAAAGAAATGGACGTGCATGTCCAAGAAGTGGACGGACACACCATGTCCGTCAAAAAAAAAAAAAAAAAAAAAAAATGGCCGTCCACCAAAAAATGGATGGATGCATGGACATGCATCCATGCATCCGTCCATAAAGAAATGGGCGTGCATGTCCAAGAAGTGGACGGACACACCATGTCCGTCAAAAAAAAAAAAAAAAAAAAATGGCCGTCCACCAAAAAATGGATGGATGCATGGACATGCATCCATGCATCCGTCCATAAAGAAATGGACGTGCATGTCCAAGAAGTGGACGGACACACCATGTCCGTCAAAAAAAAAAAAAAAAAAAAAAAAAGGCCGTCCACCAAAAAACGGATGGATGCATGGACATGCATCCATGCATCCGTCCATAAAGAAATGGACGTGCATGTCCAAGAAGTGGACGGACACACCATGTCCGTAAAAAAAAAAAAAGAAAAAAAAAAAGAAAAAGAAAAAGAGAAAAGGGGACGGAGGTCCATGCATGTCCATGAAAAGAAATGGACGTGCATGGACGTGCATGTCCAAGAAGTGGACGGACACACCATGTCCGTCAAAAAAAAAAAAAAAAAAAGAGGATGTTGCATGTCCATGAACAAAGGTAGATGGACAAACAAAAATTTTTAAGTAACACTCAAAGAAGGACGGACACAAACACCACAACAAAAAAAAAAAATTGTAACACTGAAAGGTGGACGAACACACACAAACAAAGAAAATTTTTGATGAACACCTAGTCACGTCGGCAAGTCCATGAGCCAAAGTAGACGGACAAAATACCTTAAGAATGGCATGCTAATAGAGGACTAAAACGCGTCCCGAAGGTTGAAAGTTCGGGCATCACGTATCAATGGCCAACCGTGCAAAAGGATGCCCAATCCTACGTATAAGCCTAAGACAAAGGGCCAACGCTTTAGCAGGACCTCAGGGCTAAACACTACAAAAGGAAGCCGATAGACACCTAATCCTCATCCCCATGGGATGGATTGACAACCAAGGATACCGACATTCAAGGATGCCAATGGCGCCTGATTCTCATACAAAATTCAAGTCTTCCTACCTACGGGTGGAAGGACGGACCAAGTCACTCACGAGTGCCTTCGTACAACATTTAAGTCTTACTACTTACGGGTGGAAGGACGGACCAAGTCACTAAAAGTGCCTTGGTACAAAATTCAGGTCTTCCTACCTACGGGTAGAAGGACGGACCAAGTCACTCACAAGTGTCTTGGTACAAAATTCAGGTCTTCCTACCTACGGGTGGAAGGACAGACCAAGTCACTCACAAGTGCCTTGGTACAAAATTCAGGTCTTCCTACCTACAGGTGGAAGGATAGACCAAGTCACTCACAAGTGCCTTGGTACAAATTTCAGGTCTTCCTACCTATGGGTGGAAGGACAGACCAAGTCACTCACAAGTGCCTTGGTAAAAAATTTAAGTCCTTCTACCTACGGGTGGAAGGACGGACCAAGTCACTCAAGTGTCTTGGTACAAAATTTAAGTCCTACTACCTACAGGTGGAAGGACGGACCAAGTCACTCACAAGTGCCTTGGTACAAAATTCAGGTCTTCCTACCTACGGGTAGAAAGACGGACCAAGTCACTTAAGTGCCTTGGTACAAAATTTAAGTCCTACTACCTACGGGTGGAAGGACGGACCAAGTCACTCACAAGTGCCTTGGTACAAAATTCAGGTCTTCCTACCTACGGGTAGAAGGACGGACCAAGTCACTTACAAGTGCCTTGGTACAAAATTCAGGTCTTCCTACCTACGGGTGGAAGGATAGACCAAGTCACTCACAAGTGCCTTGCACAAAATTTAAGTCCTTCTACCTACGGGTGGAAGGACGGATCAAGTCACTCATAAGTGCCTTGGTACAAAATTTGTGTCCTTCTACCTACGGGTGGAAGGACGGACCAAGTCACTCAAGTGCCTTGCACAAAATTTATGTCCTTTTACCTACAGGTGGAAGGACGGACCATGTCACCCAAAAGTGCCTTGGTAAAAAATTTAGGTCCCCTACGCCATAAATAATTTCAGGCCAGCCTGTCAAAGTCTCTCTGGATCCAAATCGAATCGTCACCCCACGAGTCCTTTCACTCCGAGATCACGGACCCATAGGGTGAAGGGGGCAACTGAAGAGGAAACAATTATGCTGATAGATATGGGCCTGACGGTCGTCACGCCTGGGTCGATAGTGGACAGGCCCAGCCTCTACCTAATCCATTGTGGATTGGATACTTGCGACGCACGTCATCGAATCCGGACCTAAATGGAGTTCTAGCACAAAAAGGATTCTGAGTTCCATAATAAATCTTCTCTACAAGGAAAAACCTTGTATATCACGTTTAGGATTCTACAAAGAAGAGTCCTATAAGGAAAAGACTTCGACTCCAAGTAAAAAAGGTCAACTTTCGACTACTATAAAAGCCCCAATACTCTCACAAATCGAGGTACATATAATTTACCCTCTCTAGCACTCTAGAGTTAAAAAAAAGTTCTAACTTGACCTTCGGAGGGTATTTGGCCGGCACCACACCGGTGCTCTCTGTGAGGTTTTCTCCATCTTTTGTTGTGCAGGTGTCGTTTTGAGCATACAAGCGTTGTGCAACTCACTGGTGAGATTTTCGGCATCATCAAAACCCAACACCATCAGATCTACTACAAATCAAGACCATCGAATTCTTCATATTCTTCCCCAAATTCTAACACAATCAATACCAAATTCTCCAGCAAATCAAACCCACAAACCCAGTAAACAAACCAATCTCCAACAAACTCATTAACCTATAATCAAACCTAGATCCCAAAACCATCGCCACCACCACCGACCTACAGATCCCAAAACCCCCACCCCCACCATTGACCAACATAATCAAACGTAGACCCCACCACCACTGACCAACACAATCAAACACCACCACTTTGCCGATTAAACCCATTTCCCAAAACAGCAAACACTATGACCCCCCCGAGAAAGGAGGAATCAGAAATGGAAGAAGAAGGAGGGATGTTTTTGAGACCCAATGGTTCGGGGTAGCAGTGGAGAATGGGTTTGAGTTGGAGGAGGAGTAGTGGCAGAGGAAGTGGGCCACGGAGGAGTCGCCAATGTCAATGTCGATGTCGCTGCCAATGATGCAGATTGTAATGGGTAGAGAGAGAGAGAGAGAGAGATAGATAAATTGATCTAGGTTCGGTTGGGGTTTGGTTTTTTAATTTAGTATATGGTGTGACAGGGTCCTAACATATAGGTTGGTTCTGGGTTGGGGTTTGGTTTTTTAATTTAGTAGAGTATACCACCAAAAGAGAGCTTCAATCTCTCTCTCTCTCTTTTTTTTTTTTTTTTGGGGGGGGGGGGGGTTTGTGAATAGAGAGCTTTAATCTTTAAAACAAAAAAAAAAGTATTTTTTTTTGTTTGTTTTTTTATTTATGTAATTAAAATTAAAATTGAGGAATTAATTTTTTATTAATTAAAATGTTGACGTGGTATTTAAAAAATGCCAAATAATTTTTTTAATAATATTTTAATGGCCATGTCAGCGCCATGTCAGCACTATGTCAGCAAGCAAGGCACTTTGTTTGTCACGTAAGAGGTTTCCGTTAGTGGGTTGATGACAGGGACCAAAATAGAATCAATTTTCTTTTTTAAGGGACTACATTAGTAGCAAAATCAATTTTGGGACCAAAATGAGAATTGACCCAAAATATGGGGACCAAAAGTGCATTTTCGCCATTTTAATTTTTTTTTCCTAGATAGAACTAGCTACATGTTTGTTTATCACTTGTCCATAAACATAGGGTACTGTAGACATCGCATTTTGTACCCTTTACGACTCGGGCTCTCGTTCCCCAAAGATGCTAAAATTCTAAGATCTAAGGTTGGTTTAGGGCCCAATTAGATGCTAAATTGACTTGAGAAATTTTAAAAATGGAAAATATAACTTTTAGTGAGCAAATAAATGTATTTTTGGAAAAGTAAACCAAGGAAACCCTCGACATGTGCACGCATGCCCGTTTTTGCACGTCCATGAAGGGTTCTAGAAACATAAAAAAAGGCATGTTTTCTACATTAATGCTGAGGTTTGGAACGAACCCCATATCGTTTAGGAGTCATTCCAAACCCCTGTTTTCTCAATATAAATAGCCATACATGGTACCTTTTCAAAAACACACAGAAATCCCACGGGAAAACACTAAAATTCACTAGAAATAGTGAATCAAATAGGAAGTTTTTCACAAAATATCCTCAAGTTAATTTTCTTTTGATTAGGGCTTTTTCTAGCCTTGATCTTTGAGTTTAAGATTACCAATCACATTTTCTATTGATTTGTGAATAAATTTGACTGAGGGGAACAGTCAAAATCAAGCCTAGGAGCTTTTGTTTTGAGGTATTGAGTTCTAAACTCTTTTTCTCTCCTTTCTGTTTTAATCTTGCTTTAAATCTTGTTTCTTTGCTTGTTTTTATGTTTTATATGCTTATATAGTTTAGGTTCTTGTAGTCTTTATGTTTTAAAGCACGTTAGGGTGTTAGATTTATCGTTTTGAAGTTCTGTTATATTTGCTGTGTTCTCATCTTTGCTTGCTACATGTACATGCAAGTTAGATTTTAAGTGTGAGTAGGTGACCTAAAAGCCTAGCTGTACATTTAAGTGTCAAAGATACATGAACAATAAAAATGCAAACTTTAAAACTAAAACATCAAAAGAAAGTAATGGCCGAATACGGAAAGTAAAGAACACATGTAATGTACGTGGAAAACCCTTGAAAAGGGATGAAAAACCATCGCGAGTGAAAGATAGAATATCCCTCACTCTTAGAAGCTATGTTTTGTATCAATGTCTAAGGTTTTACATACGATGTTTTTCTTCCCAAAAACCTATCAATTTTCCTCACTTTCCTTCCCAGATTCCTACCTCTCTTTTCATCTTTGCCCTAATTGCTTAGCAACATGTTCCTTTTATAGTTGGAGGAATGTTGTTAGGCATATAGAAATAGGCGTCAAGCTCTCATTCCCCCTTTTAAACACTAATACAGCATTATACTATGCCATGGCTAGAGGAGAGAGAAAATCCATCGATGTCAAGGTAGTGAGATAAAGGGCAGCTTTGCTACATCATGAAGGACAAGTATTAGACAAGGAAAAGGACACCATGGGAGCTGGGAGCGATGCATGTGTCTTTAGTAGTGGTCCAACTTAATACTAGCCAATGAGAGATGTTCAACAACCTTTGACCAACAGAGGTCGCTATCCTTTTCATGGTGGTGCTGAGTGTCCATGCCCGAATGTGCATCTCATTCCCCTCAATGGTGATCACGCTGTTAGCATGGGTTAGGGGTACTATCCCTTTTACTAACTTCCCTTTCCTTTTCCTCATAGCTTGTCCACGTTAGGGCTTGGATCTAGCTAGGTCAGCACGCTTGCTTGCCTTGGCTGATGATTGTACACTACTCAAGTGATGATGCCAAGAAATTCATTAGTGAGCTACACGATACTCGCACACTCTAAACAGCACCTGCACAATAAAAAGGGGAAGACCTAACAGAGAGCACCGGTGTGGTGCCGGCCAAATACCCTTCGAAGGTCAAGTTAGAACTTCTTTTAACTCTAGAGTGCTAGAGAGGGGTTAATCATGTGTACCTTGGTCTATAAGGGTATTGGGGCTTTTATAGTAGTAGAGGGTTGACATCTCTTCCTTGGCGTGGAAGTCTTTTCCTTATAGGATTCTTCTTCTTGTAAAATCCTAAACGTGATGGACAAGATATTTCCTTGTGGGGAAGGTTCATATAAATGTATGTATCTTCTAGAATCTTCTTTGCACTAGAATTCCTTTGATCTTGGGATTCTTTGATGTGTGCCGCAAGTACCTTGTAACTAGGGTTTCCGTCCAGCTGCGCGGGTATTCGGACCCGTCATTATCTCATCTGTCCAAGCTGGATCCATTCATAACGGACTGCAGATATTGGGCCCGACCTCCATCGGCCCACGGAGGATGACCGTCAGGCCCATATCATGGGGATTTTCCCTCTTCATCAAGCATTGGAGGCGGTTGCTCGTGAGTGAGCCAACCAAAATCCTGAAGAAATACCTTTACACCATTGCTCCCAGTCACACGGTCTATGTGTGCTGTTGAGTTGTCCATTTACAATGACATACCCAACATCATATGCATGAGTGAAAACAACTATTTACATAAATGATCAATAATATAACACGTAGAACTCAAACATGCGCAATATCTCAGCCAATAAAGGATGCATGCTTTCTCTTTGGTATTAGGAATCTAAATTTCACAACGAAGCCGCTATACTATCTTATAATTAGTCAACAACCTTGTTTTGACTTAGAGGTGCTACAAGAATCCTATCTCTCACTTGTTTACAACATAAATGCATCATATCACTATCGAGAATTAAGCAATTTCATCCCTATCTCACTAAGCTTGGCCAAGCCAAATAGTGTGTATGGATTAGGTTCCACGTAAACCTAAATTGCTTATTCCAATAAGCTACACCATATTTCTAAGAAAATATATACATGCTCCCACTTAAGCGAAGCACACAATTAGCACTCTCAAGATGATTTTACTTGTTTCTTATATTAACTCTTATAAGGGACAAAATTGTCCTTTGCCATTTTCGGGTAAATTATATAGCCTAATGCCCCCCTTCTCAAATTAATTAAGGAAATGCCCCTCTTTTAAAATTCGATTTGTGATAAATTGAGTTTAAAAAAAAAAAAAATTTGGAGCCCTATAGTGGCGTTTTAAGGAGCCTATAGTGACGTTTTAAGAACTTATAGTGACTTTTTTAACTCGACTTCAATGAAATCGAGTTATAGGCAATTTTTTTACCTATAACTTGATTTCATTGAGGTCGAGTTACAAAACGCTACTATAGGTCCTTATAAACGTCACTATAGGGCCTAACTCGATTTATCACAAATCGAGTTTTAAAAGAGGGGCATTTCCCTAATTAGCTTGGAAAAAGGGGTATAAATCTATATAATTTGCCCGAAAAGGGAAAAGGGCAATTTTGTCCCTCGTATAAGCAACTCCAAAAAACGAGTACTATCTATGAAGATGCCTAAGTGCATACATTCTTGTATACAAGAAATATAATTATGGTACATGTGTCATCTTTCTACCATTAGTCAATGGGTTCTAGACTAGAGTCATGCATTTGAAAATATATGGTGTCATATTAAGGTGAACTCATAAAACAAATCCAAAAACACATCTATAATAGTTTCTCAGGGCCCAAATACTTAGAAAAACCCTCTTCAACCCATTATTCTCATACATCCAGATCAACAACACCAAGTTGACCAAATAAAGAGGATGCGTTGCCCAACGGTTAACCACTAGTAACAAGCATGTGGGAAACACAATACTCATTTGGCAGAGCATTCTCTGTGAGTCCATAAATGACAAGAGAATCCAAACTAAATACCATACCACTACTAAGGACTCTAGAAATCACTTTCACTATCACTAGGTCAAACATCACTCCTATATTTTCGGTAATGCTTAAAAGGTTTATGAAAAACATCAGAGTATGATAGGGTTATTAGTTTTTAAAGAAAAACTATTGATTTCAAATTTTAAAATAAATAAATCAATTCCCCCACCTTACCTAATAATTATAGGGGTGGCAAATGGGCGGGTTGGGTCATAAATGGGTTGGGTATGTAATTACCCATTTATCCATTTATGACCCGTTTATATATAAATTAATTATCCATTACCCGCCCAACCCATTTAATTAGTAACCCGCCCATTTAACCCAATATAATCCAAATAAATAAATAACATGTTAAACACTTTAAAAGCAAAAATTAAAAAGTTTAAAAATCACTTTTTTTTTGTTCTTTTCTTTTATTTTTCCTTCATAAAAATTCATTTCTTAGCAACCAAACAGACCACCAGAGAAAGAAAAAGAAAAAGTTAAAGTTGTCAACTTCAAAAAAAAAAAAAAAAAAAACTCAGAAATCACTTTTTCCTTCTTTTTCCTTTCATTTCTCAGCAACCAAACACAGAGTTAGAGAGAGAGAGAGAGAGAGAGAGAGAGAGAGAGAGAGAGGGAGAGAGAGAGAGAGAGAGATTTGGACAGAGAGATAAGATCTACACCATCTTCTCCTCTGCAAATTCCTCATCATCGCCACCTCTCCCTCTCCATATATTTCCTCTTCCAAGATAGAGGAAGAGTCTGTGTCTTTTAACAAAGGAAGGCTCAACAACGAGTCGTATGAGGAAGATAGAGATAATGATACGGTGGCAGACTTCGAGCTTCGTTGGAGGAATTGTTTGAGGGATTTGATGTTTGTGATTGTGGTGGCGGCGGACGACGGTGTCGGGTTTGGGGTTTGAGTTGTGGTAGAGTTTTTTGAGGCCGAGAAGGTCTTTCCAACGGCCAGAACATCTCGGAGCTTTGGGAGAAAAGAGGTACGGGTCAGTGCTGGAGATTTCTGGTCTTCGGCGGGTTTTTGGAGATTCCGGCGACCTGATCTCGGAAATGGTGCGTCGTTGAGCTTTCTGTGTGAGAAGAGCTCGTCGGCGGGGAGCATGGCCACCGGATCTTCTAGCCTGAACTCAAAATCTCCGGCCGATGCTTCTAGATCTGGTAGCTCGGAGGGAGGCGGCGCTTTCGCCGGCGAAGCTTGCGGCGGCGGCGGCTTGAGAGTGGCAAGCTTTGAAGAGTCATCTAGGTCGATAAAGCTCTCCGGCGACATTCCGATGTTGTTTACCATGCTGAGGCCATTTGGATTTTTTGTTTAAATTTAAATTTTAGATGGGTTTAATAGTTATTAGTGGATTTATCCATTTAGACCCATCTAATTAAATAACCAAATGGGTCTTTACCCATTTAACCCAAATACTTAAGTGGGTTGGGTTAAGACTTATCTAAATAAGGTGGGTAATGGGCGGGTTCATAGATATGGATAAAAATTGCCACCCCTACCTAATATATGAAGTGATTGTCTAATTTTGCCAAAGTGATTCTAGATTCTATCCCAACGTTCCACTATGCTTAGTTAGGTTGCCATCACATACAGTGTTCACATTACGCAAAGCATCTCACCTATCAGGACATGAAGTTAAGGATGTAGGCATCGAATGGAAATGCAATATGACGTTATACACTTAATTTCACCACTTGCATTCTTTCAAATTCTTAGCATTCAATCGCGAGATTCACCGCTAATTTGCCACGAAGCACAAAGTGCATGACTCAATACAAGAGATGAGAACATGCCCATATCTATGCCAAAAAGCGGCCCAGAGAACTAAGAGACGCGCTAAAGAATTGCCCACTATTCTCACAAAAGACAAAGATATATCATCAAAACAGTTTACAACAGACAAGATATCCTTAACAATTGCATCGATAAATCAATGATGGGGAGACTCCATGTTTCTGATAACATTCCAAGCATCTCCTTATAAGATAACTTTCTTTAGACCAACTATATAATTTCTGTTGTGTTTAGCGATGAATTTCAATGGCTTCATTTATTGACCACTATTCAAGCCAAAAGAGAAATAGAAAGAGAGGGTTCTTTTTTGAAAGAACATAGGATTTGTATGAAACTTATCCAAATACTGTGTGTTTTTTTTTTGTTTTTTTTTTCAAAATTTTTGATAAAAATTTGAAAAAGTGGAAGGATGGAGAGTGAATATTAATTTCCCCTGTATCGTATAGAAGATTGATTGAAGAAAGAAAAAAAATATTTTATTTTATAATCATTATTTTGCCCTTATATAAATAGTATATTTATATATGTATCTCAGTATCTAACATTTTTTTAGTAAGTATATCATATATATATATATATATATATATATATATATATATATATTTATATATGAATCTGACATATTCAATAATATTGAGGTCATCCCGAGTACAGATCATGTTCTTGACTTAAATAAAAGTCAAATGAGTTTGTTTGTTTGTATTTTTTTTTTTTTTAAGAAAAAAAATATATTAATTAGAGTGGTAAAATTATATTTTCATGTATTTCTTAACCCATTCAACGGTGGAACCACATGTAGCCCCCCCAAATTTTGTGATATTTTTTTCTTTATTTCTCATAGTAATATAATTATATTACAAGTATTTCTTACAAAAAATAGCAGTTGACCTCCTCAATTGTTTTTAAAATGTTTATATTATATTTATTGTAAGCTTAGCGCAGACAATAACCAAACAAATTAGGTCATAATCCTCCAAAAATATAAGTCAAGTGATGATACGTATATAAAATAATAATACGCTATAAGTCATTTAGCATATTTTTGTGTGTAAAATGTAAATAACTTTCCAGTTTTGAGTTTTCAAAAAAAAAAAAAAAAAAAAAAAAACTTTCCAGTTTTGATTCCTTTCTTATTATATCAATTTTTTTTTGATAATGTATTTCTTGATTGAAAATTAATATAATCGCAATATTGGTCCAATGTATTGTCAATAAATTGTTAAAGAAAGCGTTTCATATAATATTAATATGACTTAGAAATAAGTGAGTTCATGACATGTGTTTTGAGAAGGGAAAAAAAATAAAAATAAAACTTCTATAGCTCTATATTATCTTTTACATCTAAAAAGGTTTCAAAAATAAAAACATAAAATATATATAAAAAAATGTTATTTATATTATAGGATAAAGTTTAATTACAAAATTGATTGTAGCCTTAGGCTACAACATTTTTCAATATTTTTTTATTTGATGCGAGTTTCGATAAATCCACCATTTTATTACATATTCTTCTTATATCTTTCACAATTGTCAGATTTCTAAAAAATTAAATATTAATACCTATGTTATTAATAAATTGTTTAAATTGTAAGTTTTTATAATTTAAAATTATGTATAAAATATAAGTTTATAGATCATATCGTAAATAATATCTGATTGATACAAAATTTGACATGTGTATTGAGAGCATAGAAAATATGCAATTCAATGGTTAAATATTTTTAAAATATGTAGTAATATTTATTTTATTGAATAAGATTGTAACCTTAGGCTATAACTAATTTTGTAACTAAATTTTGTCCTATATTATATAGTTCAATTACGTCAATATATGGTTAAGTTTAAAATATTTAATTGATTATAATAAATAAATTGTTAAATTATATATTTAAATTTGTTTAAATTATTCTGGATTTAAAAGATAATAATGATGTAAATTTTTTTTCCTGAAACTTGCATCACATATCTATATGTTTATAAGTAAAGTAAATTCAAATGATAATATTTCCAGAGTAATTGATGAAAGAAAGTGGTGTGACTAAAGCAAACACAAACCTCAATTTCAAATTTAACACTACATATTTATAAAATTAAGACTTACCAGTTACCATTGCTTCTTCGAAGAAAAATATCTTCTGCTTCCATGCACAGATCGCGTCGCTTGTTTTTCTAATGGTTTTTTCACCCATCTTTTAGTTTTGGACTGGGTAGAAATTTGCATTCATCCCTTTGCCCTTCCTTTTGATTTTCATTCTACTAATTAATTAATTATAAGCATGGAAAATTTTGATACCTTAACTCTTTTCTATTATATATATATATATATATATATAACTGAATCCTCTGAAACTCACACAATTTTTCACCTCAGCACAATATGTAAATAAAATTATCATTTTATTTAAATACAATTATTTTTGTTTAGTCCAAACTTAAAAAAGAGTGAAACTCTATCTCTTTAATAAGTCCCACTTAAACTCAAACTCTATTTCTCTAAAAATTCTAATTTTATATTTCTAAAACCCAATAATAAAAAAAAACACAAAAACGAAATCCGACTACAAAATTACATCCATGAAAAATACGCAGGAAACCGATATTGATTCTACAGCAGAGAGTTGTGTTTAGCTGTGCAAAATCAGATTTGATTGTGTAAACTGTAAAGATATCTCTTGGGGGTTTATTTCTTTAACAGATTGGAAATTGAGTTATTGGTTTTGTCATGAATCTTTATTCGTGGTTTTTATGTGTAAAAGATTTTTGTCTAACTCGAATACTGTTGGTTGATGTAGGCTGTAGCAACCGTGCTGTGATCAAATTATCAAAAATTTGTTTACGCCTTGAGTGTATATGAATTTTTGTTTAAACAAACCCGTGTAATTGTACAAAGACATAAAAATTTTGCTTTAAACACATTCATGAGAACTACAAAAGAACTATTGGCTAAGTTCATTAGGTACAAAGCCAGCTGCATATTACAAGAACTAACACTATTGTTTTCATTGTTGCACGTATGAGGGTAGAGTCCCTATTGTACTTGCTACATCTCTCTATAATCCTGATTTGATTTGATTGAGTTTTGGATAGATTTTCATTCTTTGATGATGGACTTTATTTGTTTGAGTCTATCTACTTCTCTAATTAAATAATGAACTGATGATGGACTTTTATTTGTAAGCATATTCTCATTGCTTCCCTGTTTTTCAAATTTATGCTTTGTTTTGTTTTGATATGCCTGCATTCTGCTGTCTAAATTTTACATTGAACTCAGGATAGGAGAAGGCTCCAGAGTCTTGCTGTTGGAAGTGAGTTTAAACATCTCTTTTATGAACATTTAGATTTTTTTCCCTTTCTTTCTATCCTTATCGAGTAGTTTTCACTGTTTTTCATTTGGTTTGGTATTTATCTTTTTCTTTGTGAAGGAACTTGAGCATGCAAAAGAACCGAGATGCAAAAATCTATGTAGAGATTTGTGGCTATGGGATGTCAAGTCATTTATCATGGACAAAAATAACTATTAAATCTCTCATTATAATGCTCCTGTGGATTATTGGGTTTTGAAGATTATAATATAGTGTAGGTGATCCATATCACATTACTCAGCCACGTACTAATGGAAGAGGTGCCATTTTGGCCATGAAGCGTGCCTTAAGTCAGGTAACAATCTAATTGATTGCATTGAACCTTTTATGTAATGTACACTAACTGTTGGCATGCACATGTATTCTTGTATATGCATATATTATCATTAGCTAATTGTGCAAATGATACATATATGTAGATCAATATATCTTGTAGATCAATTCTATTTTTATTTTGATACTCTTTTGTGGTGGCAGCACATATGTAGGATGTTGCAAACTATTAGTGGATATGTATTCAAATCTAATAAATTGTTATATGCCTAAAATTTATTTAAATGATTGTTTTAACCCATCCAAATCTCACGCGATCAGTTTCACATGAGAACACATAAAATTTGGTGGATGTGTATGGTCATAATGGTCAGGTGCAGGGCTAATTGTCTTCGTGACTAACTTCATTGCTGTTTCACTCTTTTCATTTGCCATCTTAGCATGACCCTTAAAAACAGTTCTTTTGTAGGATTGATCTAATTGTTTCCTCAACAAAATGCTTTTCATAAAGTTAAATTTTATGTTAATGTGCATCAAAGGATAATTGTGGTTTGTTATAATATGCTCACTTTTTTATGATTTGTAGTCTGGCCTTCATCCTAACCAGGTGGATTATGTAAATGCCCATGCTACTTCTACACCTTTGGGTAAATCATATGGACCTTCATAACTTGCTGCATTCTGATTCCATAAAGCTGGCTTAGAATGTTATTTGCTCAAACTAATGCATGTGGCCCTGTCTCTAAACCCCTTATTCAAGTGATGCGCTAGAAGTGATGCGCTAGAAGCCAAAGCTATCAAAAAATGTTTTCGAAGAACATGCAACATGAAGTGCTTTGGCCCTATCCTCCACAAAGATAATTTTTGGTACTTCAAACAGGATGATCAAACAGGTTCATAATAAAGGAAATTTTCAACTTGTGTCGATAACACCTACTCTTCTAAGCTTATGAAATTTTACATGCATTATTTTTGCGATTTATTGCCTCTATGAAATTATATTGCTTTAGGGTTTTACAAGTGTTGTGATTAAAAATGTGACAAACTGTAGTGTTTATCTTTATTTGTGAATTATTATTTTGAACAAATTGTTTTATTTTCATATATTTTCAAGTCAATACCTTAAATAATATAATATATTTAATTTCTATTTAACTATCCCGTGTATCGCACGGGTTAGCGACTAGTTATTATTATTTTTTTTCCCCACATTGTACATTTGTACCTCCCTGTGTGACTTGAAATGCATCTGATACTATTATGCTTTTGTTAGAGAGAGAAAGTTTGTAGTTTGTAGAACACGTTCATCGATCAGGAAAGATTGCTACAAAACTGTGACATGGTGAGCATTTTTTGGATGCATATCATATCATTATTTATGTTTGGGATCTTTTTACATGGTTTGAAGTGAACTGTGCAGCATTATAAAATTTGAACATTTCGTACTCATCCAAATATAAATAATTTGCAAAATTTGATTGATAAATCAGTTGCATTATATGATAAGTTTCTTTCATTTTTATGAGGAGAAAGGATATCATTTTTTTTTGGCTGAAAGAAAGGATATCATTGATTGTTTGATCCATATTAAAAATTATGCACTAAATAAATAAAATCCTATAGAAAGTTATATTAATGCTGTCTTGACCTTGGGGTTTGAGTGGGCATGAGTCCATTTTATTTTATGGAGCATAATGCCATGTATTACTGGACAAATTATACAAAATGATGAGCCGGCTGCTTTACGGGCCCCAAATGAAAATAGAGGCAGTTCATCAAAAGAATGAAAATAGGGGTCAGTAGGGCTTGGATTTGGGATTAATTCACCACTTATTATTCATCTTTTTTTTTTTTTTTTTCTCAAAAAAAAATTATTCATCTTTTTGGGATTAAAATATAGGTCATTAGTATGAGTTTTTTGTAAGGGACACGGGCAGGTGGGGGCCTAAAGTAGACCTTAAGAAAAATAAAAGTAGGGATGTTTACTCTTCTAAAATTCTTGTCCTCCTCAGCCCTGCCCAGCCCATCCCAAGATCATTAGCCCAGCCCAGCCCAAACAAACTCCTCAGCCCAAAACTTAACAAAAATGAAAACCCATTACCCATTTTAACCAAAATTCACAAACCAAATTCAAAAACTAAAAGAAAAAAGAAAAAAGAAAAAGAGCCCTCCCACTGTGCACTAATGTTGTTACCGTTAATAGCTTCTAGTACTATATATATATATATATATATATATATATATATATTTTTTTTAATTAAAAAATTATTTCTTATTTCTTATATTTTCTATTCTCTTATTTTTTTTCCTCTTAACCAAACAAAAAATTTTTTACTCCAATTTTCCATCCTCCAAACTAAACACATTAAAAAAACTAAAATCTTTTATATCCCCTCACTTTTCCATTTTCTATACTCTACTTTTCCAGCCTTATTAGAGAGAAACCTTGTAATTTTTGTTTTTAATTAGAGAGAAACCTTGTAATTAAGTCATTTACTAATACCCTAGTTAAGAAAAATGTCTATTATGTGCAAACTTCTCAAAACCTAGTCAATGTTCAATAATGGAATTTCCTACAATGGGAAAACCTCTAAGAGCCAACCCAACAGCTCAAGGGAAGGTTCTTAAACCCACTTTATCTTCTTTACCCTTGTTTGTATGTTTCCCAAGAAAGCCCAAGTAATACTGAGCTGAAACCTTCTCTCCCTCTTTGGTCATTTCTATGATGATGCTTCATCCACTTTGTCACATGGACCCCACCTCTGTTCAAGATTCCTAATCAGGTGGGACCTTTTGAGTATTCTCTTAAAACTTGCACTTGACGCCGAATGGTGCTTGACATGCGATTTCCTTTAGGGCAGTATCGTTCACATCCGTTTCGGCCGTATTTGATCTATGACCCATCAAGGGCTAATGGGTTGGTCACGACCTGATGTTGGATCTGACCTCATAACCATATGAAGGCTAATGTGCTGGGCCCCAACCTGATGTTAGATCCCGACTTCCTAACCATACGAAGGCTAATAGGCTGGGCCCCGACCTAATGCTCGTACATTCTATATTGATGAATCTTATTAGTTTTATTTATTTATGGTTAAAACCAAATTAGGAGGGCATTCACTCATAAGTTAAAACGATTTTTTTTTTAATCATATATTTATTCTTTTCCTTTTATAATTATAGGAATTAATTAGTTTAGTCAAATTCCTAAACTGTCATGGATGACCAAATTTAAAATGGAATTCTAATTTGGAACCAAAGTTTAATGGAAGAAGGCATGACATGAAAGAAATTTTAATTTTCAAAAAGCACGCATTAGGAAAAATTTAAGAAATGGTTATAGCTAGCAAATAATTTATGAAAAGAAAATCTATATTAAAAATATTTTTGTTTAGAACACTATATTCAGTATATATTTTTGTTCGAAACTCTAAGGGGAAATTATGGTGGCTTTGTCCAAAAAAATCTCTATGCCTTCATCGACAATTTTGCTGGAAACTTTGGCAGCTAGGAGAGCTATTCTATTTGTCTGCGAGCTTGGCTTTCACAGTTCCATTTTTTAGGGTGATTCTAAAGTGTTGATCAATGCCCTTCGACAGAATTCTTTTTTGAATTCATCTTTTGGTCATATTGTCAAAGATACACTATCTCTTTTAAGCTCTTTACGGAGTTTCTCTTTCACTCATACTTATAGGTAAGGTAATGCCCTAACTCATGCCTTAGATCAGAGGGCGAGACTTTCTTTTCCAATTTTAGTTTGGATGGAGTCTGTTCCTCAAGATATCCATAACTGTTATGTTTCTGATATTTTATCTTTGAATTTATAAGAATGAAGTATTTTTCCTTCTAAAAAAAAAAGTATATATTATCTACTAATTATATGTCCATAAATGAGCAATATTATTCCTTAACTTGCTCCTGCCATTCTTACCATTCTTTGACCTTTATTTTAATTGCAAGAAGAATGGTAGACCTGATGAGGAATTGCCTGAAATATACCTCAAGTAAACATTTTATTCTTATTAGTTTATTATTAGAGCAAATCAGAACATAGGAATTGGAGAAGGAAGAAGGAGAAGAAGACAAAGATTTAGTTTTAGTCAGAGTTTCTTGTTTGTCTGATCCGTGCTATGTTTGTATGTGTGTGTGTGTTTTTTTTTTAAAAAAAAAATCGAGTAAGATTGGTTGGACCTAATACAAACTCGAACCCGAATATTGAGCCTAGGCCCAACCTGAGCATCCACCAACCTGCCCAAGACCCTTCGGGTCAGGTCAAGTCAGGTTGGGCAAGTGGATTGTGTTGATTGGGTCCATGCTCAGCCCTAGGAAGGGGAAGAGAGATAAGGAGATTATGAGTGGGCTTCAGAGTGATGCATTCTTTTTTTTCTTTCTTTGAGAAACCAACCTGGAAGTCCAAGAAGGAGATTTATTGAAAAAAACTAACACAAATTAGGAACATCAACAAAAACCAGCAGGGCAATTTCCCTTGGAATGTCTTCTGACCAAACTTGAAGTCCTACCGTAGCTTTAGCTTTCTTTGCCAAAACATCGGCAACTTTATTACAAGATCGATTAACATAGCCAAAAAAAAAAAAAAACACTCAACTGAGAAGAATGATGAATGATATCATCAATAATATGGTCGTAGGATGAACATTCAACAGAACCAAACTTGGTTGCTTGAATAACCATTGCAGCATCCCCTTTGAAAACAACCTCATGGAGTCCTATTTCAACTGCAAAGATCAATGTCCGTCGACAAGCAAGGGATTCAACTTCAGCAACTGTCTGTGGGAGAGGAACACGCATTGAGAGAGCTCCTATGACAAAACTACGCCAGTCCCGAATCACCATGCCCAGACCTGCAGAATTGCTGCTTTGGAACATTGCTCCATCAAAGTTTGCTTTGTACTGACTTGGCACCGGTGGACACCACCGAGTTGAGCTCGGTATCTGAACAGTAGCACTCTTTGGATCTTGGGCAGAGAGAAAATCCTACAATATACTTCTAGCTATCGAAAAAATCTGATTCATAGGTTTGGTTTGGAGTCTAAGGCGAAAGGCGTTGCGCCTATTCCACAAGAGCCAAGCAGTAATAATAAAGATTTCTGCTCTAAAATCATCATGTACCTGAAAATAACTTGAAAAAGGGTTAGAGAAATCCCCTGGGGGGACTGTAACTAAGCATTGAGCCCAGCTTAGATGGCTCCACAGATTTTCTAACTCCTTGCAGCCCCACACAGCATGAAGTGCATCTTTGGGCTAAGATTTACGAACATCACAGGTGTCAGAGGCAACAATATGCAGACATGGCAAAACGGGTTAGAATTTTCTGACCCGACCCGTTTGACCCACAATCTGATTGACTTGTTTAAAAAAAAACCCGTTTTGACTAGTGACCTAATTGACCCGACCCGACCCGACTCGCTCGTTTTGCCACATCTAACAACGTTGAGTAGATTGAGATTAAGGTGTAATTCTTATAAAATATTTACTTATTCTTCTTCACTTAATATGTTATCTACTCCATTATTGTTTGTTATTCTTTACTTGCCACCTTCATTTTCTCTTCCTACTTTAAATAAATCGAAGATTATACCAAGATTAGCTTCTAAAAAGTTGGAACAAGAGTTGCACCAAATTTAGGTATCAAGTATTTAGTGGTAATTGGTAAATGGCAACAATATCACCAGTGAGAATCTAATCATAGTTAAGGAACTTAGAAATAATTGACAGATTGCATCTATTTCAAAAAAAAAAAAAAAAAAAAAAACTTGTTTGAAAAATACAGGTCAACTCGATCCATCCCGCGACCCGACTCGACCTGCGACCTGATTGACTCGCAACTTGATTGACCCGCAAACCCAATTGACCCGACTCGAACTAGACCCGACTCGCCGATTTGCCACGTCTAACAATATGGCGGTGAAGAAGATTGACCATTCTGGGAAGAGCATCATTACAAGCACGCCAAGCAAAATGCTTCATCTTAGAAGGTGTACCTAGCTTCCAAAAACCTCTCTAAAAAGACTTTTGGGGGTTAGAATTTGAGCTACTAGGGTTATTGGTCGAAGCATGACAGGCCAACAACTTATAGGCACTTCAAGTAGTGAACATACTAGAAGGAGTTTTAGACCAGATCAGACAAACACAAGGAAGTCTGATGCTCAGAGGAATACTCAAAATGATCTTGGCTTCATGCCAATGGCAGCGCCACCTTATGGCCAGGGTGGTCCTAGGACCACCCTGACTTGGAATTTTTTTTTTTTTTTTTATATATAATAATTTAAAATATTATATTTATTTACCTTTAAAAAAAATTTTGGGACCACCCTTAATTTTTTTTATGCCAATAAAATTAAATTTTGGTCAATAATTTGAGCAATTTAACAATATATTGGGGTTTTTCAAGAAAAAAGGAAAAACTCAAAAAAAAAAAAAAATTTGGACTAAAATTTGTAAAAAAAATTATAATAAAACTAATAAAGGTTGGGTAGTGGCTTGATTCCTTGACTAAGCACACTATCCAATTTAAAATATTATATTTATTTACCTTTAAAAAAATTTTTGGGACCACCCTTAATTTTTTTTTATGCCAATAAAATTAAATTTTGGTCCATAATTTGAGCAACTTAACAATATATTGGAGTTTTTCAAGAAAAAAGGAAAAACTCAAAAAAAAAAAAAAATTGGACTTAAATTTGTAAAAAAAATTATAATAAAACTAATAAAGGCTGGGCAGTGGCTTGATTTCTTGACTAAGCACACTGTCCAATACAACACAATTTCCAACATTTTATTATTTATTATTATTATTTTTCCTCACTAGACATTGACTACTTCTCGTTTTTAATTTTTTTTTTCTTGTTTATTCTTAACCACACACGTCTTATCTCTCCTCGATTTCTACATTTCGGGTCTGTTTGGATACCGGTTATTTTACTGAAACTGAAAACTTATTATTGAAAGTACTATAGATAAAAGTAAAAGTTAGTTGAAATAGTATAGAGGAGCCCATGAATAGTACCAAAAAGTGTAGTGGGGCTCATAAATAGTAGCAAAAATAAGATCAATAGTAAAATAATTTTAATTTTTCATTTCAATCCAAATGCATGCTTCGTGTGTGTTTGGATAAATTATTTTTAGTCAGGTTATTTTACTGTTCAACTTATTTTTGCTACTATTTATGGGTCATACTACATTTTTTAGTACTATTCATAGACCTCACTGTACTATTTCAACTAACTTTTACCTTTATCTATAGTATTTTTAGCAAAAAATTTTTAGTTTTAGCAAAATAAGTGGTTCCCAGATACTTTTACATCTACGTTTTAAATTTTATTACATCTTTATCTACACTTTTACATCTACATTTTGCCTTCTGTTCGTAACTTCTCTGTCTTCTACCAGTACCAGTGCGGCAGTATCTCTTCTCAAGTTTTGAGTTTCAAATTTTTCAATACGATTTTTTTTTAGCTGTACAGGTACCTTTGTTTATTTCTTTTCTTTTCATTTTTTTTTTTTTTCCTTTTGAGGTTTTTCGGTGTACAGAATGCAAATTTGTTTTAGTTTTAAGAAATTTTTTTTTTTTTTTTTTTTTTTAAAGCACAAACTTCATGCTAGGCAAATTTTGAATTTCGGCTAGTATTTACCAAAACGTTCTGAAACACCAGAAATAGACCGGAATGACCCAAAATATTTTCAAAGTGGAATAGGGTGGGTTATTGTTCTAGCTTGTTTACCGGCACGGTATTTTCCGACCGTTCTAGTCGGAACGAAATGGAATTAATAACATTGAATCAAACCTAATTACCTAAAGGTTAAAGGAAATAAGAGTGTGTAATTTATTCTTCTTAAGGAAAACCCTGGACAAAATTCTTGGAGCCGCTATTGCTTCATGTGGTAAGAAAAGTTGGTGGATTACGTCAGCTCTCTAATCACACAAAACAGAATCAATAAGACTACTTACCTTAGCATTAGGCTGAATTTTAGGGAGAGGAGAAATGATTGATCCATAGCATTGATCAGGAAGCCATTTATCTTCCTTTATACTGATAGAAGCACCATCCCCAATTCGCCAAACCATTCCTCTTTTTAACAACATCACTCGCACTAAGGATGCTCTTCCATGCATAAGAGCCAGCACTTGAGTCATTTGCTTCAAGAATTGAGCAATCCGAAAAAAAAATCTAGCTTTGAAGATCTAATGATAGAGAGAGTCTAGATTATTGATCATTTGCCAAACTTGCTTAGCCAACAGAGCCTGATTAAACTTCTCAATCACCTTAAACCCCATTTCCCCGACCTCCTTTGCTTCACATAGACGTTCCCATTCACCCAATTGGGCCTTTCCTGTATCACCATTCTAGCCCTACCAAAATTTTCAGATCATGATCTCTATATCTTTGATCAAGCCTTTGGGAAGTTTGAAACAACTCATGGAATAGGTTAGAATATCTTAGATAACTGATTTTATAAGGACCTCCCTACTAGCCTGAGAAAGAAGTTTTTCCTTCCACCCTTTCAGTCTCTTCCATATCTGCTCTTTAATATAGACAAAACTTTGTTTCTTTGCTCTACCCACAAAAGCTGGAAGACCCAAATATTTTTCATTTTGTCTGATTGAGGGAACACCCAATAACATTTGAATACTATATTGAAGATTAGGAAGGATATTAACACTAAAAAATATATTGGTTTTGTCTCGATTTATTTTTTGGCCAGACCCCTTCTCATAAACAGATAAGATATCAAGAATTACCTGACATTCAGATTCTTTTACTTGGCAAAAAAGAACACTACAATAAGCAAAAACAAGGTGAGAAACCTGAGGACCATTTCTGCAAATTGAGACACCCCTAAGCAGACCATCTGACTCGGCTTTGTGAAGCAAACCTTGGAGCCCCATAGCACATATCAAAAACAGATAAGGTGAAAGTGGATCACCTTACCTTAAACCTCTGCTAGTGTGATGTGACCAACTGATGCATTCTTGATGTTCACAGAGCTTTCCAAGTTATTCTCCGTTGCGCTTTAGGAAGAAGAGAGAATTATGTCTTTGCATTTGTTGAAGGTTTTATTGGAGGATAACAGTCCTGTGTTTATTAGGTATCTCTTTCCCTCCCTATTTCACACATGTTTTCTTAATTTATTGTTTTCAAATTTCCATTTTGATTGTGGTGAAACAACTTTTTGAAGCAATCCTTTTATTTGTCACTGCTGTAGAAGTGTGATTCAAATAATGTAGATATCACTGTTTTTGGACTCTGTTGTTCCATTTTTGTTGTCGTGATCAAACACACATATGACATATGTACACTAACTCATATTGTATTTTCAATAAATATTGGTCATACTTAATTCATATAACAAATGGCAATCCAAACCTTAACTAGTAATTATCACCTAGTACATTATTAATGATATCATACATATTTAGCTACCATTTATTGTACATGTGAGTCATCATTCATGATGGGCATGGTTGGTTAGTTGCCAAAAGGGGAAACTTGACTCCACCTCCATTTTTTCACTTTATATATTTAAGGAAAATGCTAATGAGTGCACTTAGGGTATTGTTTAATAATTCATTTAAAAAAAGTTTTTATGGGGAAAGAAAGAAAAACAATTAATATTTTGAGAGCTTTTTTCATTCCCCATAAAAGTGATGTCAAAACTTTTCTAAAATTGATTGTTAACCAACGCTCTAAGGGCACTCGTTAGCATGACCCATTAATTTGTCTATTTGCATATTATATATGAACATTTAAGAATTGAGATTCATATTGTGTAGACGTACTTAACTTTTTTTTTTTTATTATTATATGAACAAAAATTTCGCTGAGATTTTATTGTTACGTCCACATAGGAGTGAAGATGCATACCAAATAGACATTTTTGATCTAATGTTTCTTGTTTATGGGTTTTTAGGTGATACTTGTTTTATGCTGACCTTGAAACTTGCGATATAATTGTATCTTTGGAAGGTTCATCATAATAGTTTTGTTGAACAAGTTCAAGGAATTTCCACCATAGCTTTGCCATAATTTTGGATTTTGGATTCTGGTTTCACCTTGAGATCAACTGGTAAGTCCATAGTACAAATTCTACTTATTTAATACATTACGTATTTATCAAGAAATAGTTAAAATTATACTAATTTTTTAATTTACTGTTTAAACTTGTGAATTTTCTAAATTTGGCAACCAAATCTGTGCTTAAAATTTAAATATATTAGCTTTGGAGTTGATGTAATTCAACTGTGGAACTAGAAATAATCAAATAGAGCCAAGCCTTTGATTGGCAACATAGCAATCATTGGTTAAGAAATGGTCTATTTGTCCCCTCCCTCCCCCTTTAATTCAAAACTGGCCCTAAATGATGGGGTTGCTTCCTGTATTGAGTTCCTACTTATCTTGGCCAGGAGAAAGTATACCATGTTTCGGTAATACCACATTAGCATCTGTTTTGGTATTTCTTACCTAATAAATGAGTGACATCTGTTTCAAAAAATCACATCAGATTACTCCAATAAATTAATTACAATCTTCTATACTATCGGGAAGATAAATTAATCATTTATTGGAGTAGTCTGATATGATTTTTTGAAACAGGTGTCACTCATTTATTGGGTAAGAAATATCAAAACAGATGTTGAGTTGGTATTACTAAAACATAGTATATTTTCTCCTTGACGGGCCTAAAAAAGTCTTGGTTTTGGTTTCACGGACGCTTTGAAAGTGTATGCACGTGTAGATCACCACATGACATGGATATGTGCAACATTATTATTTTTTTCATAGTTTCAAGCATCTATTGGATCGAGCCAGACCATACTATCAATTACATCAACAAAAATAATAATGTGCATAATTGCTAATTGATTGCAAAAATTTATTTAAAAATGAATGCAAGGAAAAATAATCTTTCTTGTGCCTCTATACGTGAGTTGTAACTACATTTTTTTTTTCTTTTTTTTTGGGGTAGGGGGGAGATTCTCGTTTTAATCTTAATCTCATGCATTTGGTCAGTTTTGAACCTTGGGCCAAAATTCTCTTAATCCCCCGCCCCCCAATAAAAAAATAAAAAATAAAAAATAAAAAAGAAGAAGCATATTTGTCCCTTAATATATATATATATATATATATATAGGTGAAGCTAAGAGAAACTCAAATTAGAATTTCAAATTAGAGTTCCAATTTTATGCCATGTGTCTAGATTTATGTGGGGACCATACCATAATTATCATTTTAATTGTTCAATTCAAATATGAAATTGGAGTCCAATTTTGCTACATTTGTACCATGTTATAATTATTCACCGCCCACTCTCATTAAAAAAACGCTGTCCTCCTCTTTTTTTTTTTTTTTTCCTGAATAAAACGCTAGGTTCACCTCCCCTTCTAGAAATCTGCATTTTACATTTAAATGTTGTGCTCTTATTTTTTATTTTATTTTTTGGCTAAATAAAACCTTTTGCTCTTCTTTAAATATCAGACATGCCTATTCACAAGTTCACCTCCCCTCCTACAATAATCAAACGCAAATTAGAAATACAGCTCCCCTATTTTTCAATGAATGCTATGAAATTTGAAAGGCATCTCTCAGGATCAATGATGAATGCTTTTCAGTTGTGACTATTCTTAGTTAATATTTTCTGGTTATTTGTATATTTTGATTTCAAGTATTTTGAATTTATATTTGTCAATTCCTTTCTCTACAAGGATGAGGTGGGTTCTTTCTAAAATCCTTGATAGCTCTTTCTTTCTCTGTCAATGGCAGACAAAAAATTAGGGTTTCTTCACTATAAAAGAAGAGGATTATGGAGGCATAAAGAGAGGGGAGGCACGTACTACTACAAAAAAAAAAAAAGGAGCACCAAAGGGTAAGACATTTCTTTTATTCTGCACTTTTATTTAGTTGCTTTTCTAAAATTTAATAATTTGTTTAATTATTATACAAAGACGTGAAGATGAAATTGAAATTCAATTAATTTGTATTGATATTATTCTTGAATTACAAAGTTTGAGATTGTTGGTTTTACATTGCAATCCTTCATTGCGTTGGTAAAATTATCCATCAAAGTTTGGGAGTTTGACTTCCCATAGTATTGTGGTTCATCTGTTTGGTTTTTTAAATGATATTTTTGTTTGTGTTTGTGATTAATATGAGTCTAGATACTACAATGGGTCATGAGCCATTGCCATAACCTATCTAAGCATTAACAGTATCAACAATGACAATGACACCAAGGTATTCCAAAGTCTTTGTCCCAAACTTGGCTATGTTTAAAATACTTTTGCAATTACTTTGGTCTTGAACATCTGTTTCTCTATTTGGTAATCAAATATGGTTCAATTTGTGGAGCTAAATTTCATTGTTATTTGTATATATTACATCTTGATGTTGTTTAGTCATTAAATAGATTGCCTACAATGTGTTTGATTATAGTTGTCTATGAGTTTGCTATGAGTCCTAATAGAACAAAAGTTGTTAATCTTAAGGTTTTTGTCTTGGTTTGTTTAAGATTATAATATTGGCAACAACTGTGGTAATGAATTATTCTTTTGAAGGTAACACCTCTTTTCTCTTATATTTCTCTGTTTTTACATTGGTGGTGGTTACATTTGAAGAAATGTTTAAAATTTAGATGGTTTTGATTTCTTTTTTGGGGGGTTGTTTCTTTGGATCATTCCAAGAATTAGGATTGTGATTGTCGAAGATAGCCATTTGTTGCCATTTTCAAATTCGTTAGTTTATCTTTACTAAAAAAAAAAAGGAGCAAGTGACTTTATCTTTCATTGCTAACATTTTTTTTTTTTTTTTAAATTCTGCTAATAGAACAACTTAATTTTTTATACACAATTTGTTTGAAAAAAATACTGATCTTTTGTTTTATTCTAGAATTCTTAATACATGGAGGTGGAAGGGAAATAAGGAGCATGGTCTTGCAGGAGTAAATAAATGGTCCTTGCCTCCTCTGTGCAATGTTGATGGTCTTGAGACCTTTCTTAAAATTTAGGTACTACCATATTATTAAGTAGGGAGCATTAATTGATTATTGAAGAAATTTGTTTCTTTTAGAATCATACAAACTCTTTAGGTAATGTTTTTTAAGACAAAAAAACATGATTTTCTTTATTGTTATTATTTTGTGAGAATTCTTAAGATCTTTCATAAATGGATTGGTTTTCAAATTTTGAAATACAAGTTCCCTCAAGCAAAACTTTGACCAATCTCATCGTGTTTTGATTGGTATTAAGAAAATTGAAATGCAACCAAACTTTCACCAATCTTAGCCGAATGCATGAGAATGCTTCAAATCTTCCATCAGATGAGATTATATAGGATAGTCCTTATTCATAAGACATTATAATCCTCTTGCTAATATATTCCAAATTAGGTTCCAAACTATGACTAATGTATATTTACAAAAATTGTTATAATGTAAAAATTTTTTCCTTTTTTTCATATTAATTTATTCACATTTATGCCTCAAAGTTGGGTGTTAATATTACTTTTCAAAAAAAAAAGAAAAAAAGAAGAAGTTGGATGCTAATATTGATTTTGCTGCTTCATACAGGTCCTGAAAACAGTGTTGATGACTCTATAGTTGACATAAAATGCTCTAATTTAGTTGATGTTACTTTTGAAAAGTCTTTTGATGGTTCTTTCATTCTTTCTCTGTCTCTGTATCTCTCTCTTTCCCATTTTCTCAACAAAAACCGCTCCTTTCATTGAAGGCTATCCTTCAATCCCAATGTATATCACACAAAAATAGGTGGATGTTCTTGTAGGAAAAAAAAAGGTGATAGTATTGCATTTCGTTTGCCAATTTTATAAAGTACAAGCTCTTATAGTATATTACTTTTTGTTGAAACATGCGGCTTATTTTATAGTTGTTTTTGTCTGATTTTTACGTAGGATAGTCCAAGGTTATTATATGGTTGATTGCAAAATGGAATTTATTGTTTCCTATAATAGAAATTGGGTTATTTATTTGTGTAGAAACAAAGGTCAAATAGCTATTTCTTCCGGAGCTTATCAGGCATGTGTAGATCTGTCAGTTTTTTCTAAGATTGATGGATGAATAATATTTTCCTAGGTGTATTTTTCCAGATAATTTTGATACTTGGCTAAATTTTGGTTTGAGTCCAAATAGTGCAATTGATAGAGGAAAGGCTAGGCATTATTAAAAAATTGCAAACAACGTCTCTCATGGTGTCTCACACATAATGAACATTGGTGGCCACTAGTCTAGGTTGGAAGTTTATTTTCAACTCCAAAAATTGATTTTTTTTTTTCCCTTTGGTTTTTAGGTGTGATGTAATTTGTATAGTGAAGTATGATTGTGAATATGTAAATACTAAATACGGCTTGGGTTTAAAAGGGGCTGGTGCGTATGGTTATTCACTAGCATTTAACTTTGTCATTAATTGAGGGAAAAAGAAATCAATAATCTAGAATGTTAAAGTTTCTTTTGAGTTAGATGATTTTGATTATTCCAAAATTTGGTTTATTATGTCACAGCAAAGCAAGTGATGACTTTAGACAAGCTGTCGTTTCTCAATGTTGATGAGCTTGACCTTTTACAAGAGTATGTTGATCATGATATTCATATTCAAGCTAATAAGGATAATGTAATCGTTAATATCATGTAAGCTTCTTGAGCATCAACAACAATATTCTCTCAAACCCACAACCTTTAGAAAAACCTTGAACCAAATCTGCATTAGTTATAACTTATAAGACTTCAATTATCATTTTTTCTAAACCATGTGTTGATGCTAGATTGGTCATTTTCTGAACAAGAATGTGTGTGTGTATTTTTTTTTTTGTTTTTCGTTTCATTCATGCCCTTGGTTTAATCCCATAATCAGAGAAGTGTATACATAGAATTTTGAGTTCTTTGAATTGTGTGTGTGTCCTAATTAAGAGATACTTTAGTTCACGAGTATTTTCCTTGAGATTATTTATTTACACATTGATTTTTGAGTTTATGATGTTTACATACTAAGTTTTCTTTAATGCATGTATGAATTTAGATAGTTTGAAAGTAATTGACTGATATTAGCTGATTAGTGGCAATACTAAAAATAATTTCAAAGAAATCCAGATTGGGTTTCCCCTCGAAAGAATTGTTGTTGGTGGCAAATTAGCATGGGAAGCATAGGCTTCTAAAATGCCGAAGAATACTTCGACTACTTGCTGCGGGAACCACCAAGTATCAAAGTCCAAATTTTCAAGGTTGCCAAAAAGCTGGAATGGGACATTGGAACTGTGACGAACCTTATTCTTATGGCTATGAAGAATTAGTGGTTACATGCAAGAGGTGCTTGATCGACCTTGAAATGTTTAAGTTGGTGAATAGGTTTTTTATTTATTTATTTATTTTTTTTATTTTAAGTTTGACAAAAAAAAAAAAAAAAATTTAATGCCCCTTTATATATTTTAAATAATAAAATGCAATATTCTCTTTTTCTTTTTTCATTGTAGCATCACTTAATAAAATGTAATATTCTCTTTTTTTATTCATTGTTTTATCTAATGCTATCTTACATATGATAAACCAAAAAAAGAAAATGAAAAAAAGGTCCAATAGCATCACTTAAATAATAAAATGCAATATATATTTTTATTGTTTTATTTAATTCTATCCTCCTTGTGATAAACCCTAAAAGACAAAAAAGAAATTGACCAATAGTATCACTATAATTAAGCATTACCGTGCGGTAGCACGGGTTACATACTAGTTAAGTATAATTGAGAACATCATTGAAAAAATAAACAAGGAGCAAAGATAATGGATATAGAAGGTACGCCAAGAATGATGTCCAAATGGGGAAGGTAGAGCGAAAGCTCGCAATAAGGCCAATTGTAGCGCAAACAAGAAGAACTACCAGCATTTCAGCAGAGAATTCCCAAGTCAATTCGCGCACATATATTAGGATTAAAAGAACTGAAAAGCCCAGAATGTTGTTCATGAATACTCCACCATAAATCTGCAATAGTAAATTAACAAGCTAATAAATTTAATTTGGAAGCGGCAATTTTTAATTTTTTTATTCAGTAAATATTGTTAATTGTTTTTATTTTTGAGAAACATTGTTATTTTTTTTTCATAGAAAACAATGCGGAATATTTTAACAGGACCAACTACAAAGATTGCATGTTTATTTGACACTTATTGACCTCATCAACTAGTACAAATGAAAGTATCATATTCAAAATGCTATATAATATTAGGGATGGAAGCCAAAAATTTTAAAATAAATGATCCTAACCTTAGAGGGTACAATTTAGAATTTAGTAGAACGTTTAGTGCAAGTCTTCATGAATAGAAAAAGGGTAAAATGAGAAGTAACAATGTTTAAAAACCTAGATTTAACGTCATTAATCTACACATGATCTATCAAATTATTCAAATATACAGCTTTCAAGATATGAAAATAGAATGACCAGAAAAAAAATTAAGATATAGTCATTCTACAATACACTTTTATATTATTATTATTATCATCATCATCATCATCATTATTTTTATTGTATATACCATACCTATTTAATTTTTTAATCTTAATTGTTCATCTATTTTTATAAATATGTTATAATTTAATAGAAATTAGAAACTATCAAATAATATTCAAATATACAAATAGTAGGAGATACACATATAAAATGACAAGGAAAAAAAATATATAAGAATCATTTTACGAAATATATGTACGATAAATTTTTTTACTTTTATTTTAGTTTTTCTTGAAATGAACTTTAAATAATGGAAGGGAGAGAACAAACCTCAGAAAATGTCAAAGAAGTAGTTCTTGGCTTCTTACGTCTAGCTTCCTTTATAGCTGATGCTGATGCTCTAGTGTTGGTAGCCAACGGGACCAAAATAAATGAGATGAAGAAAGATGGCATACTTGCAGATTTAGAGAAACTTTGAACACTCTCTATCAGAGGTTCCGCTAAAATTGCTAATAGAGCAATGCCAAGCACCAATAGCATCATAGCCTTGAACCATGCCTGTAAAGAGTTGTCAACAACTGCATTGCCTATCTTTTCGTCCACCAACTTGTCCGTCGCTTCCCAAGTTTTCTGCATAACATTTCCAAGTTCATATCAAATAAGTTTTTGAATAAATATTCATCCTCCATTTGAATCTGTTAGGCATATTATGATCCAAGAAGATCAAACCAATTTTAGGTTCTTGTACTTGTCTAACAAACAAATTATCTTTGAGTTAGTCTATAGTTCGCCTAGAGTTAGTCTAGGGCTCTCTAGTATATAAATCCTACATTGATTTCATTGTAACATAAGAGTTTAATATCAAATATCAAGCCATAAAGAGCTTTCACCGTAGATGTAGATCGTTTGGCCTAATCACATAAACCTTTGTTTATTTTTGCTCTGTCTTTCATGCTTTTGTGCATCAATCAATATCTCATCAATTTTGACAGAATCATATATAGAATGAGGGGAATGAAGTGAAACTTGTTATATTTACTTGAGAAAAGGATTGTAATTTCTTAAGTAGTCATAATTTTGCATTTTTGAAATCCGAATGAAGTATAAAAGTGAACAGTGGATTTACTTGGTAGATATCATCTTGAGACTCAGTTGTAGAAGGATCCTGATTGTCAGTTGTGTCAAGCCATTTAGCAAATCCAGAAACAAATTCATCTTCATTAATCAGATGGTCACCATCAGTGTCAAGTTCTTCAATCAATTTAAGAACTGCTTCCTCCACATCTAAAGGAAGCTTGCCAAACTTGATATCCGCAATTAGTTCTTTTAGTTCATGTTGCGATATGCAATTATTGCTGTCGTGATCCATTTTCTCAAACAACCTATAAAACATTGAATTCATTGTAGAGAACAAGCAATATATGACTAACTAAAATAATGATCCGTCCACCTCTTTGTAGCCTCGTTAATTCTATTAGCGAAAATATTGAGGGTCTGATTGATAACGTTATTTAAACAACAGTTTTTATTATTTAAACATCACAACATGTATTTTTATAACATTTTTTCACCTATATGTATTTTCACAACACTTAAAGACAACGTTATTAGAAATTTCTTACCAAATGACTGACATTAGATCCAAGTTGTATAATTAAACAACATTCATAGAGTACATAATATTGTGGGTTTCTCTAATATTTTACTTGGCTCTAGAGTAATTTCATTTTATTTTCCATTTTCCCCTTTTCCATTAAATCATAGGATTTGAACCACATGTTCAACAATTCGGGCCTCACCAACATTACAACCAAGCCAACATGCTTCTGATGTTTCATGGGTTTCGCTGATGGACATGATAACCGCTAAGTAGTTTGTAAAATGACATTTCTCACACCAAATGTTAAAGTCCTGCCCATTAAGGGGAACAATTTGGAGATTTCCTACTTTGACTTAGTTACATATTTTAATATTTTTGGTGTGGAAAAAATGCTCATTCATTATTAAAAAGGTTCTGCTACATTCATTTTCCACTAAAAATGTATTTCCTATGTACAAACGAATAGTGATTAAAGGGTTCGATGGTATAATCTTGTAGCGTGTGAGAGAGTTGAAAGATTAAAATTTCACTTCTGTACGTGTGTAAGAGTACCTTTTGGTGCATTAGGGGTTTTGAGTTAGTTTTTATTTGTGAGAGTTAGTAAGACTCTGTGAGTATGTTTGTAATCCTTGTTATTGACAGTGGATTTTTGATTGGTATTGCTCAGATGTTGGAATAGAGTTTGTCGAAGCATGTTAAAAGTTGAGACTTGTGTCACTTGACTTTAATTATTTTGCATGCTTTTCAAAACAAATTGGCATTGGGGTGGAGCTCCTAAACGAGAAAAATAATTTTAATCTTTGACAAGTCACTGTCAAAGATATCATAGTGCAACAAGGATTAATTGATACATTATATGGGAAGTTGAAGAAGCTAGTCATTGTGTTTTTTTCCCCCTCAAAATTTTATTGGGATATTTGACTGTTTTATAAAAATTTTAGTATTCTTGAGCCAAAGTATAAAAACTTCCATAATTTTCATAAATACCACTTTTAGATCTTCATTTCCTTTTTTTCCTTAATTTTTCCCCATATTTTTAACAGTGAAAATAATAAGGTGGGCAATGACTTCATGCTAAAACTAATCTCAAGTTGGTAAAGTAATATTTTTCAAACTACGAGTAAACAACATTAATTCAGGTCTTATCCCTAAATTTTGTGTCTTATGTCACTTGCCTTTAATTATTTTGAATGTTTTTTTAAAAAAATTTGATAAAAAAAATTCCAATATCATAATACCTTAATGCACTTAAATAAATAAATTATATAATATAGAATTGAGGATTGACCTTTTAATACTATTTGTATCCGGTGTTCCGTCTTCTTTGAGAAGGCCTCCTACAACATTGCTTTGAACATGTCTTAATATTTCTTGTATAAGGTCTTTTGTCATTTCTCTTTCTCTCCTTTTGTTTAGAAGCCAAGGTCCAAAAACCTATGCAAACATTCAAGGAACTATTAGCACGAAGAAAACTGAAGTAAACAAGAAAATGGAAACCCAGAAGAACCACAAAGACTTCACATCTTAGAGATTTAATGATATATATACTTGGAGGATATCTATATATTAATGGTCTGTTGGATTGAGAAGGAGGGAGGGGAGAAGAGTAGAGTAAATAAGAATTGGTCCAAAATTAGTTTGCTTTCAGCCATTCTCTCTCAAATCCAAACAGACCCTAAATTTCTATTTAATTTAGACTCAAATTTATGAAATTTGTCATGACTCACAAGAATAAGAGGAATTTACCTGATATACGTCCTTTAAGGACTTTTTTGAGAAATATTGCTTATCTATAGCATGTTTTGTCTCATCGAGCCATTTTGTGAAGCCGGTGACGAATTCATCCATAGTGATTTTTTGGTCACCATCAAGGTCAAATTCTTTCATCACTTTTCCAATTTCTTTCTCCTTATCAATAGATGTTCCAGTAAATTTTATTTCAAGAAGCAGTTCTCTTAAATCAGAAGGTGATATAACATTATCACCATCTTGATCTACCTCCTCAAATAGCCTGCAATACATAATGCATAATTAATGGTCAAACTCGTAAACCTATTTGAACTGAAGGATTTCAAAGTAAAATAGTTTAGAGTATCTCACAAAACCTGACCTCTTTATCGCATTTACATTTGGTGCCCCATCGGCGGTGAGGATATTTCCTAGGGCATGTTTTTGTACATGTTGTAAAATGCTTAATATTAAATTTTTATGTTTCACAAATTCTAATCTTCTTTTCTGAATCCAAGGCTCGAAGATCTGTAAAGTTTTATAAACATTTAAGAGTATATATATTTGAGAAGTGTAAAAAACCAAACAATATAACATGCAAACTCAGTAAATTCATAAGAATAATAATGTGTTGACATAAAATTTAAGAAAATTTATCTGTATATGAACCACCCTAGATGATAGCAGTTACATTATCATTTTAATATCTTTACAATATTTGCACAACAAATCATAAATTGCATGTTGTTACTAGTTTTAATCTAGGCCCATACTGACATCATCCCCCCCCCCCCCCCAACCCACCAATGTACAGTCTACTATCTAATTAAGATTTATTGTGAAAATGTCGTGAACATCTTTTTACTCTATCTTTTTTTTTTTTTTTTTTTTCCCTAAAATGAGAACAACTTTTCTTGATTGATTAATTGACCAAACATGTAATATGAAAGAAGTGTACCAAAACAAGTGATATAAATGTAATGATCAAATGATATTTCGTTCATTTTGTCTAAAAAGTTTACTTTAATATTTTCATATTTTGAGCCAACATATTCTTATTTTAAAACACAAATATATAAAATGACATGTTTTAACAGCAATGAATACACCTAATTCAATTAGAACTCCAAAAGCAAGCATGTGTAGATGAGTAATATGCCTCACAGTTTGCCAGTACATTTGCACTATATCTCAAAAGGATTATTGCTCATATAATCCAAATGGACCAACTTAATAGACTTAACTTATTGCCCGACTCAGTACCTTGACAATCAAAATTCACATAAGACTTATAAAATCTCGAGTACTAAAAAAAGAGATTAATAATGAATGAAATACCTGATAAAAGAAGTATAGGAATAGGAATACTGTAGAAACAACAATAGCAATCAAGATAACAATGCGTTCCGCAGAAGATGAAGAAAATATCTTTAGAGATTGGACGATGATAAATGGTATGATTGAGAGGGCCATAATCCTGGCAGTGTAACATGTCTCCAAATCTGTACTGATACCACAACCTGCAATTAGGAGAAAATAGTACAAGGTGAAACAAGCTCATGGAATTGCAGTGATTATCATGTATATACAGTGGCAGAGTCAGGATTTGATTTCAAGGGGGACAATATGTATATATAATTATACACATGCAGGGCCGGAAGCACAGTTGGACCTTGGAGGGCAATGGTCCCTCCTAAATTTTTTAAAAACTATTAGTACTACATAGGTACTAATTTTAGCAATTTTGTTCTATAAAATTAGGCTTTGCCTTCTTAATATTGTCATTGATTCTTTTACGAGTAATGTTACAAGCATAAAATTTTTTACAACATTTATTGGTTAGCATCTAGGCCTACCACTAACATCACTTTTTAACTTACCAATAACCATTCACTACATCAGCAATTTGTAAAAAAAGTTTGTAACTCTAGCATTTTCTTCTTTTCTTCTTTTTAAAGGTCATAAAAAAAATTTATATATTTAAAAACTAAAACAAAATATACAAGTCCAAAAAAATTGGGCCAACAGCAAATTCACCATTAGTAAAACTAAAAACAATTAAGCTTAGTTAACCAATTTTACCCAAAATAATCAGTCCGACCCTTTAAAAAATTTTAAATGAAATAATTTTTTCCTTACCTAGAAGCAACACACACATCAAAAACGCACAAATAAATAAATAAAACTCATTAGTGGTTAAGTAGCAGAGTTGGAGGCTAGAGCTGCTACGTGTAGCTAGTAGCAAAGCTTCCCTTTCCAAACTCCAAGTCGTGACTCCGTCCCTATACATATGTATGCATGCGCATGCACACACACATATAGTATTTGAGACTAGAATAAAAGATATAATAGTGTATTAATTATAATTATCATTTAAAATGAGTATTCAAAGGAAAAAAAAAAATTGTAATATAAAATCTAAAGTGGGGACACCCAATGGGCAAAATGGTTTTATAGCTTTGCTTTCCTTTCTCATTTGTCACTCTAAGTCTATGTTTTACTCCTATTCGCACAATGATATTGCTCATGTTACTTGTGACTCTAAGTGAAAGTGTAGAGTTGTCCACCCCAAAGAGCACCTAACTTAGTGTGTACTGTGTACAAAGAGTAATGGAAATTAATTCAAAACAATGTGGCATTTGATTGTTTTTTAGTGGGCTAGCCCCAATAAACTCCAAACTCCCTTCTCACCCGTCTAGCCAAGTACTCACAGGGGCTGATGGTCCCATCTACGCCATCTCGACGGACGGGCTACGATTTCTAACCATAAGCCCATCCCCTCGCTGTCCCTAGGATCCGTCAGGACAATGTTTCAGACAGGTGAACACACAATGGATAGACGCCAACGAAGGAGTGGTTCGATGTCTCCTCATTTGCATACTGATGAACGGATGGACATGCTGACGGAAAAAGGTGATGGGCCGTACAACCTTTTGCGTAGTCTCCACGCGTAGTTCCTTATATGGAAATATCTTGTGCATCACGTCCAAAGACCCTACTACATGCCCATATCTTCCTCGTATGGAATGACACTCTAAAATCTCGGAAACCCTAACTCCAGATCTTCCTTACAAAGGAAAAATCCCTACGTCCAAGGGATCTTGATTCACTGCTCACCACTATATAAGCATCGAACCTCCTCTTCTCCCAGGTATGCAGAAAATCCCTAGCTCTTTCACTATAGAGTTCTTGGAGATTCCTTATTTACTGACTTAGCCTTTAAAGGCTCTTTAGCCGGCACCCCACCGGTGCTTTTTGTTTGGTTCTTGGGTTCTTGTTCTTCAGGTACCCATTGGAGCTATCGAGGATAATTAGCTCACTAACGATTTTTGTGCATTATTAGTTAATGCTGTCTGTAGGAACCGAATGATTAGCCATATCACCGCTTCTAAGACAAAGAGTTGCATGGTCCAAACGTAATTAATGGCTACCATCAACTAGGAGACGGGAAACCCCTCCAATGCATTGGAGAGACAGGTGCAAACCCTAGCGGTAGCAGTTGAGCGGCTCACCCAACGCAATTAGGAGCTAGAGCAGCAACTAAACCAGAGTAACAAATGACGTCCTGAGGATCAGTACGAGTGGGAAACGAAGAATAGAACGGTAGCCATCTCTTGATGGGAGATGTGGGAGAGGGAAGACCAGGAGGAAAGCAATATCCCCAGTAGGCGAGACGGGCTGAACGACACTGACCGTCCGTCGAAACTGGAGAGCAACACAACGTAGATGGTGCATGACATGCAGATGATGAAGGAAAAGATGGATATGATAATGAATGCCATGAGGGGACGGGTATCCACCAACCTAGACGAGCTAGTCTAGTGGACTGACACGCCCTTTACAGTGTAGGTAACTTCTTTCCCCCTTCCAGCCAAGTTCTGGATGCTGCAGGTGGAAGCATATTATGGCTCGTGGGACCCGCTCGATCATCTAAAGTCATTCAAGACTCTTATGCACATACAAGGAGTTCCAAATGAGATCATATGCAGGGTATTCCCCACTACGCTTAAGGGACCAGCAAGGATGTGGTTCAGTAGGCTAGCCCCCAACATCGTCTCTACCTTCAAGGAGCTAAGCAGACATTTCGTCACCTATTTCATTGGAGGCAGAGGTACAAGAGATCTTCAGCGAGCTTGTTGAACATCAATCAACGAGACGATGAATGCTTGAGATCATACGTGAGTCGTTTCAACAAGGAGGCCATTTTGATCAACGAGGCCAATGATAAAGTCTTAGTAACTGCATTCACCAGTGGGCTCTAATAAGGAGAATTCCTTTTCTCCATCTACAAGAACGACTCGAAGATGATGGCCGACATTTTGTACAAAGCTACTAAATACATGAAAAAACTACATACATGAACGCAGAGGTTGCCATGATTACCCGAGGGAGCAAGCCGAAGAAGAGGGAAAGGCAAGAGGATCACCGTTAAGACAGAGAAAGGAAGTAAGCTCAGATGAATGACAAAAGGGATGATAGGAGGTTGAGACCTTCATCTGGCAGGACAATCAACTTCATGCCACTAAACATCCCATTTGACCAAGTCCTTATACAAATAAGGGACGACGTGACGCTGACTTGGTCAAATAAACTGAAGGGCAACCTGAACAAAAGGCCTAAAAACAAGTACTGTCGCTTTCATTAAGACCATGGGCATGACACTTTTGAGTGTTACGACCTAAAGTAGCAGATTGAAGCCCTTATCAAGCAAGGAAAGTTACAACGGTTTGTTAAGGGCAAAGAAAACCCACCAAGGGACCCCGAACCTAACCAACGGGTCAAAGAAAGACCTAGGGCTCCACTTGGAGAGATAAAGGTGATCGTAGGAGGAAGTACGTTGGCTAGCTCCTCTAAGAAGGAATGGAAGACATATTTGCAGATGGTGCAGAGTGTCCAGATTTTAGGCCGATCACCTAAAATGACTAGGGTCAACAACCTGGCCATTAGCTTCACAAAAGAGGATGTCCAATGACTCCACCACCCTCATGATGATGCCCTGGTCATCAACTTGTTAATAGCAGACTTCAACACCTAATGGGTGCTAGTAGACAATGGGAGTTCGGAAGACATCCTCTACTACCCTACATTCTAGTAGGTGAGGATCGACAAGAAGCGTCTTCTGCCTTCGGACACACCGCTAGTTGAATTTGGCTGTACCAAGGTTTTCCCTGTTGGAACCATCACCCTACCGGTGACCATTAGGACATACCCTCAGCAACTCACTAAGGAGGTCACTTTCCTAGTTGTCGATTGCTCCTCTGCCTACAACGCCATCATCAAACTACCTACACTCGACTCATTGAGAGTAGCGACGTTTACATACCACTTACTGGTGAAATTCCCAACGGAATATGGGATAATAAAATCACTCGGAGACTAGATAGTGGCTCGCAAATGCTACATAGTTATGCTAGAGATGGACGATCGCCTATAAGCATTAAACATCGAGGAGTAGCGGGTTACGGTGGAACCGACAGAAGACCTGGAAGAAATCTCCGTGGACAACAACTTCCCAGGTTGGATCACGTGTTTTAATACACAGGCCGACCTTTAGTCTGCAAGGAACTTGCCCTTTTCCTAAAGAATAATCAGGACTCTTCACTAAGGACATGCCGGGAATCAATCCAAGCGTTGTGGTTCACAAGATCAATGAGTTCTCATCCTTCCCTCCTGTCAGATAGAAGAAGAGAGTTTTTGCCCAAGAGAGAGACAAGGCCATAGCGGAAGAAGTCCGCAAGTTACTAGAAGCAGACTTTATCAGGGAGGTATATTACCCAGAATGGTTGGTTGGCCAACGTAGTAATGGTAAAAAAGGTGAATGGCAAATAGAGGATGTGTGTAGACTTCACCGACCTGAATAGAGCCTGCCCGAAGGACAGTTACCCACTTTCGCGCATTGGCCTCCTCGTCGACTCATCGGCTGGGCACCAGCTATTGAGTTTCATGGACGCATTTTCTGGTTACGACCAGTCAGGTTGGACGAAGCTGACCAAAAAAAGACTTCATTCATCACGAGCTAAGGGCTCTTTTGCTATAAGGTCATGCCATTCGGATTGAAGAATGCGAGGGAAACATATCAGAGGCTTGTGAATAGGATGTTTGTCCAGCAGATTGGGTGGAATGTCGAGGTGTACGTGAATGACATGCTTGTGTAGAGCACGAAGGAGGACCGTCACCTGGATGATCTCTGAGAAACATTTGAAACCCTACGCCACTATGATATGAATCTCAATCCCAGCAAATGTGTATTTGGAGTGTCATTAGGAAAGTTTCTGGGCTTTATGGTATCACAACGAGGCATGGAGGCCAACCTCGACAAAATTTAGTCCATATTGGGGATGACACCTCTGAAAAACGTCAAGGAGGTACAAAGCCTAATTGGTAGGGTTGTGGCTCTCAATAGGTTCGTCTACAGGGCGACGGAAAAATGCGTACCATTCTTTAAAACACTGAAGAAAGCCTTCAAATGGATTGATGAATGTTAGAAGGCCTTCGAGGAGCTGAAGACATACCTTGCGTCCCCACCACTACCTAGTCTGTCTAAACCCGACGAAAAGCTCTCATCTACTTGGTTGTATCCCCAACGGCCATCAGTTCAGCTCTCATTTGGGAAGAGAGCCGCGTGCAGCTACTTGTCTACTATACTAGTTGAGCGCTTTGGGGTAGGGAGAAGATACCCCCTTACGGAGTTAGCTTTCACCCTGGTTACAGCTGCCCGAAAGCTTAGGCCGTACTTCTAAGCACACACATTGTGGTCTAGACGGACAAACCATTACGAAAGGCGATGAACAATTCGGAGGCAGCTAGACGATTGGTCTTATTGGCAATAGAGTTAGGCGAGTTCGACATACTGTACCGACCAAGAACTGCGATCAAGGCCTAAGCCTTGGCTGACTTCATTTCCAAATTCACGATAAAGGAAGATGAGGACGAAAGATCGGTGACATGAATGGTGCCAACGGATGGCTTGTCCAACCAACGTGCTGGGGGAGTCAGGGTTATCTTGCAGTCATCAGAAGGAGATTTGATAGAATGTGCGGTCCGTCTCTAATTTTTGACAACCAACAATGAGATCAAATATGAAACAATCCTCACGGCCTCGACTTGACTAAAGCAGCGGGGGTTTCGTCAGTAGTCATAAACAGTGACTTGCAAGTTATCATTGGACACATTAACGAAGACTACGAGGCCAAAGGAGAATGAATGAAGGAATACCTAATCATGGTTAAAGAAATAGTGAGCCAGAAGTTCTTGGCTAAATTTGTGCAAATCCCGAGGGAAGAAAATGAGCAAGCTGACTATCTAGCCAAAGCAGCATCCCTAAAACACATGGTCATCACCGGTCAGGTACTATCCTTCATATAATACTCACCCGCCATTGACAAAATAGATGTACAGGTGATCCCTATGGGAGCCAATTGGACAATACCAATTGTGTATTACCTTATGAATGGGACGCTCCCGGAAGATCACAATGCTTCTCGAAGGCTGAAGGCGTGGTCATCGCGTTTCGTGCTGGTTAGGGATATCCTTTACAAAAGGGGTTTCTCTCGTCCGTACCTAAGATGCTTGGTCCCTAATGAAACAAACTACGTCATAAGGGAAGTCCATGAGGGAGTATGTGAAAATCATTCGGAGCACGATTGTTGGTTCACAAACTCATACGAGCAGGGTACTATTGACCCACTATGCAGAAGGACACCCAGTCCTACGTGAAGGTGTGCGACAAATGCCAACGCTTCAGCAACATTATATAGAAAACGTTAGAACAACTTACCCCAATGAATGCTCCTTGACCATTTGCTCAATGGGGGCTCAACAAAATGTGGCCCTTCTTATGGCAATGCGGCAACTCAAGTTCCTCGTTGTAGGAATCAAATATTTCACTAAATGGGTCAAGGTAGAACCCTTGGCCACTATCACTGAGAAGAATGTCCGATGCTTCGTCTGGAAAAGCATCATTTGTTGCTTTAGCATCCTTAGAGTCTTTGTCTTTGATAATGGAAAGTAGTTTGATAACGACGCATTGAGGGACTTTTGCCAACAGTTGGGGATCAAAAACCATTATTCCTCCCCCGCCGACCCTCAGGCCAATGGTCAAGTTGAGGTTACAAATCAATTCTTACTCAAGATAATCAAGACTCAGCTCTAGGGGGCAAATGGTATATGGTCGAACGAACTACCAAGTGTGCTATGGGTATACCAGACAATGGCTCGCATGCCTACTAGCGAAACACCCTTCCACCTTGCGTTTGGGAGTGAAGCCATCATCCTAGTAGAAGTTGGATTAACTAGTTACAAGGTATCCCACCATGAAGAAAGAAGGAAGGAAGAGGGAATGCGCCTACAATTAGACCTTCTGGATGAAGTTAGAGTGACGGCTGAGCAACGGATCGCGCGTTATCAAGACCAAATGGGAAAGCACTATAACATAAAGGTCAAACCTCGACATTTTCAGGTCGGGGACCTAGTCCTAAGGAAGGTGACGATAGCTACCAAAGACCCTATGCAGGGCAAGTTAGGCCCCAACTGGGAAGGACCCTACAAGATCGTTGGCTGCCATAGAAAAGGGACCAACCACTTGGAGACCCTCGACAGGCAAATACTCCATCACCCGTGGAGCACCGAACACTTACGGAAATACTACCAGTAGTGGACAATTACAAACTATGTAATTGCTTTTATTTTTTTATTGTTAAAGTAGGATATTAAGTTTTTCAATTATTGAAATAAGAATCTTGAGGATTATCAGACACATTATCTACATTATTCGCACATTTTGTTAAGGATCTACCTTTTAAGAAATTGTCTACAAAAATCCTAAGTCTTACCTACGGGGTGGACGGACGACCAAATATACCAACGGGTGCCTGGTCACCAAAAAAAAATCATAAGGCCTACCTACGGGATGGATGGATCACCAAGGACACCGACAAGTGCCCTGGTCACAAAAAACTCAAAGTCTTACCTACGGGATGGACAGATCATCAAGGACACCAACAGGTGCCTTGGTAAAAATTTTATCAAGTCCTATCCACGAGATGGACGGATCTTCAAGGACACTGATGGGTGCCTTGGTAAAAAATTTATCAAGTCCTACCTACGGGATGGACAGATCTTTAAGGACACTAACGAGTGCCTTGGTAAAAAATTTATCAAGTCCTACTTACGGGATGGACGGATCATTAAGGACACCGGCGGGTGCCTTGATAAAAAAGTAATCAAGTCCGACCTACGGGGTGGATGAATCATCAAGGACAGCGACAGGTGCCTTGGTCTTTAAATTTACCAAGTTCTAGCCATGGGGTGGACAGACCATTAAGGACATCGATGGATGTCTCAGTCTTAAAATTTTCCAAGTCCTACCAATGGGGTGGATGGACTATTAAGGGCATCGACGGGTGTCACGGTCTTAAAATTTACCAAGTCCTATCCATGGGGTGGATGGACCATTGAGGACACCGACAGTTATTCTAAAAATCCAAAGAAATTCACATGTCATATCTAAAGGGTAGATGGATGATTGAGAAGGAAAATTTTTACATAAAATAAACGATAGTAGTGAAGGCATTCATACAACCAAATGTAAAATAAAACTGATGATTGTTTCAAGATAAAGTTAAAATGTCACGTGTGCCAAAACAGGGCACCCATATTATTCTCAAATTAGAATTAAAATTACAAAAAGAAGAAGAAGAAGAGAAAAGTAAACATAGAAGCTTTCTTTTTTAAGCGGTGGGGGCAACATCGTCTCTCTCTCTCGTTGCCTCTTCAGCCTGAGGTGGATCGTCACCTTGAACCACTTGAGGGACCACAGCATGTTCAGGTGCATCCTCATCCCCGTCCTTAACGTCAACCCCCTCGTCATCCACTCTAGGGGTCGGTGGAGCAATGAGCTCCATCAGGATGAAAGAAATGTCCACGTTAGGGAAAAAGGACGGCTACTTGCTTTCTGAAGTCCTCAAAGCCCTCACCATACTGAGATCCCAACAGGTTGAAGAACGGATGCGAGTCCTTGTACTCCTCGACAGCGTCAGCTTTGGCCTTGTCCATGGACTCACGGAGAGAAATCACCTAAGCCATCATGATGGCATTAGCCTCCATCAGCTCCTTAGCCCGACGGGTAGCACCATCGAGCTTCTTTACCTACTCTGTCAGGGATTTGACTTTGTTGTGAAGAGTACGTGCCCCTTCTTTGTACTTCTTTAGCTGGTCCGACTCCTCCTCTAAACGGCACCTCAAGCGCTTGATGACGACTTCCTTAGCGGCACACCAGATTTGAAGTACTCGTATCCTCACAAAAGCCTAGTAAAGACAGATGGTTAGTACATTTACAATACATGATAGAGTAAAATTGCAACTTAGAATAAATCACCCTCATCAAATCAGAAAGGTCGAAGTCCCCTAGAGCCTCCGTCTTTTGCTCGAAGCATTTGTCGAGATCAAGATCCTTGACGATGGAGTAAGCCATTTATATGGCATGCTGCTTGTCCTTCACCAAAGAGGGACCACTAGAGTGACGAGCCCGTTGATGACAGGGCTGTGAGCCATCATTGAACCCTTGCTCACACTGTAATGGGGAGGGTTGGGAGTACCCTAAGGACTCGTCAAACCCGAAGCAACGAGTTGGTTAACGATCTTTTTTAATGGGCACTCCCCATCGCCTTAGTTCTTCCTCTTCTAACTCGTCTAGGCAGCAGGGGCCGACGAGCTACCAACCTGAAGCTGAAGGGATGTAGCCTTCTTCACCTCCAAAGCCCTTTTTGTCCCCAAGTCCATCTCTAAGAAGGGAGAAAAGAAATATACATGTTAGTACCAATGAATCAGTTATGGAGGGACGGACCATTAAAAGGAGAATGAAGAATAAGAACTTACATCGTCGGGATTGAGTGTATAGCCTCCTCACCTTGTCCGTTGGATCTAGTCCACCATAAAAGTGTGCAGGCTGTCAAATGTAACTAAACTCTTTTAGCTCCTCTGAACAAGGGGGATGGCAAGGATGTGTTGTAAAAATTCAAACTCCTTCTCACTAATCGACGGACGTGCTTGGGCTGAAAAAGGAAACATGACCGGTTAGTATGAAGAAATAGGATATAGACGAATTATGCTAAAACCGATGACTTACCAGACTTGTTCAAAACACCCCACGTATTATCATACTCGTCCATTATACCATCCCACTCGTCAAGTCTACACACCCAATTCAAGCCTTGAATAAAAAATACTGGCTCTTTCAATCACGATTGGAATTAGGGACATCCGTCACCAATTTCAATGTCGGCTTGCACACGATGAAGTTAAAAAATCCCTTGAAACCCGCAATTTGCTGGGGTTTATAACAGAAGAAAAACTCATCTAGTGTAAGGCGACGGTGACCTCCACTCATATGACCCTACAACACCTCTGCATCCTCTAGGCATTTAGGTAAATTTCGCAGACGGACATGCCTAGACAGTCCGCCAATCGTCGGTACAGTTTTGTGAAGGGCAACCTCAACCTTGCCATTAAGACAGCCTCATAAAAGAAAATGACTACGGTTCGACCAGAATAACACTTCTCCCTCTTGCCTGTCATCCTGATAGGGACATCGTCTCGAATCTGGTAACGGGGACGCAGATTGTCAAAAACCTTCTTTGACATTTTGGAGAGGAAATCATTCACTGACCAAAAGCTAGGAAGGATGAATGGCCTGTAGTCATCGCCCGACGAGCCAGGGGCCATGGCCTCCCCTTCTCCTCCCCCGTCAGCTTCCATTATTTCCTTTTCTTCCTCATCTTTTCCTTCCTCCTCCTCTCCGTCTTCTTCCTCCCCGTCCTCCTCATCATATTCATTATATTCTTCCTTTTCCTTGTCTATCTCTCTGTCTACCTCTCCTTCCATCTCATCTTCTAAAAGATGTGACGACGACTCCCTTTCCAAGGAACCTATCCACTCCTCCGTCAAAGGGACATTTCTCTACAGATGAGCATCTTTGTCATTTAGAATGAGGGACAAGACGTGACCGCTTGTCGCTTTACTACCTCCTGACATTCTCTCATGTACAAGCGATGGGTAAGAAAATAGGTGGTCACTCACATAAACTAAATACTAGACCAATGACCAGGGGAAGACGATTGAAAAAAGGGAAGTAAAACAAGTGGGAATGAGAGGTTACCTTAAAAATTTGACGACGGGAGAGCCAATACTAATGAAGTGGCAAAAGAGACGGACGGATGTAATTAAAGTAGGAGCTCTAAGTGAAATTTTCTAGTAAAAATAAGAAAGTAAACTCTCGGAGGGTATAAGCATGCTTATAGGGTAGAAGGGCACAAAAAACGAAGCAAAGCAACGCTTCGTTTCCACCAATCATGGGACGCCACGTGTCATTCCACGAGTTGCAAAGACTTTATTGCCCCTATTTATGACATCGGTTATCAAGACGAGGAGCATTAAATGACAAGAATATTCTATAAACTCTGCGATCCTTCAGCTACCCCGAAGGGTCATGGAGTAGGGGGTAGCTGATGAGCGTATTTTTGCACGACAGTAAATTTTATTATTCGTTCGTCCTAAGTGACCCCAATAGACTCTAGACTCCCTTCTCACCTATCTAGCCAAGTACTCACTGGGGCTGACGGTCCCATCTACGCCATCTCGATAGACGGGCTACGTTTTCTGACCATAAGCCCGTCCCCTTGCTGTCCATAGGATCTGTCGGGACAATGTTTCAAATGGGTGAACACACGATGGATAGAAGCCAATGAACGAGTGATTCGATGTCTCCTCATTTGCATACCGACGAATGGATGGCCGTGCCGATGGACAAAGGTGATGGGCCCCACAATCCTTTGCATAGTCTCCACGTGTAGTTCCTCATATGGAAATATCATGCGCATCACGTCCAAAAACCCTACTACACGCCTATATCTTCCTCGTATGGAAAGACACCCAAAAATCTTGGAAACCCTAACTCCAGATCTTCCCTATAAGGAAAAATCCCTACATCTAAGGGATCTTGATTCACTGCTTACCATTATATAAGCATCAGACCTCCTCTTCTCCTAGGTACACAAAAAATCCCTTACTTTTTCACTATAGAGTTCTTGGAAATTTCTCATTTACTGACTTAGCCTTCAGAGGGTCTTTGGTTGGCACCCTACCGGTGCTCTCTGTTTGGTTTTTGGTTTCTTATTCTTCAGGTACTCATTCTTGTGATCGAGGACAATCAGCTCACTGACGATTTTTGTGCATCATCAACTATTATTGTCATCAGTTGCTTATATGATACCCCAATCGAAACACAATTTCCAACAAGATTTCTTTTGCCCTATATTTTCTAGATACACAAATTCTATTTTCTTTCTCTCCCACATATTTTTTTGTAATTTATATTTGTTCTAAGGAAATGCATTAGAATGTTGTTCCTGAATCTTTGTGAGTGGAAGTGCGTTCATCACAAAGGTTGATGTTATAGTTTAATCTTGAAGGATTGTTTGACCAAAAAATCTAGTCACACACAGTTTTACTTTAGATGACATGAATCAACCTCTAAGGACAATGCTCTTTATGTGATTTTATAACACTGTGAGATTATTGTAACTTCTTCTCTTTATTAACTAATATTGAAAATTTACATTTTAGCTATCATTTGGGATATTATTCTTGAATCAAACTTATTTATTCACTGTTATATTTTCAATAGTTTTCACCTATGATAATTAACTGGAATTGAACTAATTATATAAAATTATACATAATTGGTTGATTAATAAAATTTGTTTAATTTCCCATAAAATCAATCAAAGCCTATAAATTCTTTTAAATCCTAAATACAAGAAGTAAATGACATGAATAAATAAATAAGGAGGAGCAGACCAGTCAATAATGTATGAAGTCTTTGACGTGATGTTTGTGTGGAATTAGAAAACTGAGAGCTATTTGAAAAGTCTTGGCTGCTGGCGATAACGCAAGTTCCCCAAAGAATTGTCAAGAGGAAAATTGATGACCCGGCCAACAATCCAACTCCAGTGAAGACGTACTCTTGTGCAGTCTCTTTCGTGTTCAAAAGTCCCGAAGCTGATACAGCGAGAGATGAAATATCTTAATTCAAAGATCATGAAAAGAATAGTCGGTTTTAGCGAAAGTTTGTTGCGTGTAGCGGTTTAGTTTTGATTCTCAAAGACCTATGACTTTTAAGATCTTGCACTATTATTACTCTTCATAGGTTTTATTACGAGTATAATAGGACTTTTATATACATATATATATATATATATATATATTGGTATAGTCTTAATCATGACTATTAATATATTACCAATATATATATATATATATATATATATATATGTATATAAAAGTCCTATTATACTCGTAATAAAACCTATGAAGAGTAATAATAGTGCAAGATCTTAAAAGTCATAGGTCTATGAGAATCAAAACTAAACTGCTACATTTTCTCAAAAAAAGAAAAAAGAAAAAAGAAAAAAAAAAACTAAACCGCTACACGCAACAAACTTCATAGGTTTTATTACGAGTATAATAGGACTTTTATATATATATATATATATATATATATTTTTTTTTGGTATAAGTCTTAATCATGACTATTAATATATTTTATTTAATAGTCATGATTAAGACTATACCAATAACTATATGATTTGTATAATGCAAGTGGATAAGTAATCACAGTATCATCAACATGTGAATTACAGGCAAATATTTATCTGCATCACCCATTTTTTTTGTAGCAAGCTCAATAAGAGACAAGATTACAAATCAGACAATCAAAAATGTTGCTCACATGGAAAGCTGGCGTTGCCCATGAGGCCTAATTAAAATAATATATGGAAAGCTGGCGTTGCCCATGAGGCCTAATTAAAATAATATAATTTTCTTCCTATAAATTGGAAACCATGTTAATCGCAAATATTTTGTAACATCAGCTAGTAGGTGGTCTAGTTTTAGGCCGGTCTAGATTCTGGTCGGTCCACGACACCTAACTATATATGCTAACATGCCAGCTTTCTAAAAACAAAAATAACATTTAAAAATGTATAAATAGTAAGGTAATAAGATAATTATAATTAATTATGAACTATCCATAATTAATTACATCAAATGTAGTGCAAACCAATTTAAAACTCATTTAAACTGGTGGGTGAATTAGCAAGGATTAAGGTTTCAATCTTGAGTATAGAATGGGGCACAAGATTGACACATAACCATTTCAAAACATGTGTTAGTCTCGTGCTATCTCTATTACACAAAAGTTTTGGATAAAAGAGAGATTTTCTAATTAAAATATAAATTTTATAGACAAAAGTAAAAAGATGTAAAATAGAAGACAGAAATGTGTGGACATGAACTTGAAAATGTTAATAAATAAATAAATAAATGAAAATAAGAAGGGTTGAGAAAGAAATAGAATACCAAGAAGAATTAAGGACTCAGGAAGGGCACCAAGGACGTGGAAGGCACTCGCACCAAAGATACCAGGACCCAGAATTTTGAATATCTGCTCGCCCCCAGCGGCCACCAATGATTCTCCTTTGAACAACAAGTATTCATAAACTACAATAAGGAAGAGATGGCCAAACATAGTATTTGAGCATGGCAAGAAGCCATACAATTGCTCACACTCCTCACCAGAATCCATTCCTTTGAGAAGCAAAAGTGAAGAAGATTCATCGGCTTGATGAACACCATCTGAAACCAATTCATCAGAAGACTTGTACCGCAGAGATCTGCGTCCATGCACCTCCAATATTACTACTGAAAGAGTAAGAATTAAAGATGCAAGTTTGGTAATATTGCTCCTCATTTGCCTTGGAACTGAACAGAATAAGAGAATGGAGGATAGGGAAAAGGCGTTAGAGAATATATTTGGTCACTTTTGAAAGGTCAATTTTACTAGCTGATCTGGTTTATCGAATATTCATCTCCACTATCATTGCATTCATATGGTCAATTTGGCTTTTGTGGATTAGGTAGTACATACTTATCCCCAATTAAAAAAAAAAAAGACTACGTATATGTGAGTTGTTTGAAATTTTGAAAAGCAAGACTAGATTCAAGCAAGCAAGAAATTATAGAATATGTTTACATCAAGCACAAGGTTAACTGGCCAATTAGATTTATTATATACAGTATTTTGGTAGGACGTCATAACTATCAGTCATGCTTATGTACAATGTTACTTGGTTTCATTTTTAGTTCATTATAACTGTGTGTTTCCTAGGATATTATTTTAATGGGCACATTTCTACCCACTTGCGTCCATTTTAGTATCAATGTCAAGAAGCTACCTAGTACACTGTACACACGCAATAGCAATACTCTGGATGTTCATATTGTCAGTGTCATTAATGGTCCATTTGGATTGAGGGAGAGGGAAGGATAGTAGAGTAGAGTAAAGTAGATTTAACACAAAATTAACTTATTTTTAGCCAACTTTACTCTACTCCCCTCAATTCTCCCTCCTTCCCCCCTCCATCCAAACATGTCATAAAGTTCATGGAAAACCTTAATTATGAAAGCAATGTGGGCCACTGATCGAGAACCAAAATACTGGAAAGATGAATTGCTGAGGTGAATTGACTTACTTTTTATTTTTATTTTTTAAATTTAGAAGAGGGGATCATTTTATTTATATAATATAATTACATAACAAGTCTTTTTTTCTTTTCTTTTTTTGAGAAAAAGGCCAAATCGGCAAATTAAATTAAACCTTACCGATCATAATTGTAACAACGATGAAGATCTAGAGGAACAGACTCCATCCAAACACAGTCTAGCTTATCAAAAACAAAAAAAAAAAATTCTAGACAGTCCAATGGGCAGTTTCTTAGACATCTGGCACATACTCGTATTGTGTAATGTGGTTGATCCAATCGAGTGATTTGCATTTGTAATTAAGTGCAGGATAGTAGGATTTAATGCATGTAATGTAAATAATTGCATATATTATATATATATATATATATATATATATATATGAGATAAGCAAAAATCTAGTAAAGGAAACTGTTTCAATTGTGAAAAAATTTGGTCACTTTAGTACAGACTGCAAACAAAAACTTGGTAAATTGAAAAATAAGCTTAATATGTTAAATATCAATGACAATAATAAAGAGGATTTGTTTTGGATCCTTGAATCAAGATCTTCTGCTTCATCTGATTCATCAGAAGATGATTTTCTCTCCTTGACTGATTCTGACTATCACTCTAACAGTGAAACTTCTAATTCCCCTAATATTAAAATTTGTTGTAGAGACTCTTGTTGCAATACTATTAATGTTCTCTCCAAAGGTCGCAAAATAATTAATGTTTTAACCGAAGAAGAAGAACAAGAAAATTTGCTAATAAATTTAATAAGCCAAATTGATAATCATGAACTAAAAGAAAAATATCTTAAAAAGCTCAAGAAAACCTTGATTAAGGATGAAAATGATAAGAAAACGAAAGCTAAAATAAGTCTTGATGAAACCTTGGAAAGATTTAACAAAAAGATATATATATATATATATATATATAAATGCAATTATTTACATTCCGTACTAGTATTCTTGAAAAGCTTATTTTTCAATTTACAAGGTTTTTGTTTGCAGTCTTTACTAAAGTGACCAAATTTTCTAGAATTGAAACAGTTTCCTTTACTAGATTTCTACTTATCATGTTTCTTAAAGACATTTTTCTTCTTATCATAAAAATTATTATGTTTTGTAAGGTTGAATTTATTTAATCATGTGTTGGCTTTATTCCGTGCCAAATTTGCTTGTAATTTAGCAATTAGATACCCTGTATTTAGGTGAGAATTATGTAAGGGTAGTGTATCAGAGAGTGTGAAGAAATCTCAAGAAGTGTGCAATTCAAGGGAGTCTCGTGATTGGATCTCGCGACTAGTAAGTCACCAGAATGGCACACGTGTGAAGCATACAGGGGGAGCTGAAGGGTCACGACAGCTGGAGAACTACAGGACAAAACTTCCAGTATGGCCAGGCAGTTAGCTTGCGACTCAAACTCGCGACTCGTTCCATTCACGAGCCCGAGTCGCTAGAATGTCCTGTTTGTTGAAAACTAACCTTTCGCATTCCTCATACACCTTACTATAAATACCCTTATACCCACGAAATGTAGAGAGTTTCTAGAGAGAATTTTGAGAGAGAAACCCTAGAGAAAAACAAGATTGACTCATCCACAATCTTCACCCTTTGATTCTCCAAATTCCTCTACTCTTACCCTCTCCATTGACATATCCTTGAGAGGTACATTTAGCCAAATCCTTATCTCACCATGCTCATATTAGTGAAGAGGTATTTTGGTGCTTGGGAAGCAGTTCAGAAGGGACCAATTCATTTTGGTTGATGCAATGGGCAATTTTGGGATTCGGTAAGTTAGAGAAGATAAGGTTCAGCGTAACCCTGTTGGAGCAAGAAGCTTGGAGGGCTTAGGTGCACTAGGTAGATTAGGCTTGGAGGGTCTTTTGCTATTCATGTATCCCAACTTGATTTTCTAACGGATTATTGACCGCTTGGAGGGCGGCGAAGAAGTTTTACGCCGAGTACTTTGGTTTCCTCTTCGATAACATATCGCCGTGTTATCTTTGTGTTTGCATCTTTCTTCCTTTTCTCTTTACCTTTTAATTACTTTTGTGTTGGTTATTAATTATGGTTTAGAGTGTGTTACCATTTTGGATATAGCTTATATTTCATTTTACGCACATATATTGTTTGTTTATAAGCTTGTGTTGGTAATTTTATATTTAGGGGTCTAAACGTTCATAAGTGTTTCACACCCTATTTGAACTTTTAGGTTTAGTAAAACATTTTTTTTAAATATCTTTTATATTTATAATCTTTATGGATCTTATCACGTTTCTTATTCCCTTTTTGCCTAGAATGGGCAATGGGGGGTAAACCATATTGTTTACAGAAATTACCCATTTCATATTTGGCCTTTTTACTATTTTTTAATTGTTTTTTTAACATTTTTTGGTCATTACACATGTTAATACCAAGTTTTTTAATAGCGCTAAAAATATCACCATATGTTAAATCATCATAATTAATAGTATCATTTTTATTAGTTAATTCTTCTTTTACCTTATGAGTAAAGAGAGGAGGCAGACCAGCAATAAACTTCTCTTTCCAATAGGGTTTCAAACAGTCTTTCTGAAGCATTACTCTAGAAAGAAAAACATCTTGGTACCATCTGTAATCAGATATAGTAGGACAACGTAAATTGCTTAGATAGTCACTGATACGAGAAGAAATATTAGAAGAAGTTCCAACAAAGTGTTTAATAATAGTATAGATTAAAGTATTGACTCCATCAGAAATACCATGGCCAATTCTTTCATCAAAAAATGGGTAAACCATCATCATCTTTTTTAACAGCCTTTTTGATGGATTCTCTAGACTTTTCGGTAAGATATTTTTCCCACCAACCACGAAGGATTCTAAAAAAACGGGTAGTAAGAAGATCAATAATTTCAGCATTGTTAAGATTATGGTTGGTAATATAAGCATTAGCAACCATAGACATATGACCCATTTTATTAATAATTTCTTGTTCAGGTAAGCCATCAATGTTCCATTCATAAAGCTTATCAGCAGAAACAGAAAACTGGGTTTGGAAAAATCTTTCTTCGTACTGCATATCAGGAGGAGTAGGTTTTGAATACCAATTTTTTTGTAAAAGACATGGGATTGGGTTTTCCAACAAATATTTAAATTTCAGGTAATTTGAAAACAGATTTATCAGAAGCAGAGGATGAGGAGTCAGAATTTGAATCTCTGAAAAAAATAGTCTCTTCCTTTTTTCTTGAAATAGCACAGGCAGTACTATAGAAGTATTCTGGTCAGTTTTTATTTTTGTAAATCAAGAAGCATTTGTTCAACTTTTTCAATAGTTTTAGTTTGAGTGGTCTTAAGGCTCAAGTTTTGCCTTTGGCTAAGTAAATCAATCAAAGGTTTTTCAGTTTTTGAAGAAGTAGGTTTTTCAATTTTTTTCTTCAATATGGTCGAGTTGTTGGCCAATAATATGTAACAAATTATTAACAAAATTGTTTTGTTCAATAATCTTTTTGTTTCAGTAGAAATAGGGGTGTTAACATCAATGATTTCAGCAATTTTGAAAGGGGAGGCCTTTATCTCAGTCCCTTTGCAGATTTAAACTCATTAAATAAAGCTACCATATCAATAACAAAAGCTTTGTTTAAAACTCTCAGTTGGCTATGAATTAGAGGGATTTGAAAATCTTAGGAGCTTGAAAATCAGAAGCAGTTAGAGACCCAGATTTGGTCTCTTCTTCTTCTTCAATGACATGCTTGCCACGTTTAGAAGGAGGCTTTGTTTATGTAGAATAATAAGCAGTGCTCACTTGGGATTTGTCACTTGCAACTCCTTTCAGCTTTAAGTCAGGCTTTTCAAAATTCTTTTGTAAAAATTCATTAAGATCTTGATCTCTTTTTGAAATGTCTTCAGAAATAGTAGATCCAGCAAAAGAATGCCTTGCTTCTTTGATCATAAGAGGTCTATTATCATCAAAACTTATTTAACAGTTCCACCAAGATTTTGTTGGATGTGGTCAAGATTTAACTCATCAGAAACAAACTTAGCGAGTTAAGCTTCTCGTTCCAATAACCATTCTTTGGAAGATTAATATCTTTCCATTGAATCATTTTTGGAACTTGAACCATAGCATCAGGAGTGGAACATTGGAATAACAAAGTTTTGTCACCAGAATCTCTTTGCCAAGCATGAGGGTTAAGTTGAGTATTTAATAATCTATAATAAATGTGACATATGATAGCAAGGGGCTTATAGCCTTCATCCATATCATAACTGGATGTCAAAATATTTAAAGTTAAAGATTTAACAATATTAGGATCATCCAAAACAATAATAATATCAGGATTACAGTTAAAATAAACAGGACCATCAAACAGAGATGAAGTGATCATGCCAAGAATACTAGTACGAAAATCTTAAAATCTAGCATCTCTTAAGCACACAAGTACAGAAGCATTAATGCCTTTTCTAGTAAGAGGTTTAGCAGCAACTTGGACTAATCCAATATGTAAATAATTGAATTTCTTTGCAAGAAAATCATTAATACTTCTATTAAACAAATGACACTTTTCATGAATTCTTGAAATAGAATATGTTTGCTCAACAGTTCTAACACTAAACTGAGAATTGAAGGTAGATTGGACCTAACTAGTCCTATAGATAGATTTAGTATCAACTTTAGGAATACACCATTTCTTAAAATCAGTGAAATCAGTTTCTTCAACAGAGTAACCTTCTTCATTTATAATATCAGGAGGGACACTAGATCTGGAGCTAACAGAGGAATTTGATCTAAATAATCTATCCATTCTATCCTAGGTTTAACACTCACTTGTCATGTTTATTCTTACAATCATTGCATTTCGTAACACATACCCTTGTCATGTTTATTCTTACAATTATTGCATTTCGTAACACATACCCTAATCAACCCTCTACCTCTCATGCCTTAACGCTCTTCTTGCTAAACAAGCCTTACTGTTTGGTATAGGGAATTCACTTTCTGATAAGGGTGGCACCAACGGAGATAAGAAGAAACACACAACAAAGGAAGTATCAAAGGTTTGGGTAGAAAAAGACTGAGTACAAAGAATGCAATACCACTATTACCAACCAGAAAAGAATGGTTTTGATACCATAAAGGGAGCGGAAGTGCACAATATAATTAACTGAAAATAATTAATGTAAAAACTGAAGAAGAAAAAACAGTTGGGATTTCATCAAGAAGAAAAACCTGGTAAATTTGGTCACTTTAATGCATGTAATGTAATGCCAAGAATACTAGTACAGAAATCTTTAAATCTAGCATCTCTTAAGTACATAAGTACAGAAGCATTAATAGCTTTTCTAGTAAGAAGTTTAATAGCAACTTGGACTAATGCAATATGCAAATAACTGAATTTCTTTGCACGAAAATCATTAATACTTCTTCTATTAAACAAACAACAATTTATATATATATATATATATATATGATCAAAAACAGTTAGTTAAATTAATAAGATGAGCTGGCAATAGTTGTTAGCTAGACAAGTTGTTTTTTTTGAGAGGTAGGTTGTTAATTGTTAGAGTATTCACAATTAGTATGATATATGCCAAATGTAAGGAAAATTTAGCATGTGAGGCCTAAAGTAGCTCAGCTATCGGAATGCTAAACATGTAAAAATGTAAAATTTTTTGCCATAGTGCTACAGTACCATCGTAAATATATGGTGGTACTGTAGCTGAATGGTATAAACAAATATAATTTTTTAATACTCTCTCTCTCATACTTTTTAATTCCCCGAAATTTCTCTATCGTTTCTCTTATTATTTCTCTTCTCTTCTCTCTCTTCCTTCTCTCTTTCTCATCTGCTCTCTCTGATGACCCTCTCTCTCACTCTCTCATCGGTTTTTTTTTTATTTTTTTTATTTTTATTTTTTTTATCCTAGTGGTGGTGGGTTTGTGACTGATGTGAGCATGGGTTAAGCGGTGCAGCGGCGACAAGGGCAGGGGATTGTGGCGGCGTGGGCCTGGTGGCTTGGCCGCTGTCGATGAAGCATAAGCTGGGACCGCCAATGAAGCATGACCCTCTCTTTTGGGTTTTGATTTTGCTATGAATTTTTAGTTTTGATTTTGCTATGGATTTTGGCTGGGTGATGAGACTAGGATTTTGGGTGGGTGGGTGAGTGGTGTAATTATGTTGCTCAGCGGAGGTGGGTGGTGTGACTGAGAAGCTGGACGGTGGTGGTGGTGGTGGTGGGTGGTTGAGAGAGTAAGAGAAATAGAGATTAGAGAGAGAAGTGAGAAATATTTTTATATTATTTTTATATTATTTTATATTATTTTAATGTGTAGTATGGTAAAATAAAAGTTGGGATGCTGGGTGTATTATAAAATGGTATTGTATAATTGATAAAACAGGTTTTTGAGATGGTAAAATAGAATAGGATAGGATTTGTGGTTGTGAATGTTCTTAGTGATGCAATTTTATTCACAAAATTTTTTTTTTTGGTAAAGAGGAAATTGCAATAACCAAGAATTAAGGGGGAAGGAAAAGTTCACAGATGGATATGTTATGATACAAACCCTCTTTGTCTGAGCTTAACAACTCCCTAAGATCCACAGGCGGATCATTATACAAAACAAAGTTCCTATCTTGCTTAGTTCCTACACGGGCTAAAAAGTCAGCACACAAATTTGCTTCACGAAAGCAATGAGCGATCTGGACATGGGCTATCTGAGAAAGAAGTTGCCTGCAGCCATCAATGAGAGGCATAGCACACATATTAGTATTGGAAGGATTGAAAAAGAGCTGAACGACTGCACTAGCATCAAGATGAATCTCAACAGTAGTCAAATGCATGTCATGGCAGAGGATTAAAATGTCTCTAAGAGCCCAAAGCTCAGATATAAAGCTATTAGAGCATCCAATCCTTCTCGAGAAGCCACCCAGCCACTCTCCCTAATCATTCCTGATAAGACAGCCACCCCCACCTTGGCCTGGGCTGCCTAAGGCTGCTCCAGCAGTATTCAAACGGGCCCACCCCGCTTGAGGCTTCTCCCACCTTATACGCACAACCTTCCTGCCACCTAGTGTCTTAGCATTTAAACCACAATGTTGAAACTCAAAGGCACAGAACAGTGCCTCTTTATGGGTATTTGGATGACCCCGCTGATTCCCAAAAACAACATCATTCCTCTGCTTCCACAACAGCCAAATAGTAAAAGAAAAAAGGATTTTCCAAGGGGGCTGCTCACCCAATTTGCAGGAATTATCCATGCAATTTTTTTCCAGCCAAGGAATGAGATTCCCTTCATAAAAGGCATTAGACGGATTGATTCCCAACCTTGCCCAGGTCTGTTTTGAAGTCACACAATCCCTTAACCTGTGCAGAATGGATTCGGGCTCTCATTGGCACAAAGGGCAGATATCAGACTCAATAATGCACCTCTTTACTAAGCATTCTCCCACCCCGTTGCTGTTATGTAAGCATTGCCAAATGAAGGTCTTGACCTGAGGAATAGTATCAAGTTTCCAAACCCAACTCCCATTGAAATCTTCTTCCTTCACCTCACTTCCCATGGCCAAAGCATACGCATACTTAAGGTCAAAATCTCCCTAGTTGGCCCCTACCTAAATCAACCCATCCTCACCTTGATTAGCTCTCACAGCAATAGGAATAGAATTGATCTCAAGTAGGACTTGGTTAGGAATGTGAAAAGATAAACTTGACCAATCCCACCCATTTATACCAAAGACATCCTTGACTCGTAAAGCTTCATCATTGGCATTGAGTGGACCTTGAATGGTTGACCTTAAGGATCCATGGGGCAGCCAATTATCATGCCAGAGACTCAAACTACTGCTTCTCTTCGGAATCCAATGGATCGCTTTGTGGAAAACCTACCCCCCCCCCCCCCCCCCACCTTCATAGCCTTCCAAGTTTCAAAGCATGGCAGCCTATCACAATTACTGGCATGTAACCTTCGGAATGAGCAATACTTGCTATTAAGGACTTTAACCCATAATGCATCTTTTTCCATTCGAAACCTCCAATTCAACTTGGCCAGTAAAGCTTGATTCCTGTCCTTAGAAGATTGAATACCAAGACCCCCTTCTTCTTTTGATTTTGTGACTTTGTGCCACCCCACCCAATGCACTTTTTTAGCATCATCCGTTGAACCCCATAAGAAATTTCTATTAACCCTATCAAGGTTGTCAAGTAACTTCTTTGAAAGTGCCGTGCATTGCATAACATAGGCGGGAATAGTAGTGGTGGAAGCTTGGATGAGAATAGCCCTACCAGCCAAGGATAAAAGATTAGCTTTCCAACCCGCTAATTTTTGCTTAACCCTCTCCAAAACGAAGTTAAGGTCCTCATTTCTTCCTCCACCATGGTTAATGGGAAATCCAAGATAATTTCCAAGGTTGGGGGTTGAACGAAATCCTAGAATATCACACAAGGATTCCCTAGTATCCACATCAACATTCGGAGAAAAATAAACCCTTGATTTACTTTCACTAATGGACTGCCCGGATCTAGCACAAAAACTATCAAGCATATCCCGGATCATTGAACAATTACCATGGTCAGCTTTTGCAAAGAGAACCAAGTCATCTGCGAAGAAAAGATGCGAGATTGCAACCCCATTATTAGAGCTCTTAATTGGGTTCCATTGATTATCTCTACATTTCTCTTCGATGAGATGACCGAGGACTTCCATGCAAAGGATGGACAAGTAAGGCAAAAGCGGGTCACCTTGCCTAATTCCCCTTGAAGAAAGAACAGGCTCCATGTTACCCCAATTAAAGAGAATGGAAGTGGAAACTGTCGACACACAGCTCATAATAAGGATAATCAAGTTATGGGGGAGGTTGGCATTAATGAGCACTTCTCTAGTGAAACTCCACTCCATTTTGTCATAGGCCTTCTCGAGATCCACTTTAATTGCCATGTAGCTCACTCTACCCTTCTTCATGCTTAAAGTATGGATAATCTCTTGAACCACAATTGCATTATCTACACCTCTTCTTCCCGGCACAAAGGCAGATTGGAGTGGGGAAACAAGCTTATCAAGATAAGGTCTAATCCTAGCCACAAGGATCTTAGTGACAGTCTTGTACACGGTGTTACAAAGGCTAATGGGCGGTAATTTCCCAAACTTTCCGGCCCAGCAATTTTTGGAATCAACACAACATTAGTTCTATTGAGATATTCCGGAATTTTACACTCCCTAAAGGCTTTTTTCACTTCAGCCTTTACCGAATCTCCCACAGTGAGCCAAAATCGTTGAAAGAACCCTACATGGAGCCCATCAAGACTCGGTGCTTTGAAAGCTTTCAAAGCCCATAAGCCATCTTTTATTTCTGCATCTGTGACCATAGTGCTCATATTGGAACTTTCTTGATCAGATAGGGCAGCTAGCCACCTGGGAAGCCAAATGGGGGTTTAAGGGTGCATAATCCAGACTAGTCGTGAATAACTTCTCAAATCCCCCTCTAATATAGTTCATAGCCCCAACTTCACTTTGAATCCACTCCCCCACATCATTCTTTACGCAAGAGATTTTGTTGCGCCTTCTCCTCAAAATAGTTGACATATGATGGAAGGCTGTATTACGATCCCCCTCAATCAATTTACTAATATGAGATTTTTGCACCCATAACTCCTCATCTTGGTCTAAGAGGGCATTTAAATCATTTTGTAACACTTTCTCTAGTTCGAGGAGGGAATGCGAAGGATGAGCGGCTATGGCTTTTTGGATGCCATTTAGCCGGGCCATGACTCTCTTTTTTCTGTCAAAAATATTTCCAAAATGATGCTTATTCCAATCCGATGCTTTCCTAGAGAAGTTCTTAATGGACTCTTGGAGAGGCCTATCCTGACCCTAAGCTTCCTGCACAACACCAAGAAAAGACAAATCCGATAACCAAAAGTTTTGAAATTTGAAGGGTCTGGGAAGAAAACAGCCATTGGAGAGATTAGTCTCAAGAAGAACTGGGAAATGATCGGATACACACCTAGTGAGGTGAGTAACTCTTGCCTCCGGGTGAGAAGCATACCACCTAGGGTTGGCGAAAAACCCGTCAATCCTTTCTTGGATGAGAGCATTAATATTCCTCCTATTCGACTAAGTAAACCGAGGACCAGCAAACCCTATATCAACCATATTACACTGGTCAAAGCACTCTTTGAACTGAAGGGATCTATTAGAACTAATGCTTCTTCCCCCAAACTTATCCCCTTCTGCAAGAACCTCGTTAAAATCCCTCGCAATAATCCAAGGTTTATCACGGAGGTTAGCAGCATTTTTTAAATTATTCCATAAAATACATCTCTCTTGAAATCTAGGGCTAGCATAAACAACCGTACATATGAATTCAAAATTAGAAATGGGTACCTTAACCAAAACATGAATTTCCTGCTCCGACATGACTAGATGAGTAATCTGGACTCTATCTGAATTCCACAGAAGCCACAATCCACCAGCAAACCCAATTGTGTTCGTATGGATGGCCTCGTCAAAAGGAAGTATGTCAGTAATATCCCTAGCTCGCTCACCACCAATGCGAGTCTCCATAACAATTAGAATGGCTGGATCATGATTATGCACCAGCTCCCTTACATGATTTTGAAAGAAGGGCTTTGACGCCCCTCTGCAATTCCAAGCTATAATATTTATGACTAATTAGAGATTGGGAATCGGACACTCGTCAATTGGAGGTAGGAGCTTCGCTTCCTCCGCCAACTTCCATCCTCTCATCCTCACCACTCCTTCTGTCAGACATCTGCCCGGCATAAGTGCCGGCCAATGCTCCAAAACCCCCCTCAAGGTTGTCACAATGGCCTGTATCTCTAGCATTCTGCACAGAATCAGAGGCGTTAATACTTGCAGACTGAAGCTCCATATCAATGCCGAGTCTGCACTCGCCGGCGTTAACGGAACTAAAAGCTTCCCTGCTTGCTAGAGTATGGCGTTGAACCAGCCCATGGGCCGAGTTGGGTGTGCCCGGGTTTCCTTTGTAATCACTCTCAGAACTTCTAAGATCATCTCTTCGACATTGATCACCCATTTTGGTGTTGGGGTTGGCACCAAACTTGAACTCGCCATTTACATCTGTTTGAATCTATGCAATACTGAGAGACGAGTCATGAGAAACGGTGAGCTTATCTTTGGATGTCACGGCTGTGGGTGAAGAAAAAGAAAGGCTTGCCTTACTCCGGGCAAAGTCCTTTTTACCCTTAACTGAATTGGCTTTGGATTTCAGTTTAGTCTTCTCATTGTGTGTTCGGTCCACTCCCTCACGTGAGCTCTGTTCTGAGCCTGTCTCGCACGAAAAAGGCTTAATTGGCACATCCACAATAGGGTCCCTTGTTGGGCTTGAGCATATTTTCGCGTGGGCTTTCCTCTTGCCCTCCAAAACTTTGCCAACACTTGGCCCAGCCCACTCCTTTTAAAACCTTGAGCTTTGTAACGACTCTTTATACTTATCTGTCTAGTGCCCATTTCTATTTCCAGGCAAGGTGCTCGTGCTATTTCACTTAGTCCCTCTGCTGTCGCTCTTTTTTCATGAAACCACCAACCACGGTCCGAAGGCAGTGTCAGAGTCCCCGTTCTCCAAGGTACCTCGAGCCTTGGTTTGAGTCTCGAACAGAGCAATAGGATCAGATGCCGTATGGTCAGCTTTTTCCACGTCGCCGGGCACACGGGATTCTTTTGGGGACGGCGCCGGAGGCTTGATAGTGTATTGGCATGTCTCGCTCCGGTGACCTAGTCTGCCACGAGAAAATCATAGCTTGCTAACCCCTTCATACACTACTGCTTGGTGACGTTGCCCGACACGAACAGAGGTGACCAAAGGTTTGCTAACGTCGACCTGCACGCAAATGCGAGCATATCGGCCCCTCGCCTCTGTAGCAGTGAATGTGTCTACTCTAAGCACCGTTCCCAGTGCTCGCCCGAGCTGTTTCAGAACTTCAATGTCATAATATTCGATAGGCAGCTTGTGAAGTCTAACCCAAACCGCCACTGAGTGTACCTGAGCTTCAGAGGGTTTAAAATTTGCTTCCCATTTCCGAATAGACAGGACGTGTTCACCAATAAACCACGGCCCTTTCCTAAGCACCTGCTCCAGATCTTCCAAGAGTGAAAATCTTAGCAAGAAGAAGTCTCTTCCCAAGTCTACCATATCGATTCTACCGGCTGGTTTCCAAAGACCCAAAAGCTTAGCATGAAGATAATTATATCCCACAGTTTTCCCAAACACCTTCACAATAATAGCTTTTGCCCAGTGAGCACGGATGCGCTGCTTAGTCTCCTTCGATAACCTGATAGCAGCAAAGCCTTCTCTAATGTCCTCATTCTCCTCATCTGATTCTGATTCAGCATCCATGCTATCGGAGAAAGCAAAAGCTTGGGAGTAGGCTCCCGGAACTTCCCCCACCAGCTTATCCTTGAAGGAAAGCTTAGTAGGAAGGGTGCCATGCCGCGCAAGACTGCCAACAGTGGTTACATTATGTGAATCCTTGACTTTTTTTGTGCTTCTAGCCACCTCGTTTTCTTCTTCGCGAGAGAGAGAGCGTGAGCGTTCCATCCCATGTAATTAGTTGACAACTTGATATTTGACTATCTCCATAATTTAATTACATTGCAGTATTTTATTCACAATTATAATTTATAAATCAGTGGAGTAATTTATCTACATAATTATATTGGCTCCATGGTGAAAGAAAGTATAAAAACTGTATTACCATTTGTACAGGATTATTAATGAGAAGCTTAGTGCTATTTTCCCCTCTCTCTCTCTCTCTCTCTAATAATTCTCCAAACCTTGTCAATTGCTTAACAAGGTCTGACAGTGCCTTAGCTTGAATCAGTCACAAAACTATTTGTTAGAAGTTAGAACTAGGAGTCTAACATATTGTCCCAAAACAAAAGATTGCAATACAGCCTTTCTATGCTAGCGATTCGGCTCATCCATTTGGTTCATGGTATACGTGATGACGATGTACCCTCCATTGTCGCTGCATTGGATTCCTGCATTCAATCACAACTCACAAGAGAAGACAAACCCATATCCACATATGTATGAATTTTTAGCAAACTATTGAAAGCTTTTATATCAGATTATAGAAAAGCACAGAGAGAGAATTTTGAAGAAGAAGAAGGAGGAGGAGGTGAAGATGAGAGAGTGAGAGAGAAAAGAATTGAGAGAAAAACTTGTATTTGATTGATAATGAAAGTATACACTAAATGAGATATTTATACTAATCCATATCCTACTCTAACTGAATCTTGTAACAAACAATAATTAAGCACATGTAACATAAGCATTTGAATAGATTAACAAACTTAATTACAGACTTAATTTTGGAGGGAAAGTCTATTAAGGAGGAATATGTTTGTTATGATTGGTACGATTGTATCATGATGCTACTGAGTGAAATGACACCGTGTAAATTAGTGAAGACACGTGTGCATACTTGAGCTGACTTCTTCACGTGTGTGTCAATAGAGGAAACGCTCTCTTTTGGTATGCCCTGTTTTTGTGTTGTGCTAGTACTCTGTTTAACAACTATTAGTCCGATAATATCACAAGTGCTTAGACCAACTTAAGCCCCTGTCTGATAGCCCAAAGTTCAACCAAATTATTGGTAGCATTAGAGTATCTCTAGCAACCTCTCCATATCTTTGTATTGTTTAGAGAGTGAACAATTACTTTTACTCATGGTTTTCATACCCGAACTGTTTAACAAACCAAAATAAGGAGAGGTTCAAGATTTTTAAGGTTGGACCAAGGTTCAACCGAGATCGAACCGTGATGATATCATAATTAATTTAATAATAAAATACAAAAAAATGTATTAAAAACCCGTACTGTCAAAAAACTAGTTTGTGCCCTTGTTCCTGGTTTTGAGGGATTTTACCGAACTAGATTGGAACTCGGTTTCTAGTTGAACTAGCCTACTTGTCGGTCTAGCTTGGTTTTGAAAATAGTGGATTGCACCGTAACTCACTAACTCCTACTTAAATAACCGGATTTTCACCCAGTTCAAGGTTACTTGGGCCAGACTAGCTGATCCAGTTTGGGTTTGACAACCTTGGTTTTACCTTTTACAGTTTTACCTACTTATTTTTTCAACTACACTTTGTAACAGACTCTTTATCATTTCTCTATTTAGTTTAAATATTATTTCTTCGTTCATTATTTATTCTTTCTTTAATCTTATTTTATTCTTTTCAAATTCCAAATAGTTATATTTTTTAAAACTTCGATTGTATAATTTTCAATTTTTCCAACAATCTAGTATATTGTTAATGGTCTAATTTCAATTTTCATGCATTATTTATTTGCTAGTCTTTATATCAAATCTATGTTAGTCTTCATGTAATTTAAAATTTATCAAATTTACCTATAGTTTAGGATTGAGTTTATCCATTAATTCTTGCCTATAAAAAAATCATTAGTTTTTAAATTTTTATATGTTCATTTTAAAAAAATATAATCTTAATTTAAGACATTATTATTTTAATTAATTTTCCTTTTAAAAATACTTACCGTAATTACTCCATTAGTCAGTTTTTTTTTTTAAAAAAAATTATAGCAAAAGCTTATCCCTAATCTATATCATATCATATTATATTATATATAATAAAAGTTGGGCTTAGATGCCGTGGTTACGCCACGTGTCTTCACCAAATTGCAGAAATTTTATTAAATTTTTAAATTTTTAAAGAACTAAAAAGGAATAGTATACTACCAGAACTCTAATTCATTTTTATCATTAAGTAGTTTAGCTCTTTAAAAAAAAAAAAAAAACTGTTTCACGTCTGCTTCATGTAAGATTGTAGGTATAGGTTAATATTAGATTAATAAATAAAAAAATATTATATAGTAAGCATAAAATAAAAACTGCTTCATGTAAGAATGTAGGTAAATTAATATTAGATTAATCAGGACTCTAATTTATTCTTATCTCTAATTCATTGTTATCATAAAGTAAGTGTATCTCTAAAAAAAATATTGAAATAAAAAATTGCAAATTAATATTAGATTAATCAGGACTCTAATTCATTCATATCTCAAATTCAAAAAATCAAGACTTTAATTCATTCTTATTTCTAATTCATTGTTATCATAAAGTAAGTATATCTCTAAAAAAAAAAATACTGCTTCCTGTAAGTTTTTTATTTTTTTTAATTTTTTTGGTATTAACTTTAACGTAAAAAAAATTTAAAAAAAAAAAATCTAATAACAATCTAGCTAATAACGTTAACTATTTTTTTGCGATAAAGTATTAAAAAAAAAACTAATATGTAATTAAACTAAACTTCTTGATTAGATAACTTCAAGGAGTTTAGAGTATTCGATTTTTACTTAGACTCCTTTTCTAGGTGGAGTATGTATATATATACACCATTAGTTGGTGTACTTTTTCATTCTCCAACTTATTGTACAGTTTTACTCCTTTTCTAGGTGGAGTATGTATATATATACACCATTAGTTGGTGTACTTTTTTATTTTTCTACCTACAATCATGTAGGTATGTATTTTTTACTCTAATTTTTTATTATAATCAATTAAATACGTTTCATGTATTTGTTGCCTTTTGTTTAAGCTAATTTCCTTATGTTTTTCTTTTTTTGAGAGGGTAATTTCCTTATGTTTGATCTAATTCATATGTTAATGGTTTGATCCAATTATTTTGTTTTCCAATATATATGTAAGTTGTTGTAGTAAATTCCAATCATAGACTATTAAATTTACATACAATTTTGCAATCTATATGTACTTTGTTTTTGTAACTTTGTTTAATTTTCTTCTTGATATTTTTTTTCCAGGTTTGTCAAAAAATATTTCAAGCATCCTAAGAAAGGTTTGTAATCTAGATGTAGAACTTTGCAATTTTTTTAAATTAGAACAAAGGTTTTATTCCTCGAATAGTTCTATCTTTAAAAAGTGGCCAATTTTATGTTACTTTGTCTAAAGACTTTAATCATTAATATTATTGTTAACAATACTGCAAATCACTTATATTGTAGATTCATTATATATAAAATTCATATGCGAATAGTTTGATACATGTAACTACAAATGATACTATAGCACAACTAGCATGTTAGAAGACAATTTTGTATTGAGGTGCTATCATTTTATATTTGATGATTGTTATACCAATGCAATTTATTTATTTCGTTATAATAATTACTTATTTGGTTATAATAATTATATATATTCTACAAGTTTAACATAAAACCGTGCAATGCACGGGCCTTTAAGTATACTATAAAACCAAAATTTTTTACTTTTTGTTGACTTCATGATAGTTTGCCATATAAGCTTTGGAGCTCTCACAATTTTCCACATCATTATTATCATTATTATTTTTAAGGTGAAACTACACTATTGGTTCCTGAAATTTACTCTGTGAGTACAATTAGTCTCTTAAGTTTCAAATATGCACTATTGATCCCTCAAGTTTTAAAAATAAACGATGTTAATCCTTCTGTTAACTATAATTAATAATATTACTTATGTGGCTAACTAAATAATGACTTATTATTTTTTTTAATGATGTGTCATTTTTAGTTAAAAAAATTACAAAAATTATTAGAAATTACTAAAAATATTAGTATATATAAGTTGTAGATGAAACTAAAAAAAATGTGTCATAAAAAGTGTCATAGGTGCAAACACCTACACGGCAACTGGCAACACAAACAGTAGTGACACATATGCTGTGGACTAAATAATAGGATGAGACCAAGTGTATAGTCATCTACAAAAAGGTGATTAATATATATATGGGTTCAGTTAATGTGTGTTCTTAGAACACATATTAACCATCCATTTTAAGAAAGTTTTTATGAGAAATTGAAAAAGTTGTCAAAACAGTGAATTATTTTTTGTTTTTCTATAAAAAATTTTCTAAAATAGATTACTAATATATGCCCTTAGGATACACGTTAGTAATCTCTCTATATATATATATATATATATATATATATATATGTACACGTATGTATGTAGAAAAAAATTAGGGGTCCACGTGAGGCTGAAAGCTACCTAGTCTGCCATTACCTATAAGAAAGGACTAAGAAGAGAAAAATAAGGAGCTAAAGGAAAAGTGGGCACAGTTTATGGAAAACTGGTCTGCCATTATCCAAAGAAAAAGGGAGATAAAGGCTAAAAAGGTGGGGCTGGGCGTGATGATCCGTGACAGCAATGGAAATGTGATTGCTGCTCTAAGCAACCCCATGGTGGGTCCCCTTGGTGCTCTTGAGACGGAAGCCAAAGCGATGGAGTTTGGCATGCGCTTCGCACTAGACATAGGCATCGGAGTTGCGGTGTTTTGAGTGTGATGCGCGGGAAGTCTTCAATGCAGTCCAGGGAATAGCGGCGCCGAGTTCTTCAATCCAATTCATCATGCATGTCATCCACAAGCAAGCACGTATGTTTAGATCATGTTGCTTCTCCCACACAAAAAGGCAGGGAAAGGTCCCTACTCACATGTTAGTGCAGAATTCTAAGTCATTAGTTAGTTACGTTACTTGGGTAGAATCCTGCCCGAGCCATATTGAGCAGGCCTGTGCTTAGGATATTGATGCAGCTACTATTTCTTAACTCATGAATACAAATTCAGTATTTCCTTAAAAAAAAAAAAAAAAAAAAAAAAAAAAAAAAAAAAAAAAAGGGTGGCCACGGCAGGAACAAAATGATAAAAAAAAAATTGAATGGCTGAAAAATGTGTGATGGCATGAACACGTGAAAGAAGTTAATGGTCCCGGAAAAATGTTAGTGCAATACTGCACTTTCCTTATAGACTTATAGTAAATAAAATAAAAAAAAAAGAAAAAAAAAGAAGAAGAAGAAGAAGAAAGAATGAAGAGAGACAGATAGAGATAGAGACTAGAGAGCAACAAGAAGAGAGAAACACAGTATTAGATTGAGATTTTATCAGTCACTTTCTTTTCTAAATCTCTCCCTCTCCCTCTTCTTCAAATCTAAATTTATTTTTGGTAAAACAAATAGGGTTGGGTTTCATGAGGAGTTCATAACTCCATACATGAAGCTTTAGATATGAGTCTCTTATTTGAAAATTACCAAATAAAAATTCTCTCTAGTTTTGGTTAAGTGTTTTCTTCATTAAAGTATTTGATTCTACTAAATTAATGGAGTCTTTGACTCTACCAAATTAATGAAGTCCTTAACTCTACCACATCAATGGAGTCCTTAACTTTACCAAACTAACGAAGTCCTTGACTCTACCAAACTAATGGAGTTCTTGACTCTACCAAACTAATAGAATCCTTATCTCTACCATATTTTAATGGAGTCCTTGACTCTACCAAATTAATGGAGTTCTTGACTGTACCATATTTTAATGGAGTCATTAACTCTACCAAATTAATGAAGTCCAAATTAATGGAGTCTTTGAATCTACCATATTTTAATAGTCTTTGACTCTACCCAATTAATGGAGTCCTTGACTCTACCCAAATCAATGGAGTTCTTGACTCCTAAAGTTATGATTTTTAATTCCTTCAAATTCCAACTTGACTAATTTTTTTTGGGATTCCTAATTTCTTAATCAAAATTGAAGTTAATAATGCCTAAAATAAAATTACCATAAAAAATTGATTTGAGGAAATTTTCCAATTCCCAATTCCTAAAACATGTTCATAAAAAATAAAATTGCTTTAAAGGAGTTTTCTTTCCCTTACTTAAATTTGGGAACCTCAATCAAAATATAATTAAAATTCCTACAAAGAAGCAAATGAAAGAAAAGGGAAAATTGCTTGGGCAGCCATTTGGTAACGTTATTCTAATAACATTGTTTATATTTTTTGAAAATACGTGTAGGTGAAAAAGTAAGTGGAAATGCTTATAATTTTGTTTAAAAACTGTAAACATGTGTTTAAACATATGTACCAAACGGCCCACTTCTCAAAGATAGAATCTTTGATTCAATTTCCAAAAATACATGGTCCTTGACTTATCCTTGAGATTAAAACTAATTATCTCACCCAAAAGCAAAATTAAGTCGATGCTTAATTAAATACAAAGTATTTGACTTAAATGTCCATTATTTAAACTGGGCAAAATCAATTTGAGGATTTTAAATCTAAAACCTCAAATTAAGAACTACGAATTGGCTTGATCATCGTCAAGCTCGTAGGCAACCTAAATAAATTATTAGGTGCTGCTACAAATAAATAAAAACACATATCCCCTTAAACATGAAAATAAATGAACTTATGTACAAAGACGATGTGGTTGGAATCAAAGAGTCTTTCCTTGAAACAAGGGATTATAATTAAGAGATACATTATCTTGAATGGGCATTACTCACATCAATAAAACTCATACGCCAAAAGACCTATTGGCGAAATTATGTTTGATAAATTTGACTAATTTCTTGTTAAACATAATTTAACAATTCTTATTAAACATAATTTGATAGCATTTGTTAAACATAATTTAACAATTATTGTTAAACATTGGTAAACAATTTTCGTCAACATATATTATGCCACGCAAGTGACTTAAAAAATAGATTTACACGTCCAGGCGTCCTTATCATTTTGGTAAAAACTTCATAATTTAAAAAAAAAAAAATGCATATTTCTTCCCTTAAGCCTTTCTCTCTCATGTTCTTTGTCTACCATCTCCTGGAAAATACCCAATATCAAACTCTAATTCAACTAACTTATTTGCACAATATTAGCGTCTCTTATGAGTCAGAATTAACAGTGAATAACTTTATTCAATTTCAAAACATTTTCTAAAGTCTCCCCTTTTGTTTCAATTTCACTACGGTTTTAAATCTAAATATAATCTTGATCTTCTTTTCAAACCTAATTCAAAATCTCCACAATGCATATGAAGCTCTATGGAAAAAGACGAAAGAGCAACAACTCCATATACTTCCAAATCTAGATCCTATTTGTATTGACTGCATAGCAATGGATTACAGTGGTTTCAGATGCTAATAAGTTATAAGGATTCAAACAAAAACTTAGGTCAGGTGTGGTATTTGAAAGTTCAAAAACTATGGCATGAAAGTTAGAAATCTTCAAATATTTGAAGAATTTTAAGTATTATATACAGGTTTTATTTTTTGGGAAAAAAATTAAAAATATATTGGTCCTTTTTCTTTCTCTGCCTTGAACTAGTGGCAGTCACTATGAGAATCTTTGTTGCCTGTCACATTTGTTGCACTCAAAATCTTCTATGTTGGGTTTCTTGCACCGAACCTTGGGCTTCTCTCAGCTCTTGATTTTTGTTGAGTTTTTCTGGCATATTTTGTTGGCTCTGAGGTAGTATAGCAACTTGATCGGAAAACTAGAAAACGGTGAAGCGAAAGGGAAAATATTTACATAGGGGAAGAGAGGGTGGGGCTGAAGCCAATACTTTTTTCCCATAAGATAAATAAAGATCGATTAAAGATTACGGGATAAATTTATAATTAAATAGTTGATATGGCATAAGACATTTAAGCTGCCACATCAATTTGTAAGTACTTTTAGTAAATTAAAAATGTTACGTCAGTATTCCGTTAACCACATAGGCAATCTCACTAACGTAGCCACATAGGCAATCTCACTAACAGCAGTTAATAGAAGGACTAATATCACTTACTTTTAAAATTTGAGAGACTATGCTCGTTTGAAACTTGAGGGATCAATTGTGCTTATAGGATAAACTTCAGAGACTAATTACGGAGTTTTGCCTATTTAAAATTTTTTCTTTTTTATTTGGGTTTTTGCCTGATAAATCTACAAACCCTAAACGTAAGGGGACTCTGTAGCCGGATTCTCTTGTCTCCAACGATGGACTTCTTTCTTTTTTCCCTTCTTTGAAAAAATTTGAATTATGCTTTCATAAACCCTAAACCTAACGCACAAGTGTCCACTCTCTCCTTCTGCATCTTTTCAACAATAGATATCCAATTTCACTGTTTCAGCGTGAATTATTTGCAACCATCCGTGCTTACTTCCTTTGGACACTAATAGAGGAAGCAAGAGTAGTAATTTCCAAGTTCCAAGATGTGAGGTGGCATGCTGTATTAGTTAACAAAACATATGGCAACGTATACATACTCTATTCAGAACACATGTGGCAAAGGGAACTTCCTCCCATTCTTAGCAATACTTTGTAAGACACGTTTATTATCAATAAACATTTTTTTTATATTGTTTATCAATAAATTTTTTTTCTATGATTTCCCCTGCATGGTTCTATGTTGTTATAGTGAACTTTTTTATTTTAGTTTCTTAATGTTTCATTGAATAGTGATTAAATATTTAGAGAAATATATTATATCAGTTACTATTGCATTATAATTCTTATTTTCAGCTCACATTAAAAGAAAATACTTGTGATGCCTATACTTAATTTGGAGCTCAAAATAGGTGAGAAACAAAAGAATATTATATCTAATTCAGGAACAATTTTGTTTCATTTAGTAGGTTGTGCATTTTGGGTTTCTAAGGTTTTGCTCGAGTTTTATTAACAAATAATAGTTTTGAAAATTCAGAGTTATACTGTTATGACCTATGTAAAATAGTATAACAGCTGATTTTCATTTAAATATTATGTGGTCTTTGGTGAATATAAGTTTGAATTTGTAGAGAAGTGAAAAAAAAAAAATTAAGACCATTTGGTGGCAAAGCATGTGTGATAGTGATAGTTGGTATATGAATGCATTTATACAGATTTGCAATAGGAGGTCCAAATTTTTTATTTGCTAGACTTATATCAAATTGACATTTTTGGGACAATACTTTGAGAATTTTTTATACAATATTATAAAAGATTGACTTTTTGACTAAGAAGTATAATACTTTGGTTTGTGGTAAATGAGTTTCCACAACTTAAAGGGTAGTTTTTGGTTTGATCTTTATGTTAGAATATGCTCATAAACTTTGAGGTTTTTTTTTTTTTTTTTTTTTTTGGGTGGTAAGTAATGGAACTTTATTGATGAAAAGTTAAGGATAACAAAAAAACCTTCTTAGTGCACAAAAATCAACCGAAAGTACAAAAATATGAAAAATAGCTAAATTTCCAAAAGATCAAAGATCAATAACTATATTATCAATTAAATATTTAAATTTCAAGTTTTTTATAGTTTAAATTTATACATAAAAAATAAGTTTATGGATTTAATAGTAAATAACATCCTATTAGTATGAAATTTGACATGTGTGTTAAGAACATAAAGAACTTGCAATCTAACAATTAGATTTTCAAAATATGTAGTCATGTTAAACTTTGTCCTATAATAAATTTTCAAACTATTAAAATAGAAAACATTGTCAATAGCAAAACCAAATTAATAAAAAAAAAAAATTTAAACTTATATTTAATAGTTTTCTCGTGCATTACACGGGTTATCGATTAGTTTTTAATAAAAAGCAAACTTATCAAGTTATCATTTTCTCGTGCATTGCATGAGTTAGCGACTAGTTTTTAATAAAAAGAATACTTATCAAGTTATCATTTAAAGTCCACATTCTCCATACAATTTTTCCATTTATCACTTTGTTCTTCTCATCAAACGGAGAGAGAGAGAGAGAGAGAGGGAAATTAACACTATGCTCCACCAAGGGAGAGAAATCACCTTCATCCTCCGTTGTCTGCTCCACCTCCACTGTCTCCTGTTCTCGTCTCCATTGCCAATAACATGCAACCCAGATGGTCAGGTTGGCTTTTTTTTAAAAAAATATTTATTTTTAATTTTTTTTTTTTTTATTTCGTTAGTTTTGTGAGAAAGATTGTGCTTTCTAATTTGATTGTGTTTTGTATTGAGGTGAACTTCGATTGCAAGCGAGGAGCTTTGTCTCTTTTCCTTTGTTCAGTGAGAAGAAACTAAGAGGGAGAGAGTGAGAGCAAAAAGAAATGAAGAAAGAAAGAAAAAAAATATATTTAGCTCTAGAATTTTTTAATGAAGAAAAATTATATTCCCAATCTATAGTAACCCATCAAAGCTGGAGAGGTACTTTACATGAGCAATTTATTTTTAAGGTTTACGGAGACTGCTGGATCAATTTTTTGTGGACTCACTCTCTACAATAGAGAGTATTTGGTAAAGAAGGGATGAAAATCCTCTAATCCAATGTTGTGGACGGTGGTTTGACTGGTTTCCATGGATTAGCAAGCATCTAGCGCAAAGTTGGAGATGAGATTATGAATGTGTAAAAATATAAGCACATGATGGTAACCATTCATGGGTGCATTTTTATTATACTAAATATAATTGAATTTGATGGACGGCCATAATCCCCTCAGGCAACCTTCTCATCTTGACAAGGAAGTGATGAACGAAGAAACCATTCCACTTCATCACTAGTAGGACACACTAGACGAAGAAAGGGTATGCCAGCGCATACACAGAGGCAAATATATATACACAGGTACCTCACACATACCAGGATATACAAAAAAACTCTTCTTTACGCACACTGATATTCTGAATATTTTTCTTCTCATTCTAGCCTTTCTAACTTTAGCATCGGAGGCTTTGTGGCAGGCACCACACCGGTGTCCTGTGCTTCTTCCTTTTGCCATCCATTTTTTAGGATCAGGTTGGCTGTGGACAATCCCATTCTGGACGATTATTCGACTGACGATCCAAGCATCATCAGTTTGGCACAGTCTGTGAGAATTCTCATACTTAGTTCGAAAGTACTGTTCCATTCAACTTACAAGCCCAGATGGAATCCAACGCTAACCAAGATCCAGCAGCATTAGCTTTACAAATTCAGACACTCGCAGCCACTATGGAAGAGCTCACCAGACAGAACCAAGAGATGAGGCAACGACTACAACAAAAAGATAACCGCTCGGAGAACAACAAGGGCAATGAAGGAAACAACCAGAAGAAACGACCGAGCACTCTTGAAGGGGTTAACTTAGATCTTCTTAGGGAAATGAGAAAAGAGATGGACAAGCTGAAAAGTGCTATTAAAGAGAAAACATACCAGAATCTGGATAGACTGGTCCGGAAGACAGACTCACCCTTCACTATAGCTATCTAGGAATGCCCAGTACCCTCAAAGTTTCGTCTGCCCCAGCTTGAGCCATTTGATGGGTTGAAGGATCTTTTGGATCACTTCAACACTTTCAAGACGACTTTGGGTCTACAACAGCCTCCTGACGAGATATTGTGCTACTCTTTTCCTACTACCCTTAAGGGGGTAGCCAGGGAGTGGTTTACTAAGCTACCAATGTCGTCCATTGATAACTTCGAGCAGCTAGGCAGTTCCTTCCTTCGTCATTTCGTCGGCAGGCAGCGTCCAAAAAGACCAGTTGACCATTTGCTTACCATAAAGCAAGGAGAAAAGGAAACATTGAGATCATATGTAACACGGTTCACCCGATGAACTTTGGAGGTGGACGAAGCTGATGATAAAGTACAATTAACAACCTTCAAGGCAAGATTGAAGTCTAGAGAATTTGTGGTCTCCCTAGCAAAGAATCCCTCTAAGACGATGGCAGAGATGCTCTTAAAGGCACAGAAGTATATAAACGCTGAGGATACCCTGGCAGCAATAGGAGGAGAAGAGAAATCCAAAGTGAAGAAGAAAGAAAAAGAGGACGACTGAAGAGGACGGAAAAGGGATAGAGATGATCGACAAAATGTTGGAAGGAGCAAACGAAGGGACGACAAAAACCCTTGTGCAGTAAAGTTCACACCTTTGGTAATGCCTGTCGACCAGATTTTGGCACAAATAAAGGACGAACACTATCTCAAATGGCTTAGACCATTACACTCGTCACCCAAAGTGCGTGACAAGAGAAAATATTGTCGTTTCCATAAAGATCATAGACATTATACAGAAGATTGCCGAGACTTGAAGGATCAGATAGAAGAGCTTATACGAAAAGGGAAGCTACAAAAATTTGTAAAGAAGGGATATTCCAACAGATTCAGGGATGGTAACAAGAACCAACGCGAAGATTCTCAGAAGGATGAGGACCACATACATCTTCGTCCACAAAGTGCCATTGGAGAAATAAAGACCATCAAAGGGGGACTTTCTACATGTGGGTCATTCAACTCCCTCAGGAAGTCACATCAAAGGCAGGTGAACAGTGTTCATAGCTTACCTCCCCTAAAACAAAGAAGGACAGACCCAGACATGTGTTTCTCAAAAGCAGACGCTAAAGGGGTGAAGCAGCCTCATGACGACCCGTTGGTCATCATGCTTATGATTGAAGGATTCAACACCAGAAAAGTTATGGTAGATAACGGGAGCTCGGCAGACATCATTTACCTTTTTGCCTTCCAGCAGTTAAAGGTAGACCTAAAGAGACTTCGTCCATTCGAATCCCCCCTTGTCAGTTTCAGTGGAGACAGAGTGTACCCCCAGGGAATAGTGACTTTGACGGTCACTGCTAGCTCATACCCTCTCCAGGTAACCAACAAACATAACTTTTTGGTAGTAGACTCACCTTCCTCCTACAATGTGATTGTAGGAAGGCCTACTCTTAATCGTTGGAAAGCGGCTACTTTCACGTATTGCTTGAAGGTGAAGTTCCTAACAGAGTAAGGGGTTGGAGAAATAATGGGAGACCAGGTGCTGCCGAGGGAGTGTTACCAGGTGGTCCTAGCCTCAAAGGAAAACCATACATGGATGATTGAGGAAAAACACTAGAAATTACTGAGAAACTAGAGACGATAGAGTTGGCCGAAGGAGATCCTGCAAAAACGACCCACGTAGGGACGAACCTAAGCCCTTAGACGAAGAAGGAGATCATGACCTTCCTGAAAGATAACCTAGACGTGTTTGTATGGAGCCACGAAGATATGCCAGGTATACCAGTAAACGTCATTCAACACCGCCTGAATGTGGACCCCAGGAAGACGCCTGTCCAACAAAGAAGAAGAGTTTTCGCTCCTGAGCGGAACAAAGCAGTTATGGACGAAGTGAACAAGTTGTTCGCCGCTAATTTCATCAGGGAAGTCTACTATCCTGAGTGGTTAGCTAACGTCGTTATGGTAAAAAAGGCAAACAGGAAGTGGAGAATGTGTGTTGAATTCACGAATTTAAATAACGCCTGCCCAAAGGATAGCTTCCTTCTGCCCAGGATTGACCAACTTGTGGACTCGACAGCCGAGCACAAACTTCTTATTTTTATGAATGCCTTCTCCAAGTACAACCGAATATAGATGGCAGAGGAAGATCAGGAAAAGACGGCCTTCGTCATCAGCCAGGGGCTTTATTGCTACAGGGTCATGTCTTTTGGCTTGAAGAATACAGGGGCTACGTACCAAAGATTAATGAATCAGATGTTCAACAAACAGATCAGGAGGAATATTGAAGTATATGTTGACGACATGCTCGTCAAGAGCAAAGAAGAAGACCACCTGGATGACCTTAAGGAGACGTTCAATACTCTCAGACAGTATAGCATGAAGTTGAACTCGTCCAAATGTGCCTTTGGGGTCTCCTCAGGGAAATTTCTCGGGTTCATGGTGTCACAAAGAGGAATAGAAGCCAACCTTTAAAAGGTAAGAGCTATCCTCGAGATGTTCTCCCAAAAGACGATCAAAGAAGTGCAATCTCTCACAGGAAGGGTGGCAACCCTCAACAGGTTCGTTTCAAAGGCAACAAAAAAATGCCTTCCTTTCTTCAAGACCCTGAAGTGAGCTTTCATTTGGACGGAAGAGTGCGAAGCAGCATTCCAAGAGCTAAAACGCTACATAAGCAACCCACCCCTCCTGAGTCCGTCCAAGGAAGGAGAAGACTTGTTCCTCTACTTGGTAGTATCCGCGACTGCAGTTAGTGTGGCCTTGATCAGGGAGCAAAATAGGATACAACTACCGGTGTATTACATTAGCCAGGCTTTTCAAGGAGCTGAAGCCCGATACCCTCGGATAGAGAAGATTACTTTTGCCCTGATATTGGCCTCAAGAAAAATTCGTCCATACTTTTAGGCTAACCTAATCATAGTAATGACATACCAGCCCATCAAGAAAGCAATGAATAAACCTGAGGCCGTTGGACGGATGATACAATGGGCCATTGAGCTCAGCCAGTTTGAAGTGCAATATTGCCCCCGGACGGCCATAAAAGCCCAGGCACTAGCAGACTTCATTGCAGAATTCACCGCTCTTGACCATGAAGACAACTAGAAAGACCTTTGGATGATCCACACAGATGGATCGTCCACGCAAAAGAAAGGTGGAGCAGGTGTCGTCATCACTTCCCCAAAAAAGGATGTCTTGAAGTATGGAGTCCAACTCAAATTCCCCGTAACCAATAACGAAGTGGCATACGAAGCCACATTGACGGGGCTAAGGATAGCTCAGGCATTTGGAGCTAGAAACATTTTGCTACAGAGTGATTCACAACTCTTTGTAAGGTAGGTCAAGGGAGATTTTGAAGCAAAGGAGACAAGAATGCAAAAGTACCTTAAGTTGACGAATCAATTGGTGAGCAATTTTGATCATGTAGAGTTCGCTCAGATCCCACGAGATCAAAATGCTAAAGTCGATGAAGTGGCCCGGAGTGCGTCAGCAGATGATCAGGAAAAGGTGGCCAGTTGGAGACTGGAAGAAAAAAACTCCCCCAATATTGAAGAATTTCAAACCTTCCTTGTGCATACACAGTCCGGATGGACGATCCCTATCCTATCCTACCTTAAAGATGGACGATTATCGCCAGACCTTGAAGAAGCCAAGAAAGTCCAGAAATGAGTTGCATGGTTCACAGTGCTGAATGACGAACTTTACAAAAGAGGCTTCTCCCAGCCTTACTTAAGATGTGTTGAGGAGGAAGAAGCTAAATATATCCTAAAGGAAGTGCATGAGGGAGTTTGCAGTGATCACATGGGGACAAAGTCCTATGTAAGAAAGATCATAAGGGTAGGCTACTTTTGGCCTTCAATGCAACAAGACGTAGTAGATTTCGTCAAAAGATGTGACAGTTGCCAAAGGTATGGAAATGTCCAACGAGTCCCAAGAGAGAAAATGACGACCATTTCTTCACCTTGGCCCTTTGCACAGTGGGGGATCGACATTATGGGCCCCTTACCACAAGGAAAAAGGCAAGTAAGGTTCTTACTTGTCATAATTGACTACTTTACGAAATGGGTGGAAGCAGAAGCCCTGGCAACAATCACGGAAGAAAAGGTACAGAATTTTGTATGGAAAAATATTGTATGCAGGTTCAGAATGCCAATGACGATCATCTCAGATAATGGTCGTCAGTTTTACAGTCACGAGTTCAGGTTGTTTTGCTCAAGCCTCGGCATAAAAAACAAATACATGTCACCAAGACATCCTCAAACCAATGGACAGACAGAAGTAACAAACCGAACCTTACTAAAAATCATCAAGGCCCCGTTAGTGGGGGTAAAGGGAGCATGGCCCGAAGAGTTACCAAGCGTTCTATGGGCTTACAGGACCATAGCACGAACCCCAACAAGAGAGACACCCTTCAACCTAACTTATGGCACAGAAGCAGTCATCGTAGTTAAAGTAGGACTCACCAGCCTTAGGAGGGAGTTCTTTGACAAATAAAGCAACGACGATCAACTGAAGCTAATCCTAGATAGTTTGGACGAAGTCAGAGACCAAGCTTTTCAGAGAATGACCAAGTATCAACAGAAAATGGCCGAGTACTACAACCAAAGGGTAAAACTCAAGAGATTCAACATCGGAGACCTCATCCTTCAAAAAGTAACTCCTGTAACAAAGGACCCAGCACAAGGCAAATTAGGACCAACCTTGGAAGGACCCTACAAAGTCATCCACTATTCTCGCCAAGGAAGCTACCACTTGGAGGATCTGGACGGAAACAAGTTACCTCGTATGTGGAATGTTGAGCATGGAAACAAGTTACAAATAGGAATTACAAATAGGAACCACAATCCAGTTGTATGCATGACCTCATACTTTTTAATGCAAATCAAATAAACATATTGCTCAGCACTTCATGTATTCTGGTTCTTTCTCTTTCTCTCAAACTATAATCACCATTTGAGGGCAAAAACCTCGTCCAAATCAAAAGACGATAAGATTCCTTAAATGGATGTACATCATCCAAACTAAATGCGATAAAATTCCTTAAGCTGATGTAAATTGTCCAAATAAAAAGACGATAAGATTCCTTAAATGGATGTACATCGTCCAAACTAAAGGCAATAAGATTTCTTAAGTGGGTGTATATCGTCCAAATCAAAAAACAATAAAATTCCTTAAATGGATGTACATCGTCCAAATAGAAAGACAGTAGGATTCCTTAAATGGATGTACATCGTCTAAACTAAAGACGATAAAATTCCTTAAATGGATGTACATCGTCTAAATAGAAAGACGGTAAGATTCCTCAAATGGATGTACATCGTCCAAATTAAGGGCGATAAGATTCCTTAAATGGATGTACATCGTCCCTGGGGAAGCAACAATATGAATCGTCCTAAATAAAAGGGAACACATCTTAAGTCTTCCTAAGCTAAAATTTACGCCACCAAACCCCCAGGACGGGCGAAAATTGTCTACCGGGTAACAACAAAATCTGTAATTAAGTCCATAAGAGACGACAGAGAAACTAAACTGATCGAGCAAGGTTAGTAAATAGACAGTTTCTTTTCACAAGTATTTCTCTAAGTTCACAATAGACGACTAAAAGCAAGAAAGAACGGCACTCACAAGCAAGTATGAATGCAAGGTAAACAAGCATATATATATATATATATATATTCATAAGGAGTCATAAGTTGTTCAAAAGCTCCAAAAAGTGCAGGGCACAAAAAGATTGTTTGTCAAAAAGCCCCAAAACAGGCAGGGCATTTATATATATATAAGTAAAACTATGATGCAGGAGCATCACCAATGTATTTCTCAAGGTCCTGAGGGTCGTCACCAGCAACAACAGCAGCTTGGATGCCTGGGTAGCTTCATCTACTTCAATCTCCGTATCTACAGCTTTAAAGTCTAGTTCCTCCAAGTCCACTCCTGGACCATGCTTCACCAAATACCTCCTAAGTAGCTCGAACCCCTTAAAATACTAGCAAAATAATATGGCATTGTATTCCTCGGTTATCTGAAAGCAGTGACGGCCTTGGCCACGGCGTTCTTCATTTTTTGCCCGACCGCCTCCAGGAGCTCGTGTTTCTGCTTCACTAGCTGCTTCTCAGCATCCAATTCTTCAATTAAAGCCTTTATCTTTTCCTTGGACGAGTTATTCTTGCACATCGCCATGATCAAGTCTTTCCTTAAGCTAGAGGCCTCAGCTTCCAATGCCTTTACTTTTGAAGTAGCCATGACGGCCTTCTCTTCACTCGCCTAGTATTGAAAGGTAATATGCATTGCCTCCCCCAACACCTGGCATTCAAGGACACAGCGTTAGTAATTGACGTTGTCAAAAAATATATATGTACAAGAAGAGAGAAGACAAGGAAGAGTTACCTAGACGAGTTTGTGAACATAGTGGTTCACCATTTTGTGGGATGGAATGCCAGAGATCTCCTTCAATTCAATTGGATTAATAATCTCGTTCGCCCGAGCCAGGGCCATCTTCACGTCAGCCCAAATGCTGACACCTATTTTCTCCTTGCCATTCTCACTCATCTTGCGCTTCTTGTGCTGAGGACTAATCTCCTCAACAGATAGGGCTGAGGAAGCTACTTGACCCTCATCCAAAGCCGGGGTGGATGAGCCTTTTTCAGTGGTCTTCTTCTCTTTTTCTCTATCAGTCAGCCTCAGCCTGCACTAGCCAATACTAGAGAGGGGTTCATTTTTCTTTGACTTAATCCAAGCATAAAACTCCTTATTAAACTGTTGGTAAATCTGGTTTTGCATCTCATACAAAACACACAGCGGAAGCAACAAACATGGATCTATTTCATTCATGATAGATAAAATGCACTATATAAATTTCAGAATTAAAGAATAAGATAGCGTACCTTGGTATAGTGAAATTCAAAACAAAAGATTATAAGTTCTTGGAAACACTTTTAATCTTCATTCCAATTTCACGTTACACCCAAGAAGTGTGGTCTCTCAATTAGTTTCCAAGGGAGAAAAATCGAGTGGTTTCACTCACACATACACACCATTTCACAATGATGTCTCTCTTTTCTTTTTTTTTCTTCTCTTATAAAAAATTATGTATGTTTCTCCCTTTATAACTACCTGATTATCTAATTGGGCTAGCCTATTAGGCCTTTCCAATTGGGCTTTAATGTGTGGCTTGGAATGAGACCAAAAGGGACCAATAAGACATTAGCTCCAATGGGCCTTGGGTTTTTCTGTCAACTCTTGACAAGTCCAAAGTTACCATTAATTATATTTAATACCACTATATAAATATAATTGCACTTTAAGCCTTATTAATAAATTATATCTCAAGATTTTATTGTACATGCAACCCCTTCATAAAATATTCGTAGTAATACAAAGTTATGAATGAAGACTGCCACTTTGTAGATTACTACATCTTAATCCTTGAGTACCCGGTTTAATCCTTTAAAGTTATTCATTATATATTTATGAAATCTAATTTCATAAATATATACTTTAGTAATTTCTTACCAAAGTAATTAGGCCTAACTCTCTGAATAACTAAACTCATTAAACTTATCTCAAGGGAATATTTTGTATCTCCGTTAAGAGACTATGAATTCCATCTTGAAAATATATGTTCCATCAATACTAAATGTGGCTGTCCAACATATTGAGATTTTGACCGTTACTTTAGATCTCACTCCTGATATATCAAAACAACCTACATTTCATGATCAAGTCAATTATTCTCTTAGGATTAAGAGTTCATGTAAATATAAGTCGTGAGATTTATTATTCATCTGACAGTCGTTAGAAGAATAATAAATCTCACAGCGGTCCAGTTCAATATGTCTTAACTCTTAAAACATATCAACATATCAACTAAAAGTCTTCACTTCCATGATCAAGACAAATCATCTTAGTTGATATGTTATAGTTTTCGCAGATGAAATGCCCAATTTCATCACCGACTACGAACTAAAATTCTGAGTTTACAAAGAACTTGTGACTTACATCTTCTGTGACTAAATCACATACTATGCATCTCATGGACTATATGATAATGTCCAAATATTCATGTTACCATTATTTCAGATAATAATAAAACAACTTTATTAATTGCAATATTAAGTCATACATCATGTCATACATACTATCATACATAGCATCATACAATAGAATTTAAGGGCACTAATCCTAGCATAAACTCGGTTGTCATTTCTGCAAAAAAGAAAGTGGAGTTTAAAAAAAAAACAAAAAAAAAAAAAAAAACAAGAAAAGAAAGGGAAAAAGGGATGATCAACTCTCGTCCAAAAGAAACTTACTTTTTTCTTTGCGGCAGATAGCACGAAGGATGTAATGGGAAGGTTCTGGTCCCAAGCAATGATGGGCTAAAGTCTTGGGATCCACCAAGTCATCAAAGTCATCAATAGTGCTCGCGTACTCGGTGGCTATGCAAACACGCTCCACAAACCTGCTCTCCAACTCTGGATGATCTTTGACTGTATTAAAAAAAAATAATAAAAAAAAAAGAAGGGGAAAATGCAAAGCGAACGCACCAAGTACAAAGGTCTCCCACCTACGTAGCAACCTAGGGACATCCCCCCAAAAGTCGTCAAAGAGGGTCTCCCAACTGTCACCTGTCACAAAGAAGTACCTCGACTTCCAATAACAGAAGGACGAAGGCAGCTCGGCAATGAGCCGAGACCTCTATTACAAGGCACGAGCTCATAATAACCAAACTCCTTGGACTCCTTTAGACGGTAAAGGTGGACGAACTCATTCAGTGTGATTAAGTCACCGTCAGCTATGATCATCCAGATTACCATACAACTTATGATGATCCTCCAAGAATTAGGCATAAGTTGTCCTGGGGCTATGTTTAGATGGTGGATGAGCTTCATTATGAATGGATGGATGGGGAACCTAAGGCCACACAGGAAAGCAGCCTCATAGAAGCAAACCTCCCTGTGGGCAAAGACACAGGATTTCTCGCCCTTCTTGGGTAGACAAACCCTAGTCTCCTCGGGAAACTGGAATCTATCCCTAAATCTAAAGAAGGTATCCTCGTTCAGGGAACACTCCTCCTGAAGGGCATGGAAAGACCAAGGAGAAGCTGGGACAGACGGATGGGAAGATGACGGTCTAGAGATAGCCGTATCCGTCTCAACCTTACCCATACCGGCGCTGGATGATAGGATAGCCCCTAAGTCACCAGATCTACCCTCAGAATCCATTTTTTCCCTTCTTAACAGCCCCCTTACCGACTCAAACTAACTTTGGGATTCACTCAAAAATGGGTACAACTCACCCAACACTTGACTCAAACCACTATCACCTAGGGCGAAATCCTTAATCAGTGGGTAAAGCCATTAGAGCAACCTACGAACACCCCTAAGCGGGAAAAAAAGAAAGTAACGGACGAAGAAGTACACCTAATGCCAGAATAGTCCATAAAAAAGAAACAGGGAAAAAAAAAAAAAAAGAGAGCAAGATTTCAAAAAGGGAACGAAACACATAAAAGGGAAGTTAAAAAGGAAAAAAGAAAGCAAGAAAGTAAAGGGGGGTACTTGAAAAAGGAAGCGAAACTGAAAGGGGGAGAAAATGAGCGTAGAAATCATAGCAATCCAAAGGAAGTTGAAAACTCGGAACAGAGAAACTCAGGTGACTGGAATTTTGCAAAAATAAGCATAGAGAGAGAACACCAAAAGTTTAAAAAGGGAAGCGCCTCAAAAAACGTGGGAAACTGAAAAGTTTCGTCAAAACCAAGGGCCCCCCCCCCCCCCCGACCAATGTTGAGGTGACACGTGGCCACGACACACGCCACACTGCCACAAGATAATAACTGCAAGGAAGGAAACCCAAAGTGCCATAAAAAATAAAAAATAAAAAGGGAAAAAGAGAAGGAAACTCACCACATTCCACAACCATCCCCAAATTGAAGGACCTCGGAATAGGGGGGCAGCTGATGAACGACCATAATCCCCTCAGGCAACCTCCTCGTCCTAACAAGGAAGTGATGAATGAAGAAACCATTCCACTTCGTCACAAGTGGGACACACTAGACGAAGAAAGGGTATGCCAGCGCATAAATGACTGGCATACGTTACAGAGTCGCAATAAACCTCTTTACCATTGGAGCACCGACAACTCTCTCATTAACACCTCAGGGGAGCGTTACAAGCAACCCATTCAAGCCTCCATTAACAGCACTCCCCAACGGCTAAGAAACAGAGGCAAATATATATACACAGGTACCTCACACGTACCAGGATATAAAAAAAACTCTTGTTTACACACACTGATATTCTGAATACTTTTCTTCTCATTCTAGACTTTCTAACTTTAGCATCTGAGGCTTTGTGGCAGGCACCACATTGGTGTCCCACGCTTCTTCCTTTTGCCATCCATTTTTCAGGATCAGGTTGACTGTGGACGATCCCATTCTGGACTGATTATTCGACTGACGATCCGAGCATCATCAGATTTTATTTGGGGTTGGGATTTTATAAATCCATGGCTAATTTACATTAGTGTGGGGTCAACTCTTTTTTTTTTTGGTCAAAGAAGTAAATGTTGCATGAACTGAACATTCCACACTTGCAAAAGCCCACATTAGCATTCCAAACTTGTAAAAGCCCACACGCAGGTTAGCATGGTCTCCAAACAATGAGAACATAGTAGCTTGGATAAAATCTAATGTCTTCGTACAACGACGAAGCCAAAACTTTAAGTTAAGGGGGCGGTTTTACTATTGACTGTGTGTGGTAGTTTCAACTTCTGACTCTGCAACTTAGCTACTGAGATTTATTTTATTTTGTGTGGGTAAGAACAAAATTATTTTTGTTTAGAATTTTTTTAAAGGCAGGGTTATTTATTTTGGATAAAATTAGTTAATTGAGCTTAATTGTTTTTTAGTTTTATTGGTAATTTTTGTTGTTGAGCTATTTTTTTTGGGTTTGTATATTTTGTTTTTAGATTTTAGATCTATAATTTTTTTATGATCACTAAAATCATGAGTAAAATTCTAGAGCTACAAGTTTTTTTTTTTTTATATAAATTATTAATGTGTTAAGTAGTTACTGATAAGTAAAAAAATGATGTGAGTGGTGTGTCTATATATGAACCAATAAGAATTTGCTACCAAAACAATTTGTAAAAATGTTGTAAAAAAGTTTGTGAGTATAACATTACTAAGAATCAATGATATTGTTAAAGGGAAACAAAATGTAATTTTATAGAATAAAATTGCTAAAATTAGTACACACATATAATAATAACAATATTTTTTTAAAAAAAATTTAGGGAGGCCATTGTCCCCCTAGTCCAATGGCGGTTCGGTCCATCTCTCCATGGGTGATTGTAGATTGAGAGACTCTTGATGCCACTGCCAATCAACCTGAATATTGCGTTGGACACAGTCGTGTTGAGTTAGGGCCAATGAATTTCCCACGGAGGAGACCACGCGCCGACAACCAATTATAATTATTGAAACTGATTTTGTTGCCATGTCTAGACATGGCAAAACGGGCAGGTCGGGTCGGGTTCGGGTCGGGTCAATCGGGTTGCGGGTCGGGTCGGGTCGGGTTGACCCGTATTTTTCACATGATTTTTTTTTTTTTGTAAAGAAAACAACATGTATTTGCCATTTGGAAAGTTATGCAACAAATTACTTGATGTGAAATGCATTATTTTGAATTCACCACTTATATCAAGAATGAACTCAGTTAAACTTATTAATACTTATTCAATAATTTTAAAATTATATAAAGCCTAACGTTGTTATTTAAAACAAAATAACACAAAGAAAAGTAAAACAAATACACAAGTTTTATTTCTACACAGTATCAACATTCCAAAATATAAAACAAAATTACAAATGACTCATTGGATAACTTATTTGATAAAGAATAAAAACATATAAGAAATTTACAATCTTGAAAATTAATTTTATAATCTATTATCAATTGTGGTTGACACTTTATTTCAATTTAAGATATACTTTAAAATTGATTGCTTACTTATTTATACATGGTATGTTTTATGAATATCATATTATTATTAAGTAACACACACTCTAGAAAATATCATAATTTATTTTAAAAAACCGTTTATTTTGGACATAAATTATTAAAAAATAGGTCTAAGTATTCATAATTTATGCTAAGTTGATACTTTAGCTTCACTATTTTCACACTTGTGAATATTTCTCACATATGTTTACAATTTTAAATCTATGTTTTTGACTCTACTGTAACCAGATTATCTTGGCATGTACTTTACTATTTGATATCTAAAAATCTTTACTCATTACAGATTGTTCAATCATTTGTCTTTCAATTAATTTACTTGCAGTTATGTAAATGTATCAATTGTTTCCTTAAAGTTCACAATAAACAATTAAACCAATATTGTCTTAGTTTTATTATTTTTTTTTACCAAAAAAAAAAGTTTTAAAAAAATGGTTCGGGTTCGGGTCGGGTCGTGGGTCGGGTCGGGTCACGGGTCAACCCGTTCTTGCTTCGGGTCAAAAAATCTGGTTCGGGTCGGGTATTTTTCGGGTCGGGTCGAGTCAGGTCAAAAAATTCTGACCCGTTTTGCCATGTCTAGCCATGTCCCACTTTCCAACATAGTTTTTGCTGATTTTAAATCTTGTGTTTTACTCTTACTGTTTTATTCAATACTATACAAATAAAAACTTAACCCGTGTAATTTTTTTGCCTTTTCTTATTTCACTTCGTAAAAGAAATATAAATAAATAAAACTCAACACATCCCACCAGTCACCACCACAAACCTTCACCGACGGCAACGACCACCATCACCACTGGCGCCTGCGAAGTTGAGCTTTTGAATCCAATGAGTCGTTAGACAACTTATTAGTAATCACATGAATAACAACCCTTGCATGTTAAAGGTTGAATGACTAGTCTTGCAAGGTGCCCAAAGAAGGCAACTGCAATGAGTCAGCCAAAAGGATGTGTGTCAAGGCCCATTATTTGTTTAATGTAAGTTTAAGGTGCTTTCTTGGTTGTGGAGATGATGAAGATTCAAGCCATGAAAGGAGGCCAAAGTTTGTGGATCTCAAACCCATAAAAGGCATGGATGTAGATCTGTGTTATATATATATATATATATATATAAACTTTTAATGGGGGTGGCCGACTTGGATTTCACAGATCTAGATTTTGAGAGGTCCATGTGAGTTGACTCGGCTGGGTCAGTATTGGGTTGTCGTCCTTTGACAAGTCAACTTTGCCAGCGCCTATGGTGGATGGTCATTAGTGCCGATAAAGGTTGGAGGTCGTGGGCCGGTGGAGATGTGTTGGAGTTTTATTTATTTATTTATTTCTTTTAGGAAGTGAAATAAGAAAATGCAGGAAGGGATGAGAAACTTAAGGGTCACAATTTCGTTGCTGCCGTGAAGTTTGATGGTGATGACTGGTGGTGGTGGCTGGTGGGATGTGTTTGAGTTTTATTTATTTTTATTTCTTTTAGAAAGTGAAATAAGAAATAGGAAAAAAAAAAAAGAATTTAATTAAATGAATTGGTATGTGTCAAGTTTTTATTTGTGAAATATGGAGTGGAGTAGGAAAAGTGAGACAGAAAATTTAAACTCATCTTTGCTTAACGAAATTTTGGCCCATTTGATGAGTCTAAATTTTCTGTCTCACTTTTCCTGCTCCACTTTATACTCCACCAATAAAAACTTGCCACATATTCACTTGCTAAATTAAATACTACCATTCATTAATAATTGTAGTATTAATGAGTCAATAATGATAATATTTAATTAATCAAGTGAACATGTGGCAAGTTTTCATTGGTGAAGTATAAAGTGGAGCAGGAAAAGTGAGACAGAAGATTTGGACTCCAATTTGATGGAGTCCAAATCTTTTGTCCCATCAATTGTACTCCATTTCATGCTCAACCAATAAAACTTGGACAACTAGCCTCTTTCATTAAATAAGAGAGGCTAGCTCATTAAAGTCATAGTTATCTCATTTAATGAAAGAGACTAGTTGTCTAAGTTTTATTGATGGAGCATGAAGTGGAACATAATTGATGAGACAGAAGATTTGGACTCCATTTGATGACTTTCCAAATTTGGGAACATGTTGAAGGAAGGTTTGTTTCCAAACATGAATTGTGAGGGAAATATTTTAGCATCGGTGACCTAGGCCTAGAGAATTTCTGGTTAGGCCCATAATCTCCAAGCTAGATTCAAAAGGAGATAGTATGGCAATGACAAGCAATGGGAGGATCTCCCCAAAGAAAATTTACACTCCGTTTGTTTTGATGTAAAATATTTTCATATTTTAAGGCGTTTGTTTTGTAGTAAAACATTTAGTCAAAGGTAAAATATTTTTAGTCAAACAATACAACTATGGCAAATAAGTGTAAAATGTTTTACACTTAAAAAATTGGTAAAATATTTTACATTTGCTGCTGTCTCTCTCAACAGTCCCAATCAGCCCCTCTCTCACTCTCTCATGCTCTTTCAGTTTCTCTCCACAACCCAGCTCACCTTCACTCATCTCCCTCCCACCACCGTCTCTACCTTCTTCGACAGTCCCTTGGGACTTTTGACTCTCGGCATCAATGTTCTGGATGTGAGTAAAGGCAGAGCAGATCGACGATCACTACCCCTTTTATGGTGCAGATCGGTGATAAGGTCGGTAGTGGGGTGGGTCGACGTCAGATTTGAGTGCCGGTGTCCCTTTCTTGGTGATGGGGTGGGTCATTGATGATGGGTTTTGGTGGGCTGGTTTTAGTGTTTTCAAGTCTGGTTTTGAGTTTGGTGATTGGTTTTTGGTGGCTGGAACTGCTATAATTGTGGTGGTTTGTGGGTTTTGATGGTGGCTGAATGAGTGTGGGTTTCATTGATCTTTGATTTTCGAATTTTTGTTTTCATTTGGTATTGTTGCTTCCTGTTGGTGGTTGTTGTTGTGGTGGTGTGGCTGTGTGAGTGGTGGTCTTTAGTCACTAGATTTTGGTGGCAGTGGGACGATGGTGGCTTTTTTTTTTTTTTTTCCTCTTTCCAATTTGGATTTTGGGTGATTAGTAGTGGCGGTGGTGCTTGTATTTGGTGGCTGGTGGTTGTTTACATTTTCAAATGTCAAATGTTGCCAAACACTTGAAAATGTTTTCATTGAAAATATTTTGCAGTAAAATATTTTACATTTGAAAATATTTTACATTGAAACAAACGGAGCGTAGAGAAAATAAATTTAGAAAAAAAAAATCATTCTTTTTTTCTTTCCAAATTCAGCTCACCAATCACATATTTAAAAAATCTCAATTCTCAATGAATATTGGTCACTCCATACACTAGCACAAATAGTGTCCACAAAGGGGGCCACATGGAAACCTATTATCATTCCACAAATTAATTTTTGTGCCACATCCCACTTTCCAATATAGTCTTTGTCTAAGGAAATTTAGACCCATTTGGATAGCTTTCTAAATATGGGAACCCCTTGAAGGAAGGTTACTTTCCAAGCATGAATTGTGTGTGAAATATTTAGCTTGGATGACCATAGCCTAGAGGGTGTCGTGTGTGTGTGTGCTTTTTTGGTAGTAGTGATAGTTTTCACGCAGATAGTGTGGAAATGACAAGCAGTGGGAGAATCTCCCTAAGGAAAATTTAGAGAACTAAATTTAGAAAAGACCACTTTTTCAAAACTCATATATATATGACCAATTATACCTTTAAGAAATCCTAGTACTTAGACTCTATTCATGCACACACACCCCCACCATGAGCACAAATAGTGCCATGGACACACTCACAAAAAATTATTGAATACTCTAGGAGAACCATATCTGTGTACTCTCTTCTCTCACATGAATTATAGGTCACATTATAAATTTAATTAATGAGACCTACAATTTTGTGAGAGGAGGAAGTACGCATTTATGGTACTCTGGGAGTACTCAATAATTACTCCACACCCACAACATGCGCCATGAAAGAGTGGGACTAGCATGTCATCTCTCTCACGCTCACATGCTCACACTCCTCCAATCGCCATTAACTCCAACCCACAAGTATGCTATCTTATTATCGGATCTCTTCGACGATACCTCTCGATCGATACTGCTTGATATAGTTTGAGGCATAAAGAAATACTTTTATAGGGACCATTTTTATATTTAAAATCTATTATTCTTGCTTTTGAGATTCAAAATTACCAATTAAATTTTATAATTAAGTTTTGTTAATATCTACTTTTAAATTGTTAATATGACTAATCCACTGCAACTTCATATGACAATTAATTTTATGTAAAATTTTATCAAAGTTATAATTTTGAATATTTTATATTTGTAGGAGCAACTTTAAGAAATATTTTTGATACAATTTTGTAGGTGATACGTGCATTTGAAAAAGAATTTAGTCCTTTATATGATAAAGAATTATTATATTACATGTTTAAACATTACTATGATTTTTTTTTATTGTTATCTCTTTCTATTGTATTACTTCATCATCTTTTACCTCTTTTTTTATGAAATGCTTATAATTAAAAATTACTTGGAAATAAAAGAAATACTATCAACAATTAAAATTTATGATATAACCAGAATAAAATAAAGTTTCAAGCGGAGAAAAATAGAATCTAATTTATCAATGCCACTATTGCAATTTCACTAATATAATAACTTTGCAGATTCAACCTACAAAATATAGACATATTTAACACAATTAACCATTATTGGAACTTTACTTGATTAATTATTAATAACTAAACCAAGATTAATATTTTAAAATATAAGTTTTAGTTTACCTTGGGTAAGACAATGCATGGTAAAAGATACTTAAAAAATATTTTCTAATTTTGATTTTTGTGTTGAGAGAGAGATTGGTTAGATTGTGAGTACTACATGGGAGATTGAGAGACTCGTGTTGACAATCTACCATGTAACTTGTTTACAAGAATTGAAGTCTCAATTTGTTCTGAGAAATTCATCATCAATGATGATACAACACAGTACAACTAATTTTCTTCTCTTTTTTTCATTTATTTTTATTTTCTAGTGAAACAGCTTAAAATTTCAATTGAATTGAGTTAGAATTCTCTTGACACATAATTTTAAAGGCCTTTTGGGATGCAGGTTAGAGCACATACTCCATCTATGCCTTTTTAAAAGACTATGTTCACAATATAACTAATTAACTAATTGGGAGGCTCTTGGCAATGACATAAGAAGGCCTAGCTTAAGAATCAATATTGCAAGGCAATAACTAGACATGGGAAAATGGTTCAAAATTTGCTGATCCGATCTGACTCGATCTGATCCAACCTAACCTGAAAAATACTCTTCCCGACCCTAATTTTTTGACACAAAGTAAAAACAGGATGGCCTGTGACTTGACCTGTTTTTTGCAAGTCAACTTGACTCAACTTGTGGCCCCAACCATTTTTGATAACTTTTTTTTGGTAAAAAATAATAAAATTAAAACAATATTGGTTTAATTGTTTGTTGTGAGCTTTACAGTGCATAAGTCAAACTTAATTGACAATATATAATGGACATTATTATTATTATTATTATATTTTAAACATTGTTTTGGATAGCACTATTCAAATATATATTTAACATCATTTAGATATAATGGCTTTAAGGAAACAATTGAGACTTTTACATTACTGCATACAAATGAATTGAAAGATAAATAGTTGAGGTATTCTATAATAAGTAAAGATTTTTAAATATTAAATAACAGAGCACATGCCAAGATAATCTAGTTATAGTAGAATTAAAAATATATATTTAATATTATAGACATGTATGAGAAATATTCATAAGTGTGACAAGAGTGAACCCAAAGTATATCAATGAAATTAGCATAAATTATGGATGCTTAATTTTTTTTTTTTTTTTTAACAATTCATGTCCAAAATAAATGGTTTTTCAAAATAAATTATGATATTTTCTGGAATGTGTGTTGTCTAACAATGACATGATATTCATAAAAGAGACTATGTATAAATAAGTAAACAATTAAACTTTAATGTATATTCTCAAATTGAAATAGAGTGTCAACCACAATTGATATTAGATTATAAAATTAGTTTTCAAGATTGTAAAATTCTTATATGTTTTATTCTTTGTCAAATTAGATATGTAATAAGGCATTTGTAATTTTGTTTTATGTTTTGAGATGTTGATATTGTATAGAAATGAAACTTTTGTAATTGTTTTACTTGTCCTTTGTGCTATTTTGTTTTGGTTAATAATGTTGGGATCTATATAATTTTAAAATTATTGAACAAGTACTAATTTGTTTAATTGAGCTCATTTTTTATATGAGTTGTGAATTCAAAGTAATATACTTCACATCAAGTAATTTACTACATGACTTTCCAAATAGCAAATACATTTTGTTTGTTTGTTTTTTTTTTTTTTTTTTTTTTTTTCTGTTCTTTTCTTTTTTCATGTGAAAAATATAGGTCAACCCAATCGACCCAACCTGTTTTTATCCCACTTACAAGGATTCATTTTTTTACCCAAATCCGTTTTGACCCAACCGCAACCAAATTAACCCGACCCGAATCCAACCGACCCGACCCGACCCGGCTATTGCCCTGTCTAGCAATAACCATAGTGAACACCACACGAGTATAGCTATCCTTCACAATATGAGAGAACACATTTAATTAAAATCTCTCTGACTACAGCCCTTTTCCAATCAACGAGACTTGAACCCTTGTGCTTAAACATGTGAGGTTCCTTATTTTCTCTTCAAGACTTTATATAACCAATAATATTTTCCCATCAAATTAAGAAGTTTAATTTGGTTATACTTCAAAGTTATCAGTGTAATCTAACAAAAGAAAACACAAATTTCAGATTCTGGTATATATAATATATTTTCCAAATAATGACTAATGTCAAGATTCTAGAATAACATTTGAACGTCAAGGTTTTTACCGATGACTTACATTAGTTTGCGGGTTTGGGTTAATGAGTCTGCAGTCTGCACTACCAGAGGAACGTCAACAATTTCTAAAATATAGATGGTCTTGATCTACGTATGCTCGTACGTTGTTTACGTTTGAATTGGTCCCGTTTTCATTTAGAAATCTTTTTTCGACCAATATATGAATAAAATCAGTTGGTTATCAATCTTTTTGTACAAATGAGTAACAGTACTGAAAAATGTCAAGTCTTCTGGAAGGCGCATGCATGAGAGCTGCATTATTTTTATGTCTGTGAATTAGTCTAACTCGACCAGTTCCAATCTTTGTCCATGACTCTGAAATTAATGCAGTCTACGAAGGAAATAAGACATGCTCATTACATAGGCCTTGACAAAGACTTCACAACATATTCTGGTGACATTATACCGCCGCAGCCATAAAGTTAAAGTTCTGATAAACATTATATAAACAATATTTTTCATAATATATTTCACAGCCATTGATTTGTTAAGTTGTTATTAATTTTGTATCGGCTTACCAAATATATTTTATTATGCACTATTTATAATTAGCCATATCAACAGCTATGAAAACATTTGTGACTCTAAACTTGTTAATATGTTTTAATTCATTTTTTCTTAACATTTGACAAAAATTATATTTTAATAAAAATATTTTGTGAAAGAGGGTGGACACAGTTAGATGTGAAACAAGATATAATTTATGAAACTGATGTGAAAGTGATGTTTAAAATTATATTGTAATAAAAATATTTAAAATATAGACATCATATCTCTTGCTAATAAAAATAATTTATTTTCATTTAGCATCTAACTCAAATGTAAAAAAATAAAAAATAAAATAAAATAAAATTCTAAGAATTCTAAAATAGTACCTCATACCAAACGTCTCCTTATAGTACAACAAGTCAACAACTAAAGATAATATTAATTAAATATGAAAAATGATAATTTTCATTTGAAATTAATCTATTTCATGAATCAAATTAAATATTACGAATTTAAAAGTTTAGTAATTGTTACATCATTTAAAATTATAAATGTCTAGGTAGTTTATACATTTTTAAATTATGAAAAAAAAAAACATTAACCATCAAATGACTAAATGGAGAGTACTTAAAATAGAGAGGATCTATTCCAACCAAAAAAATTAAATCTAGTGAGTCCACAATTCAGTAATGGCTTGACCTTAGGGGAGGTGGCTTTGTTGCTAATTTTGTACGGCAACTCTGACCTTCGGCTCAGTTACTTATAGCTGCTGATGGTTTTTTTTTTGAAAAGGACAAAATTATTTTGTTTAAAATTTTTAAAGTTCTGGGTTGTTTGTTTTGGGTAAAATTGTTTTATTGGGTTTGATTTATTATTATTATTATTATTATTATTATTATTATTATTATATAGCTTCGCTATTGGTAATTTTGTTGTTGGGCTAATTTTTTGGGCTTGTATATTTTGTTTTAGATTTTAGATCTATAAATGTTTTTATAAAAGTGCTACAACTATAATATTTTTATAAAAAATCTTATATGGTAAATTGTTATTGATTCTAATTTGAACCTATCACTTAAATTACTTTTTTGCCCAATAATAGCAACCAATAACAACTTGCTACTTAAAATTTGTTGTGAAGTGTTGTGAAAATGTTGTAAGTATAGCATTTTTTTTTTTTATGACCTTTAGAAGGAGGAAAATGATAGAATTACAAACTTTTTTACAAATTGCTGATGTGGTGAGTGGTTATTAGTAAGTGAAAAATGATGTGATTGGTGGGTCCACATGTGAACCAATAAGACTTTGTTACCTCAATAATTTGTAAAAATTTTGTAGAAAAGTTTGTAATTATAGCATTACTCTTAAAAGAATCAATAATATTATTAAGGGAGTAAAGTGTAATTTTATAGAACAAAAATTGTTAAAATTAGTATTACATATATATTAATTTTTTTTTAAAAAACTTTGGAGGGACCATTACTCCCCAAAGCCCCTACCATTATTGAATTGATATGTTGTGATTAAAGTAAGGACAAAATTTAGTTACAAAATTAGTTGTAACCTAAGGTAATTAGAAGTGAATTTTGACAAATTCATCGTTGGATTACATTTTCTTCTTAGAGCCTCCATGCTAATGCAAAATTTCTAGAAAATTAAAGATCAATAGCTATGCTATCAATAAATTGTTTAAATTTCAAGTTATTTGTAATTTAAAATTATGCAGCTTATAGATCATATAGTAAATAATATTTAACAGTTAGATTTTCAAAATATATATAATATTAATATTTTTGAAGGAAATTGTAGTTTTAAGTTGCAACCAATTTTGTAGCTGAACTTTTTTTTTTTTTTTTTTGTTGATATAGGATAGAATTTCTACTTTAACATAATTTAAGTGCATTTGTAAAGCTCCCTCCTGGAAATTTGAATTTCAACTCTTGCCCCCACACTTTAGAAGCACTTATTCTTGTGGAGTAATCATCACACCAAAGATATGCGATGGTATTTTATAGCTGAACTTTATTGTTAATGTAACATAAAAATCCAGTCAACCATAGATTATTATAGTAATGCCACGATCACAATTTACTATCTCACTCGGAACACATTGACACTGACATGCAAGGATATTTGAAAAGAATAGAACAGTGGACCGGGTCTAAAGGGTGTGCTTTGATTAATATCCGGAATGTGCTTGAAGAGTGACCTTCAGAGTTCAAACTAGATATGTTCTAGTCTGCAGACTCAGCAGTCAGCACAGAATCGAAGGAGTTTTCGACGCAATTGGGATTCAATTCACAAGACAGACCAGAGAGAGCAAAATGCAAAATACTGCTACGAAGACCTGCATAAATAGAGAAGTGACAGCAGTTTTGCATCAAATGGCTACAACTCTTACCTTCACATTCTTGGCCTTGGTCTTGTTACTTGTAGAAAAGGCTGCCGTAGATGGAAGGACCACCACACTTGGAAAGGAACATGTCAGAGGCATTATAGGGGCAATAATAGACTACAGTTCTCGCGTTGGTAAGGAACAGAAAGTGTCGATGGAGATGGCTATAAAGGATGTCTTTAACAAGACAAATCAAAGATTTGATTTGCACATTACAAATACTCATAGTGAACCTGTACAGGCAGCTCTTGCGGGTATGTAAAAAAACAGTTGAGCCTTTTTTTCTCCACTAAGTTATACATTAAATTTCAATTTTAAAGTCTTAGTCCATGGAAAGCTCTCCTTTTATTGTGAAAAAAAAAAAATTATAATTTACCTGATCCAGATATAACTTATAGCTTGGGCACTCTTCCACTAATTGGGTAGAGAAAAAGTTCCGTACAACTTCTTTTAATGTAAGCGTTTTTATGAACTTCAAAATATTTTTTTGGTCAATTTCATATTATAAATTCATGGTAATGAATGATGCATAATTGACGAATTCTCTGTTGAAATTCTAGCAACAAGTTCTAGGAAGTCATGTTTGTTATCTTAGTAAAACAACAAGGGTGATGCATAAGTTGTTACTTTTCTAAGAGCATTATTTGTTAACTTGCAGCTTGGGATCTCATAAGGAACCAACAAGTGCAAGCCATACTGGGACCACATAAATGGGAAGAAGCTTCTCTAGTTGCAGAGATTGGAAACAAAGCTCAAATCCCAGTTCTTTCTTTTGCTGATACAACTCCACAATGGGCAACAAAGAAGTGGCCTTTCCTGCTTCAAGCTTCGCCAAACCAATGCACAGATGAAAGCCATAGCTGCTATTATTCAGTCTTGGGAATGGCATCAGGTCACTGTAATTTACGAAGATAATGACTCTTTGCTCAGTGAAGTCATACCTCATCTTTCTGATGCCCTGCTAGAATTTGGGGCAGAGAGAAGCCATACCGTAGCCCTCTCACCATATGCTTCTTCTTCTTCATTGTTTATAGAGCTCGAGAGGCTTAAAGTGAACAACACCGAGTTTTTGTGGTTCATTTGTCATTGACATTAGCTGTGAGACTTTTTGAGAGGGCTAAAGAAATGAAAATGATGGAGAAAGACTATGTCTGGATCACTACAGAACCCTTTACAAGCTTTATCCATTCCATCAGTGCCTCCTCCATTTCTTCAATGCAAGGCATTATAGGAGTAAAAAGCTACTTCCCCCAAAACCATCCTCATTTTCAAAACTTTTATACTAGATTTCGTAAAAACTTTAGCTTGGAAAATCCAGAAGAGGACAAAAATGAACCTGGGATTTTTGCGGCGCAGGCCTTTGATGCTGTGCAGACAGTTTGTCTAGCAATGATGAGAAGCAGCAAGGGCAGCCAACCATTGTTAGATAACATTATGCTGAGTGAATATAATGGTTTAAGTGGAAAGGTTCAATTTATTGACAAGAAAGTAACTCCTGCACATATATTTCAGATCATCAATGTGTTTGGGAAGAGTTATAAGGAACTTGGGTTCTGGTCAAAAAGAAAAGGTTTCTCAGTGACTACTGATGAAAGAACTGCAAACAACACTTCTATGAGGAGTTTGGAGAAGATGTATTGGCCAGGTGGAACTTGGACTGCTCCAAGAGGATGGACTCTTCCAACAAATGCCAACCCACTGAGGATTGGTGTACCCACCAAATCAAGCTTCAAACAATTTGTGAGTGTGGTACAAGATCAGTCAAAAAACAGTACTGCTTATGAAGGATTTGCAATTGATTTGTTCCAAGCAACTGTTGGAAGCTTGCCATACTACCTGCCATACAATTTTACTCCCTTTGATGGAACTTATGATGAAATAGTGGAGCAGGTTTATTTCAAAGTGAGAAGTTCTTCACTCCTTTTAACTTATTCAAGTCATTGAGAATATCTTAAAGCCAATATTTTTGGGCTGTTAACTCTATCCTCCCTTCTTTTTTTTTTTTTTGAAAAAAACTCAAAGCAAGCATGTTGGGAGTGACATACGGAATGATAAAATTCTCATTTTAAGTAATTGTGCTTCATTCTAATTTTGGGTTATGGTTAGAGCTCAAATGCAACAAGTTCTAGGAAGTCATGTTTGTTATCTTAGTAAAACAAGAAGGGCGATGCATAAGTTGTTACTTTTCTAAGAGCATTATTTGTTAACTTGCAGCTTGGGATCTCATAATTAAGGAACCAACAATAAGTCTAAAGCATGTTGAGAGACATCCAGATTGATAAACTATCATTTTAATTTTAAATTATAATAAATCTAAAGCCACAAGAAATTTTACAACTACTGATATGACATGGTGTAATTGGTCTACGACTCTACAATAATAATATCAATAGTGATCTTATATGAAAAATGATGTTATACTAATTACAATCTATTTTTGTTTGAAGCATTATTATTTAAATTATTTTGGTTTGTTCTAATTTTGAGTCATGATGATTTCCTTTCCTTCTAGTAGCTAAGACTAATCATGCTTGAAATATTTCTTTCATGGGAGTAGAAGTTTGATGCAGTGGTTGGTGATGTAGCCATAGTGGCCAAGCGGTTTCGACATGCAGCGTTCACACAGCCCTACACAGAATCAGGATTGGTGATGATAGTTCCAGTTCGGATTCGACCACAAACTACTAATAGAGGATTGCTGTTCATGAAGCCATTCACAAAAGCCATGTGGGCTTTAATAGGGGCAATAATTGTCTATAATGGCTTTGTTGTGTGGTTGATAGAACGGAATCACAACCCTGAACTCAAAGGTTCTGCTTTGAATCAAATTGGTGCCTTGCTGTGCTTAGCCTTCACTAGTCTATTCTCTTTACATGGTATCTTGGAAATTTTTTTTATTCTTATTATCATTCTTCACGTACCATAGATTCTAAAACTTTTATGTTGAAACAAAAATTAATACACAACAAATTTCACAACTGCTAAGGTGACAGTTTGTGAATTTGCTGAATGTGCTGCATTTTTGGTTCTGAAAAAGTTTGAAATATATCTCTAATATCACTTTATTCATAGGGGGGAAACTACATAGCAATCTATCACGCATGGCAATGGTGGTGTGGCTATTTGTAGCACTAATAATCATGCAAATATACACGGCTAACCTAACTAGCATACTCACAGTGCAAAAGCTTGAAGCCAGTGTAAATGGTGTTGAGTCACTGCAGTATGGAAATGCAGCGGTTGGATGCTGTAGGGGATCATTCGTAGCAAAATATTTGGTAGATGTCTTACGATTCCACAAGGGAAATATCAGGACTTATAACTCACCAGAAGAATATGCTCATGCACTTAGAAGTAAGGAAATAGCAGCAGCCTTTCTTGAAGTTCCTTTTGCCAAATTATTCCTTGCAAAATACTGCAAAGAGTTTATTACTGCCGGACCGACTTACAAAGTTGGAGGATTCTCATATGTAAGTTTTCTGTTAAAGGATTCTCTTTATTTTTTATAATAGATATATGTCTCTAACATTGTCAACAAGCATTTCTCTCTATCATTTTTGTTCAATGGCTACGAAATTGATTTAAAAATAAGTCTTAAGTGAAACACATGGTTTAATCAAAGGTTTTTTTTTTTTTTTTTTCTCTGCCATGTTACTGTCATGAATATCATAAACAAATAATGGAATTGAACAGACGACAAAAACTTCAAATTGAAATGCTTTCATAAAATTTTGGATTTTTATTAACATAAAAGACCTGAGACCTAATCAAATATGGTATGAACTACGGGTCTTTTTTTCTAATTGTCTCAAGGAAAATGAATCTCTTTTATGGAAAAATCTCTCATGCTCCAGGCACATGAGACCTGCCTCTCACAGGCAAGCGGGCCTAACACAGGCGTATGAGATACCAGCTTTTCTTTTACATTGTATGCTGAACAGTACTGGTAAATTAAAGAATTGTATTTGATTACTATGATTTTTATTATTGATTGTGTTTGTATCGTGGCTTAGGTATTTCCAAGAGGGTCTCTGCTGCTTCATGATGTAAATAAAGCAATACTAAACGTATCTGAAAGTGGTAGGTTACGAGAATTAGAGAAAAGCATGGTTGCATCTGAGAAGTGTGTGGATTATGTGGAGTCCATTGATGGAGTTTCTAGTCTTAGCCCTACAACATTTTCGGTTCTTTTCATGTTAACTGGAGGTACATCAACGGTAGCTCTTATGGTCTATGTTGTTTTTTACAAACTTCTTGGGCATAAAACCATCTGGAGACACTTGGGTGTAATGAGAAATTGGTGGACATTCTCTGCAAGACTCAGTGATATGTAGAAACAACTACAAACCGGTGGACGGAGGCAAAGGCCATAGAGATTGGGGTGAAATTTGCCAAGGAGGTGGGGCTTAGGGATGTGGTGTTTGAAGGAGACTTGCAGCTGATAATCAATGCCGTCCATGATATTGGAGAAGCTGGGGCTTCGGTTCAGAACATCATTTAAGGCGTGTTGCAAAAAGCCCAGTGTTTTAGGACGTTTGATTTTTTACATATTAAAAAGCAGGAGAATGCCCCTACCCACTTGTTAGCTTAGCATGCTCAAAATGTTGAGAACGTGATAGTATGGCTGGAGTACTGTCCCAGTCAAGTGGCACATGCGTGTGCACATGATGTATCTATGTTTCAACATACTGAATGAAGGTTTGAGTATTTCCCATAAAAAAAAAAAAAAAAAAAAAAATTTCAAATTTTTCAAACACATCTATTAATTCATAATGGACTCGAATTTAGAAATTTAAAAAGAGGAAGAACATTGAAAGAGGAGCTCAATTAATTTAAAGTCTCACTCTTGTGTGTAGCTTAATTAATTTGAAGTCTCGTTTCCAACCAAACTTAGATAAGCTTTTACATCAACTTTCTCCATGCCATCATTTGTGTGTAGCTTCCTATTCATAGCCAATTGAGTAGACATTTATTTAAGGCTTGTTAAAAAAGCAATTTTAAATGAGGCATCTTATATTTAAAGATAAATTAGGTCATATCGATTTAATTTTTTGCATTATAAATTTTTTTTTAATTTAAAAAATCCATTATTCCTTTTTTCTTTATTCTTTTTTTGAGATGCAAAACGACTAATTTAAGTATTTGTAATAAGGTTGCCTCATAAAACACTTGTCCTACAAGAACAAGCCGGACTAGCACCAAAGAAATAATCTTCTGCGGCAGTTTTTAGGTACGTCTCCATGGTTTGAAAAGAGAACATCCCTTCCTTCTCGGATCTTTTCCCGTGAAGAATGAAATGGGCTGGGATAATTTCTTGTTCTCTCTCTCTCTCTCTCTCTCTCTCTATATATAATTATTCTTATATAATATATACTCAAGCTAACTGCATCTTGAACCCTAAGCAATTACCATTCATGCATGCACATATTTAGATAATGCAAAGTCACGTGATTATAGTCATGTTGAACACTTGACATGCCTGGGACACTTCTACATGCATGTCCCAGTCATGTCATTAAAAAAATAAATAAATCAAAAATACAGAACACAGTCAAGACACAAGAACATAAGGAATCAAATACCCTTTCACAAAACAAAGAGAACATTTATATTCTGAATAGTAAGAATGCAATTGAAAATTAATAAATATCCTTATTTTTTGTTTGTGTGCTAATTTCTAAACATCATTTAATAGTCATGGATTTGATTTATTATCTATTATTTTTTTAATTTGATATATATATATATATATATATATAACATTATATGAAAAATAAATTTTTAATAATATATAGAAAATAAAAATAAAAATATATTTAATAGACGTGCCCTACCATACCCTTGTCCTATTTTTTCAAAAAAAAAGTCATAATACCATATCATACCCATACCTGTGTCCCTGATTCTTAGACTTCCACTTCGGGCCTTAAGACAATTGACTAAATGGCCCAGTGGCAGAACCAGCCCTGATCAACATAAATGGTTCATAAAACATCACAAAGATTGGCAAGATAATTAAAAATGCTTGAGCAGCAGCAAGTCAAGTCGACATTTGAAGTTAGAAGGTAACTCTCCAAGGTCATTTAGAATACAAGAGACTTTTTATATAAACCATGTCAAACACCATTATTATAAGAGACTATATACTTGGATAATCCATCCTCTTTTTTTTTTTTTAAGATAAAAATCTAATTCATTAATAAATTGTTAAATCCTATTTTTCTTAATAAAAAATTTCAAACAGCAACTAATGTTATCATGATCACAGACAATATCATCTAGTTTGCTAAAGAAGCAAAAGCCTAAAGTAATGATTTATAAAGGATACATATTCAAGTGAAAGGGATTGGTCAAATCTAATTGCTTCAAGCCAGTTGTGAATCTTGTGATTCACTGCTACCCATATGTAGATGGGAAGAGCAACTGACTGCATTTGTTTGCAAATTTTCTTTGAGGAAGACTTGGTTGAATTTTCGATTCTCTAACGAAGACATGAACTTGTGAAGCTGATCATTTAGACCGTCTTGGACTATCTGAGGCAACATTAGTTCTGTCCTTTCAAGAGCTTTAGCTGCAGAGCTCCCTGCAAGACTAATCTGTGAGGAAATTGAAGGAAACGTGAGAAAAAAGATAAGTTCATCCTTCTTCCACATCAAAGAACCTTTAGATCTAATGTCTGCAATGTACATTGTAACAAAATATCTAAAGATTCTAAGTTAAATATGCACGACCATTAAGCAGCACACAACTCATTAAAGATAAAACTATATAGATACAGCTTAAGCTAGACACAGTTGTCTTTGTTAGTACAAAAGACATGTCAAGGTGTTAAAAATTATAAAAAAGGAGAGAGCAACAAGAAAGCAAGGGCACAAAACCAATTTACAACAGTAGATGTTGAGTGGATAAAATACAAATAAGAGGAAGTCATAAATCATAGGACTAACTCTAAAGAGAGGATGGCAATCAGTCATTCAAATTCCTGATATAGGAAGACTATATTTAGGTGTATTTCCAAAGTTATTTTTCAGCTAGCAGATAGGGAAAAGGTGAAGGGAATCTAATTTGTACAAAGATCTTAATTAGGGTCATGCCCTCAAGATTATTTATGACCTCAAGCAAATTAAGCATGTCTGAAACTCTTTACAAAATAAACATATCAGAATATCTGTACAAATAGAAAATACTAAATCTTTCAAAACTCCTATTTCTTTTTTTAGGATAATGTGATAATTGGGAAGGGTAGATTTGAAACCTAGACATCTTTGTTGCAGATACTAGGAGATGTCAATTGAGATACAAAGCTCTTGGCATCTGTCAATACTCCTAGTCCTATATTTTTAAAATTAATGGCTTCCTTCCCAGTTTACTTTGTAGATCTCTCGTTGAAATAAGGAAACATAACCGAGAAGAAAATTTTATCCCCGAAATATGTGAGACATAACATAGATGTATTTATATCTGTTGTGTGCAAGCAGAAAAAAGTTTGCACACCAAAATTGTGAACTTGAATGTGAAGGGCTAAAAATAAACCTATCTAACATAAAAACAAGATAAAACAAATATTAACTAGAAGCAAGGGTATAACACTGAAAAAGAGGCAAGTTTTTTAAGAGTTGGGTTCAAATTACATCTCATGTAACTCTAAAGCAATATTATACCACTTAATATTTTTTAATTGGATGCAAATTTTGGCATATCTATCGTTAGATTACATTATCTTTGTATATTCTACATGCTTGCATAATTTCAAGATGATCAAAGATTAATAACCATGTTATCAATCAATTTTTTAAATTTAAGTATTTGTAGTTTAAAATAATGTATAAAAGATGAGTTTATTAATCAAATGGTAAATAACATCCAATTGATATAAAAATTGGCATGATTGTTAAGAACATATAGAATATGAAATTCAAAGGTGGAATTTTCAAAATATGAATTCTATAATAAGTTATTGAGTGGTGTAATATTGTTTAAAGTTACACCGGTGTAACTTGAATCCAACCCGTTTTTTAATATCACTAAGTAATAAAATCATCATTATACATCCTAACTAGGGTCATGCCTTAAGGATTATGGTATGGCCACAGCTATATAACAAGCACAATTCTGAACCTTACATGAAATGTAATTTGATAAGTTGATTGAGGCAAATCAGATGTCCATACAAGTATTAGATCTTTCATATGTTTACTATACTCTTTTATATTATGCTGGCAACCTTTCCTAATTGGCCATTCTTGTATTTTCTAATTTTTCAGTCTCCTCTAGTTTTTATATCATATACCTAAATTCTAGATGGCGCCTGACAAACTTAATACCACATGAACATAACAATAAAAGCAATTCAGTGCTAAATTTAACATAACCAAAACTTTAGCTTTTCTAGTACACATTCATAAGGATTCAGATAATGCAATTAGATTCACACTAATTCAAATGCTGCAGGGGCATATAATTCAAGTTTTTCTTTTCTAAGTTTACAACTTTTTGCTGCTCCTTTTCTTCATTTCTTCTTCCTTTAGGATATGTTCTCCTTTGGTGCAGCCCCTCCTTATATTTATTCAACAATTTTTTTCCTTTTATGGATTGAAAGGGGAGAGAGAGGTGACAATGCATGTCTTTCGAAAGATCTAAAAGACAAGAATAGCCTAAGCATAATGAGAATAAGAAACCGCACCACTCTATTTTCATTTGAAAAAAAGGTGAAAATGGTTGGGGTGTTTCTCCTCATTTCTTTCTTTTCCTTTAAATCATGAGTTAGCAGCACATTTGCATGTATTATCTAAGTATAAAGTATAAACACAGAATTCATGCATTTAATACGATGCTTGACAGAGATGGGCTAAAATCATGCATAGAATATATGATAACATGTTTGCTAAAGCAACGACAGCTTTAATTTTTTTGACATATGGCCTCCATAAAATTTCATTTATCATTAAAAAAGAAAAAAAGAAAGGGCACAACTCATCAAGTTCAATAAATACCACAAGGGCTAAAATTAATTAAAAGAATTAAGTAAACTTAAGTCCACTATATGAAGATGGAGAAAGTGCATAAGAATTCACATAGATAATAGAAAAATCATCATACCGATTGAGAAACCGTCTTCATCAAAGCTTTTGTTAGAGGCAGTATGCAAAACCTTTTAGAAGTGTAAAAAAAAAAAAAAAAAAAAAAAAAAAAAAAAAAAAAAAGAATAAGCATAAAATTATAGAATTCAAATTTGTGCCATGACTAAGATTAAACTCTGGGTTTTTCTTTCTTATTTCTTTTTTTACCATCCCAATTTTTCTTTCTGAAATTACAACAACCGAAAGCATAAAACCCCCAAATATTATTCCAGCATGTTTTCTCTGTTGTGAAGGAAAAATAGGTTAAAGAAGAAAAACATACATTCCTCGGCCTCCAGCAAGTGCTTCCTCAGATGGGTCTTTCCATTCGTCAATTCTGCAAAGTGAAAATCAATCAATTTTAAGCTTCACTATGATATATATATATATATATATAGAGAGAGAGAGAGAGAGAGAGAGAGAGAGAGAGAGTGACTTACACCCAACCGTAACGACGGTCGAAAAGAAGGCGTTTGGAGGAGTCTGGCATTGAAATTTTGGAGTCCATAGCCATAGCCATAGCGATAGCATTAACCTCAACACCCAAAGCGCTTTTGTCTTTCTTGAGCAGTTAAGCAGTGAGCAGCACCAAGAATGACAACAGCAAGAAATGCTCCTCTTTTCGGTTTTTGTGATTGAAATTGTGGAACCCGACCCAATATATAGGCCCAAATCAATATCTATTGGCCTTTATCTTGATGGATTTGAGTCGGCCCTCCCCTTTGTCCCAGAGTTCCTGTTGGTTGAGTTATTGGACCGAGTATGCCTAACCACCTGGGTCTTGAGTAGGGGTGGCAAAATAAGCGCAAACTCATTTGTCCACCCAAACTTACTCATTCTAATTAAACTCAAACCCACTCAATTATTAGTTGGGTTAAATGGGCATCAACTCAATTAGACCCAATAATTATTAGATTTTAACTAAAAACTCATTCAACCCCGTTTAACCCAAAAATAATATTCCCAAATTCAATCCAACCCTTCCCAAAAAAAAAAAAAAAAAAAAAAAAAAAAAACAGCCCTCAGACGTTTCCAGTCACTCAAGCTTAAGTTACTCAACACACTATTTGAATGATACACAATCTCTACAATAAAAATAATTATTTAAAAATTTAATTTAAAAACATTTTCCTACATTTTCTCGGTAACCAAACAAGATTTTTCAAGTGGAAAGCAAAAAATGAAGGAACTCAATGACTCACTCTTAAGCTGTCTGAAACTTCGATCGAGTTGAGCTCGGCCGACCTTGAGCATCTCGGAGACCTAGTCTCCAGCGGCGGCTTCTTTATTGAAATACTCCTTGATCGCCTCCACAATCTCCTTCAAGTCCTCGTGCCTCACCACCATCCTCCGGTCTGACATCTCTCTGGCTGTGTAGCTCATCGTCGTAGTCAGGATCCAAGTGGTGGTTTCGGTGAGGAACGTCGAGAGACTGAACGCGCTGGTGGAAGAAAAAGCTTTAGAAGATTGCATTGAACTTTGGTCTTGTTTATGGAGTAGCCATGGACTGAGGAGGGAGGGTAAGAGTCCGACTGGGAAGCCTTAGTTGGTGAGCTCAGTGTGGGTATTTGTTGCACTGTTTGGTTGCCAAGAAAGTGAGAGAAAATAGAAAAGAAAAGAAAATATTTTTTTATTAAATTTTTAATATAATTGATGATGTGGATGTGCTTATGTGGAATTTTTTAATCCCAATAATGAAGACTAGAGAGAGTGAAAAAGGGAATCCAAGAAAGTGTTGAAGTTTTCACTTTAATGGCATTTTGGTAATTTTGATAATTGAGTAATTGGGGTTTACCCATAGTGGCCGTTTGGGTACTGTGTTTTGCGTCTGCGTTTTGCACCCAGACGCGTTTCAGCTCTTTTTTTTTTTTTTTTTTTTTTTTGCAAAGGTGGACTAGTCAACCGTGAACAGTGCATTTGTGCACTGTTCACGGACCCACAAATTTTACTTTTTATCAACTTTTTCATTAAAAATGGGCCCCACGACACTATTCACACATTTAAAAATTATTTTGCTACAGTGTTTTCAGTTTTCAATTTTCAGTTTTTAGTTTTTAGCTGTATCCAAACGGACCCATAATAATTGGGTTGTGTTAGAATTGGGTTAGAAGTAATTAGTTAAATAGGTTTTAATGGGTAAATGGGTTTTATATACCCAACTCAATTATGTCCACCCCAAACTCACCCATTTGACACCCCTACTCTTGAATATCACTACCAAGTTAGTAAAGAGAATAATTCTCTATCAATTACTAGAAATAATTATGCTCATAATCAATCTCATTAAAATTATAATCAACTGAGTTATAATAAATTAATTGGGCTTGGGTTCAGTTGGTAATGGATCTTTATCATCCAACCATATGATTGGTGGCCTGTTGGTGTCTACGCTAATTATGCTTTTTGAAAGGTTTTAGGTTATTGAATCTAAGCTCAATAACCAGTGGTCGTTAATTACTTTTTAGTCAAGTATTTATGATTCTAATTCCTTTGTTTCTATAAAATTAAAAAATATAAATATAAATCTAATCCCTTTCTCCTAATTATATATACCAAAAGGAAAAATAAATAAAAATCTTGGCCAAGAGTCCATATCCTCAATAAACCGAGTTTAGTAAATTTAGAATTCTAAGGAGGTGTTCGATCTGTCATATTATCTCCTGAATTGTATTTCTTCACAAGGTTTCTACACCATTTTCTACATATTATTCCTCTAATTTCCTTCCTTGGACATCTGCATGGTCCTCTTCTAGATATAATTACATCAAAAATCTTGAATTCTGGAGTGTGTCGATTGTCGATAGTTAACATTAATATGGGCAATGTCACAGCCCAAAGATTAGTCCCAACCGAAATATTGTGTCAGCAGTGCCGATCAATAGATTAGAGACATTCAAATAATTTCAGCAATTAAAAAAAAAACACATACAAATTATAATTTTTTTATTAAACATATATACAAATGTCTTCGAAGAGTCTTGAGTGCTCACAACTTTTTTTTTTTTTGCTAAAACTTCAATGTCATTCGTAAGAAAAAGAAGATACTACAGCATGGGAATCTACCACACAAGCAGAGAGGACCTCAGGTAGATTCTCCTTGTTAAAACACACAGGTAATGCAGAATTCAAAGCTAATTTTGTAGCATTATGTGCTGCAAAATTACAAGACCTACGGACCCAAACAAAAGAGCAACTAAGAAAAACTGAAACAGAGTTTAGGATATTAACAATATCATTGCTGATGGCCCAGTTAGGCACAGAAGGATTGTCAGACAGTGAATCCATACACATCTTGGAATCGCTTTTGATGATTACTTGTTTCCACCCTTCATTAGAGGATAGGTTGACTGCCCATTCGATTGCACTTGCTTCTGCTTGGATAGGGGTGCAGCTATGGTGAGGTTTAGCCCAAACTTTGATCACCTCGCCAAGGGAGTTCCTAGCTACTACTGCTAGTGCCGTTCTTGATGGTCCAGTTGCGGCATCCACATTTAGCTTGATGAACCCAGTCAAAGGTGGCTTCCAAACCTGGGACGAAGGTGTGCAATGAACTTTGTGATGGAATTAAAGATGAATGCAGCGGAAAAGTAAGTTTTGAAACGGATCTACTTCATTCGATATTGATAACATGCATAAAGTAAATTTCAGAATTTGAGAACAAGAGATCGTACCTTGAAGCGGTGAATTTCAAAACCGAAAATTGAAGCACTTGAGAATACTTTTAATCTTTACTCCAATTCCACTAACGCACAAGATGTGTGGTCTCTCAATTGGTAACAAAGGGATTATTAGAGAGTGACTTTCACTCACTTCCACACCATTACAATGATGTTTTTCTTACCAATAAAATTCTGTACGCTTTTCCCTTTGTATCTAACCAATATATCTAATTGGGCTGGCCTTTTGGGCCTTACCAAATGGGCTTAAGTGTGTGACTTGGAGTGAGACCAAAAAGGACCAATAAGACACTAGCTCCAATGGGCCTTGGGCTTTTCTATCAACTCTTGACAAGTCCAAAGTTACCATTAACTATATTTAATACCACTATATAAATATAGTTGCACTCTAGGTCTTATCTATATATTATATCCCAAGACTTTATTATACATGCAACTCCTTCATAAAATATTCGTAGTAATACAAAGTCATTGAAGTAGACTGCCACTTTGTAAATTACTACATTTTGATCCTTAAGTACCCGATTTAATCCTTTAATGTTATTCATTATATATTTATGAAATCCTATTCCATAAATATATACTTTAGTCTTACTAAAGTGGTTACGCCTAACTCTCTGAATAACAAACTCATTAAACTTATCTCAAGCGAATACTTTATATCTCTGTTAAGAGACTATGAATTCCATCTTAAGAATACATGTTCCATCAACACTTAATGTGGCTGCCCAACATACTGAGGTTTTGACCATTACTTTAGATCTCACTCCTAATATATCAAAGCAACCCACATCTCATGATCAGGTTCATTATTCTCTTAGGATTAAAAGTTCATGCAAATACAAGTCATGAGATTTATTATTCATTTGACAGTCCTTAGGCAAATAATAAATCTCACAGCGGTCCTGTTCAATATGTCTTAATTCTTAAAACATATTAACACATCAACTAGAAGTCTCCACTTCCATGATCAAGACAAATCATCGTAGTTGATATATTATAATCTTCGCAAATGAAATGCCCAATTTCATCACTGACTCCGAACTATAATTTTGAGTTTACAAAGAACATGTGATTTATATCTTCTGTGACTAAATCACATAAATCACATACTATGCATCTCATGGACTAAATGATAATATCCGAATATTCAAGTTACCACTATTTCAGATAATAATAAAACAAATTTATTAAACACAATATTAAGTCATACATAATGTCAAACTTAATATCATACATAGCATCACTCAATAGGATTTAAGAGCACTAATCCTAACAATCTCCCACTTGCCCTAAAGATTATTGTGCACTAATCTAACTCCCATTCCCTCCAAATGTGACTCGAAAGTCCTTTGAGGCAAGGCTTTGGTAAATGGATCTGCTAGATTGTTTGCACTTTCAATCTTTGCTACCACCACATCTCCACGAGTAACAATATCTCGAATGATATGGTACTTCCTCTCAATGTGCTTTCCTTTCTTGTGATTTCTTGGATCTTTAGATTGTGCAACTGCTCCACTGTTATCACAAAACAATGTGATTGAAACTTGCTCCATTCTTATTACACCAAGGTCAGAAAGGAATTTCTTGAGCCATACAGCTTCCTTTGCTGCTTCACAAGCAGCAACATATTCTGCCTCCATGGTGGAGTCTGCAATACAAGATTGCTTAATACTCCGCCAACTAATGGCTCCACCTCCCAAGGTGAAAACACATCCTGAAGTGGATTTTCTGAAATCTAGATCCGATTGAAAATCTGAATCTGTATAGCCAATGGGAATCAAATCCCCACAATGGTAAACAAGCATACAATCTCTCGTTCTCCGTATACACTTGAGAATATGCTTTACAGCTTGCCAATGTTTTGTTCCTGGATTTGGTTGATATCGGCTGACCATGCCAACTGAATAGCAGATATCTGGTCTAGTACAAAGCATGGCATACATGAGACTTCCTACTGTAGAAGCATAAGGAACTTGTCTCATCATATCTACTTCCTCTTGAGTCTTAGGCCTTTGGTCATCAGACAGAGGAACTCCATATCTAAAAGGAAGCAATCCTTTCTTGAAGTTTTGCATGCTAAACCGTTCTAGAACCTTATTTATATATCCAGCTTGTGATAAGCTTAACATCTTATTCTTGCGATCTCGCCAAAGCTTGATCCCTAGAATAAAGTTAGCCTCACCCAAGTCCTTCATATCAAATTGGCTTGACAATCAAACCTTTACAGATGACATTACCCCTACATCATTTCCAATGAGTAGAATATCATCAACATAAAGCACTAGGAATATTACTACTTTATCTTGATGTCTTTTGTACACACATGGTTCATCAAGATTTTGTTCAAAACCAAAAGTCTTGATTGCTTGATCAAATCTGATGTTCCATGACCTAGATGCTTGCTTAAGTCCATAAATGGACCTTTGCAACTTGCATACCAAATGCTCTTGGTTCTTTGCTATGAAACCTTCCGGTTGCATCATATAGATTTCCTCTTCAAGATTGCCATTAAGAAATGCAGTCTTGACATCCATTTGCCAAATCTCATAATCAAAATGAGCAGCAATGGATAAGAGAATTCTGATAGATTTAAGCATTGCTACTGGAGAAAATGTTTCATCATAATCAATACTTTCTTTTTGAGTATACCATTTCGCCACTAGCCTTGCTTTAAAGGTTTCAACCTTTCCATCTATCACTTTCTTTCTCTTGTAAACCCATTTGCAACCAACAGGTTTAATGCCGTTAGGCGCCTTTACAAGATCCCAAACTTAATTGGAATACATGGAATCTAATTCAGATTTCATAGCTTGGACCCAATGATGTGCATCTATATCATTTATTGGTTCATCATATGTGTAGGGATCCGATTCAACCTCTTCTGAGATAGCTTCATAGGTTTCTCTCAAACCTATGAATCTTATAGGAGGCCGAACAATTCTCCCACTACGACGAGGCACCTGAGTACTAGACATGTCATGAGTAGAATCTTGTGGTGTATCTAATACAGCCACATCATCCCTAGTTTCATCTATTGGTTGTTCATTTACAGGTTCATTCATTTCAGCCAACACAACTCTACTTCTAGGAGTAAAATTATTCATATAGTCATTTTCTAAGAATTTAGCATTTGTACTAACAAAAACTTTGTTATCTTTATGACTATAGAATAAATAACCCCTAATTTCTTTTGGATAACCTACAAGCAAACACACTTCTGATTTTGGTTCCAATTTATCAAGCTTTCCTTTTAACACATGTGCAGGACAACCCCAAATGTGGAGATATTTCATGCTAGGCTTACGCCCACTCCACAATTCCATGGGTGTTTTGGGAACAAATTTTGATGGGACTAAATTCAAAAGATGTGTTGCTGTATTTAAGGCATAACCCCAAAAGGAAATCGGTAAAGTTGAGTAACTTATCATGGACCTAACCATTCTAAAAGAGTCCTATTCATTCTTTCTGCTACACCATTCTGTTGGGGAGTTCCAGGTGCAGCCAATTGGGATACAATCCCATTTTGAGATAAGTAATCCTTGAAATCCCCAAGAAGGTATTCACCACCATGATTAGATCGAATGGCTTTTATGCGTTTACCTAATTGATTCTTAACTTCAGCCCTAAACTCTTTGAACTTTTCAAAGGTTTCAGACTTCCGTCTCATTAGGTACACATAACCATATCTTGAGTAATCATCAGTAAAAGTGATGAAATACTCATAACCTCCTTTTGCTTGGATTGACATAGGACCACATACATCAGAATGCACTAGCTCTAGCAAATCTTGGGCTCTTCTACTTTTTGCATTAAAAGGTCGTTTGGTCATTTTACCTTCCAAACAAGATTCACAAACTGGAAATTCATCAAAGTCCATGGGCTTTAAAAGTCCATCTTTGATCAGTCTTTGAATCCTACTTGAATTAATATGACCCAAACGCAAGTGCCAAAGATATGCATCACTAGTAGAAGGAAATTTTCTCTTTAATGATTTTACATGAGAGTCATTATCTAATTCAGAATTATATAATTCATGTTTATCAGGAGTTAAAATATAAAGATCATCCACAACATTGTCAGAACAGATAAACACTTTATCCTTCTTTATTACAACATTGTCTTTCAGGATAACACAATATCCATGTTTACCTAAGTAAGTAGCAGAAATTAAATTCCTACGAACATTAGGTACATACAAACAGTCTTCTAATATCAGAACTCTAAATACAAAACATAAACTATAAACACCAACAGCTACAACTGGAATCCTGCTCCCATCAGCCAAAGTAAGAAACAACTCCCCTTCTTTAAGCTTTCTGGTCTCTTGAAACCCCTGCAAAGAATTGCAGATATAATTAGTACAACCTGAATCCACACACCAGGAATCCGTGGGATTCTGTACCAAACATATTTCAAGAAGGAATGTATTATTCATACCTTTATTCTTGGCAGACTTGAATACTGGACAATTCCTCTTCCAATGTCCTTTCTCACCATAATGGAAACACTTTCCTTTGATCTTCTTTCCTTTTTCAGCAACCCCTAAGGCAATTTGTTTACCCTCTTGTTTTGTGAAGTCCTTCTTCTTCTTCTTCATACCCTTGCCTTTCGACTTAGGTTGAGAAGTAGAAGCTTCACCAACATTGGTTTCAACATTGGAAGTACCAAGAATGCCTTCTGCCGCTACCAATTCATTCATTAATTCAGACAAGGTATAAATCTTTTTGTTCATATTATAATTCAGTTTAAATTCCTTAAATGATTCTGGTAGCGACTGGAGTATCATATCCACTTGGAATTCTCCATCTATATCGGCACCTAAAACTTCCAATGTATTCAGATTAGAGATCATTGTAAGACAATGCTCTCTCACTGAACTTTCTTCAGCCATTCTGGTATTATAAATTTGCCTCATGGTCTCTTGCCTTGCAGAACGGTCTTGCTCACCAAACATCTCCTTCAAACTTTGCATAATGTCTGAAACTAGTTCTACATCCTGTATTTAATGCTATAGAACATTTGAGATAGATGCTAGGATGTAGCACTTGGCCATCTCATTAGATTTCTGCCAATGATCATATCGTTGTTTTACCTCAGGAGGTGCATCTAATGAAGGAAAGCTAGGACATGGTTTAGTAAGAACATACTTATGCTCTTCAGCAGTAAGAACAATGTCCAGATTTCTTTTCCAGTCAACATAGTTGGATCCAGTCAGTTTGTTTTAATTAAGAATAGTTACAAGTGGACTAAATGATGCCATGTTCTAAATCTGAAAACAATAAACATGAATATAATCAATAAACTGGACATTATCAATTTAGCATATAAACATATAGTATGGAACCTTAATAAAACCATAATATAATATATGCAACGACAACCCAATCCCGCAATTAATATTCCTTGGAAGCGAGGTCATACCAATCACTATGATTAGGTGAGAAACATTCTCATTATTAATGCTATCATGGTAACTCTTACTAAACAAAAATAATTTGTCGTTTTACCTTCAGCCTCTAAGTAATAATGACATAACTCCGAAGGGAGGTTAACATTACACTTAGTCTAGTGTATACCATTGCCTAGAATCAATGTGAATAACCAAGTAACTCCACGGATGCGTGGTCGTTCTCAGTGTAAAAACACATTTCATCTATCCCTAAGAAGTTTAACCTGTAGTACCATGAATCGAACACCCTCCAAAGGGAGCAAGGCATATACGCCAAGGCGAGGTGCTTAATCACACTACTTTAAACCAACAATGGAGGCCATGAGATACAACCCTTGTATCTCTCTCCCACTAGATGTTTTAAAAGAAAGGTTTTTAGTTTTAAAACATGCATAATTTAATTACACATTGTCTTACTCTTTTAACATGTGAAAACACTCAGAAAAATTTCTAATTTTCTTTCTTTCGATCGATCAAAAGTGCCCCTTGATCGATCGAAAAAATTAAGAAATTCGAACTTGATCATCTGACTCTTTCGATTGATACTCGATCGCCTCTCGATCGATCGAAAAACAGATTCGATCGATCAACTAGCAATCGAAAATCAATTGATCTAAAAAATCTGATCACTGTCTCATTCGATCGATCGAAAGTGATTTTCGATCGATCAAAAATCGCGAATTTCAAATTTCCAGAATTTTTTCTAAGGTAGTTTTCTCCGTTTTACATGAACGAACATTCAGCATATGAACATTACAGACAGAGTTTGATGTCAAAACTGAAATTCATTGATGCTAATGCCTTAAGATTCAATTTAACATACTTAAATTTAAATTTAAACAACATCATAACATCAATTTCAGTCTTCATCAAAACATAGTTTCAACAACATGTAGAAAATTAAGAAACATAATCTTCTAACAATGTGAAACTATCATCTCTAATTCTAAAACTCATAAAACATGTTATACAATACGAAATTGAAGACCGCTCTGATACCATTTGATGGAATTAAAGATGAACGCAGCAGAAAAGTAAGTTTTGAAATGGATCTACTTCATTCGATATTGATAACATGCATAAAGTAAATTTCAGAATTTGAGAACAAGAGATCGTACCTTGAAGCGGTGAATTTCAAAACCGAAGATTGATGCACTTGGAAATACTTTTAATATTCACTCCAATTCCACTAACGCCCAAGTTGTGTGGTCTCTTAATTGGTAAAAAAGGGATTATTAGAGAGTGACTTTCACTCACTTCCACACCATTACAATGATGTTTTTCTTACCAATAAAATTCTGTACGTTTTTCCCTTTGTATCTAACCAATATATCTAATTGGGCTAGCCTTTTGGGCCTTACCAATTGGGCTTAAGTGTGTGACTTGGAGTGGGACCAAAAGGGACCAATAAGACACTAGCTCCAATGGGCCTTGGGCTTTTCTGTCAACTCTTGACAAGTCCAAAGTTACCATTAACTATATTTAATACCACTATATAAATATAGTTACACTCTAGGTCTTATCTATATATTATATCCCAAGACTTTATTATACATGCAACCCCTTCATAAAATATTCGTAGTAATACAAAGTCATTGAAGTAGACTGCCACTTGGTAAATTACTACATCTTGATCCTTGAGTACCCGGTTTAATCCTTTAATGTTATTCATTATATATTTATGAAATCATATTCCATAAATATATACTTTAGTTTTACTAAAGTGGTTAGGCCTAACTCTGAATAACAAACTCATTAAACTTATCTCAAGGGAATAATTTATATCTCTGTTAAGAGACTATGAATTCCATCTTGAGAATACATGTTCCATCAACACTTAATGTGGCTGCCCAGTATACTGAGGTTTTGACCATTACTTTAGATCTCACTCCTAATATATCAAAGCAACCTACATCTCATGATAAGGTTCATTATTCTCTCAGGATTAAGAGTTCATGCAAATACAAGTCATGAGATTTATTATTCATTTGACAGTCCTTAGGCAAATAATAAATCTCATAGCGGTTCTGTTCAATATGTCTTAACTCTTAAAACATATTAACACATCAACTAGAAGTCTCCACTTCCATGATCAAGACAACTCATCGTAGTTAATATGTTATAGTCTTCGCAGATGAAATGCCCAATTTCATCACCGACTGCGAACTATAATTCTGAGTTTACAAAGAACCTGTGATTTATATCTTCTGTGACTAAATCACATAAATCACATACTATGCATCTCATGGACTAAATGATAATTTCCGAATATTCAAGTTACCACTATTTCAGATAATAATAAAACAAATTTATTAAACACAATATTAAGTCATACATAATGTCAAACTTAATATCATACATAGCATCACTCAATAGGATTTAAGGGCACTAATCCTAACACTTTATTGGCTGCCTGGATTACAGAACGGAACTCTATGATTCTGCTTTGAATCCGCAACTTAGCTGCCGATAGTGCTATACCTTATATCATCTACTTATATATATGAATGCAAAATTCTTATTAATTTTTTTTTTCACTCACATGGCTAAAGTTGAATAGTCTCCGTTGTATTTGAAATTCTTGCATTGTTGACTCTTCTGAAAAACCACTTCTTCCCATGGCTCCAGTGTCTTATTACTGCCAACATTAGTCTCCAGATAGTTTTGTGTACAAGCATGGAATTATCCAAATGAAAGATATAGATCACTAGCACCATTGTTGATGTGCCTCCTGTTAATATGAATAATACCAAAAAGCTATTGGTGTTAAGACTAGGGATTTCATCATATGATTCAACTTCCATACACACTTGAGATGCAAGCATGCCATTCTCTAATTCCCTTAGTTTGCCACTTTCAAATACCTTTAGTAAGGCTTCAATTATGCTGGGAAGCAAAGGAGATCCCTTAGGAAATGCCTAAGGAGCAGATAAAAGAGAATATAGTTAGTGATTCCAAGTTATTAAAAAGTTTCATAAAGTAGGCAGCTCGCTTTATTTTTTATAGCTAGGGTCTATTTAATAACTACTCTCAGGACATTTGTTAATTGGCTATTTTAGAAAAGTTTTAATACTACTTTATGAAAAATATAAAATGCTGTCAAAAAAGTTAGTTACTTTTTTCTTTTTTATCTCTATAAAAAGTTCCTAAAAATATTTAATAAATCAGTACTTTTAGAGTATTCATTAATTTTTTTCCTTTCTAATATATAAATTATAGAAAATAGAAAAATTATTAGGTACTCCTTGTAAGGCGGTACTCTCTCTTCTCACATTTATTGTGAATCCTAATAAAAATTTATGATGGAATTAATTTATCATTAATATGAGATGTGAGAGCACGACATCACTAGACATTAAGAGTACTTAATAATTACTGGTAAACAACATAAGAATATGGGATATATTGTAGGAGTTAATGAGCCACTAAAACCCAAGCTTGGATTCATGCCTCTACTCCTCAGACCTAACATTACTACCTAATTCAATAAATATTTTCTAAACCCAACCACAAGAATTTTAATCTAGCCCTTACTCCTGTTACAATAAACATAAGGTTAGCCTCATCTCAAGGGATATAAAATTCTTTTGTAGTGACCTAATGGAAAATAAATTATATTAAGTAAATAAAAAGAAGTGGAGAAAAGAATTACAAAACCGAATCCTCCAACTTTATAGACTGGCCCGGCTGTCGTAAAGCCCTTGCAGTATCTTGCAAGGAATAACTTGGCCACAGGAATTTCAAGAAATATGGCTGCTATCTCTCTATTTATCAGGTCTTCAGCATATTCATCAGGTGAGGTATAATTCTTGATATTTTTTGGATTGAAGCCCAATACCTCCACCAGATATTTCCCAACAAAGGCTGCTCTAGAGCAACCAACTATTGCATTGCTCTTTTGCAGTGTCTCAATGTCATTTACAGTGGGTTCAAGCTGTTGGACGGTGAGCATGGTGGTGAGATTGGCTGTGTAAATCTGCATAATAACTAATGCCATAAATATCCATGCCACCATTGTCATCCGTGACAGACTGCTATGCAGTTTTTTTCCTGCTCAATTCATTGAATTATAGTAAACGTTAGCACAAAAACTCACATTTTTTAGACTAAAAACTATGATAAATACTCAACTTTTGAAATAAACGAAGATGAGGATAGCCACAAAATAACACTAGTTTTTTTTCTTTGTTACAAAATAAAAGCTCAAGTTCTTACGTAGAGAAGACTTCATATTACCATGTAAAGAGAATAGTGTTGTGAAGGCTAAGCACAACAAGGTTATCATTTGATTCAATGCAGAGCCCTTAAGTTCCGGCCAGTAATGTCTTTCTATGAACCATACAACTAAGCCATTGTAGACACTTATTGCTCCTATTAGTACCCACATGGCATTCGTATAGGGCTTCAGGAATAACCATGCCTTATTGCATGTTTTTGATTGAACCGGAACTATCATTACCAGTCCTGATTCGGTATAGGGGTGTGTGAATTCGGCATGCCTATATCGATTGGCCACTATTGCTACATCTCCAACAACTGCATCAAACTTCTGCTCCCATGCAAATATGATTTCAAGAATATAGGTTTAATCAATCTTAATTTGCACGTCTATCTAGAAAATAAGAATTGGATCATTACAGAGATTAGCAAGACAAACAACTCAAAGGAATGCTGCCACAATATAAGATGAGTCCTAAGTAATGATGAGGCAGTGGCAGTGACAATGATTGATTATGTATATTTGACACTCTTGACGGTTTCCATAACGGGACTTTCTAAGTCATATACTTTTCAAACGTATTCAATTTAATTGATTTTATCGTTCACATTATTTGAGACCTATAGCGGCAGTCTAGAAATGCTGTTATATCTCCATTTTTTTGGTAGTGTGTAGAAGTTGAAGCAAGGGCGGCTTGATGCATTTAGAGGCCTAAGAAGAAAATTGAAAATTGAGGCATTTTATATATATAAATATGACTTAAAAAAAAAAATATATTATTTAAACTCTATTATCTTTTTTTAGATGCAAAACTATTATTAGCTGGTCGCTAACATGTGCTATGCACGAAAACCTACCTATTTGTGAGATAGACTAAAATAATTTTATAAATCTTAAATTAATTAAGAAATTACACCATTGCATGATTTGCTCTTGTATGACTTCAATTTGTATTACAATTTGATGAAGAAGTCATTGCTTGAACGTGCAATGACTTACAAAAAGATGATTCACTGCTTAGAAATTATTGAAACAAAACAAAAAATATATATATATAGCTAAACAATAGAGGAATATAAGAGAAAGATGAGTTACATTTAAAAGAATAATCCACAACTATAACTATTGAAAGGAATTAAAAGATTCAGAGCTTACAAATTATACAGAATATATATATATATATATATATATATATGTGTGTGTGTGTGTGTGTGTGTGTGTGCGCGCGCGCGCGCGCGTGCGCGCATGTGTGACTATACAACAAAAAATAAATAAGAGAAAGATATGTTACCATCAAAAGAATATATAATTCAGATATTAAAACTTTTGAAAGGCCAAAAAATATTAAAGTATCATAAGATTTACTTCCTATAAATTTTTTGAAACAAAACAAAATGTATATGATTACACAATAGAGAAATATAAAAGAAAAATTGATCACCTTCAAAAAAATAATACATGGTATAGTTATTGGAATTTGCTAAACATGTTCAAATATTGCAAAAACTAACATAAATTCAGATGTTAAAACTTCCAAAATGCCAAAAAAGATATATAATTAAAGAATAAGTTATTGAAACAATTCAAAAAATATATGACTATTTAAAAGAGAAATATAAGAAAAAGAAAAAAAGTACATGAACCCATAAAGTAATAAGTTTTAAATTTTAATCTGTCTAAACTTTAAATGATAGATAAAAAAAATCATTACATCAAGCTATATAGATTTCAGGTTTCATTATCAAAAAAAAAAAAAAAAAAAGCCGCAGCTTAATTATTGAGTGCATATTACAACATTGCAAAGCTTAAGGCATCACAAACAATTCCCAAATGCATATGATATATTTGACTCAAAACCTACTTATTCTTAAGTACTGCTCTCCATGAAAGTAAGCAACCTAATGCGTATTGGCTTATTTATTGATGAAACATATATATTTCTTCTAATCTCAAGGGCAATGTGGCGTGTAGTTGGGGTATGGGAATGGGTAACAGTTGTATGGAGACGAAAATCACTTTATAAAAATACATGCAAAACCATAAAAAATAAAATTAAAAAAACTGACAAAGTAGAGGAGAAGAACATAACAGAAGAAGAGTTCATACCTCTATTCAACTTTAATATATATATATATATATATACTGAGGCTTGCACTGCTTTTATAGTGTTCATGGTTAACCTCGCAAATTTGGAGATAAATTATCAACGTTTGATTTTGAGTTTAAGTTAGACTTGTTAGAGAGATAGAGTTTCATTCCTTGTTAAGTTTGGACTTTGGCTATTGATGTCAAAGATTAGTCTTCCTTGTGTTGAAGTTGATATTGTTAATTAAAAAAAGTTAAATAATTTTGTTTAAAAAAAAAATTAATAATGATGTGGCAAGCTCTAGAGAGGTCAATAAAGAGTCAAAGGTTTCGGTTATATATATATATATATAGAGAGAGAGAGAGAGAGAGATTAATATGAGCCATGTAGGAAATTTTTAAAGAAAAATCTATAAACGCAAAAAATTTGACAAAACTTACTGTTGTTGTTTATAAGTTTTTCAACTATCTTGCTATGGTGATACCAACTTAAGAGATGAGATTAGAGGTGTTCTTGGCTTGATTAAGATATTAACCTTTTGATGTGGAGGAAACTTCAAAGCCAAGAAAATATTTGAGATGGTATCCTTTATCTCGAAGTGTTGACCAAGAAAATTCTTAAGGCTCTAGATGCCTAGCACATAATCACTAGTATTGATCATGTCATTTACATATTTTAAAAGAAAGGTGATACCATGATCTAAGCATTGAAATAATAGAGGAACTGGCCAAGAATTAATGTTGTGAGATGATAGAGCTGAACTTCGCAAACCAAGTGCGTAGAACTTGCTTAAGTCCATAGAGTGTTTGGAGTAGTCAACACAACTTGTGAGGAAAGCTCAAAGGATGACAGGATTCTAGAGGTTGCTGCATGTAAACTCTCTCTTTAAGGCTGCTATTAAGGAAGTAATTCTTTACACTCATTTAAAATAATGGCCATTTCTGGGAGGTAGAGACTACAAATGAGTGTACTGACACAAGAAAGTAAAGTAACCAAGACAAATGTCTTCAAATAATCCAAAGTAAATTCCCTGGTAACTAAACGAACTTTGTAGTAATTAACAATGTCAACCAATCTAGTTTTGTCTTGTACATCCACTTGCGACCTATAGCGGATTTGCTTTCTAGAAGGTTAATGAGATCTCAAGTCCTTATCTTAAGAGTGAATCCAACTATTCTTTCATAACTTGGTGACATAAGCGGTCAGAGGAAGCCTTACAAAATATGTGAGGTTCTTATAGGGTGGCAAATGTAGAAAAGTAATATGAATCACGAATGTGAGAGAGAAGAGTTAAAATTGATAAGAGCAATGGGGCTTAAGAAGACAATATAATTGTGAGTGGGTTGTAGTTTGGTGAGTTCATGTGGTTGAAGAAGACCAAAATGGACATAACCAAAAACTTTGAGTGTGCTGTAGTTTGGGGGTGTACCAAACAATTGTTCATAAGGTGTTTGATCTGATAAGATGGGTGACGAACACCTGTTGATGTACACTACATTGAAAGTAGCTTCTTCTTAAAAGTAGGAGAGAGTGGAAGTGACAATGCTTAGGGCCTTAATAGTATCTAGGATGTGACGAAGTTTCTATTTAGCTTTTTGTGTGAGGTGCTAGGACATGAGGTATTAGAAACTATGCTATAATGTTTAGAATATCAAGAAAGTCATGTTGTTGGTATTTTAGAGCATTGTTAGGTAGAAATACCTTAATAAACTTGGAAAATTTCGTTGCAATCATTTTGAAAAAATTTCAATATATAGTTGAAATTTTGGAACAATTTTTTTTTTAATATTAAATATATCCAAGTGTATCTTGAAAAATCAGCTACAAAATAACAAAATACCACTACCCTCACATAGTTGGAACAGGGGAGGGCCCAACACTTTTGAATGAATAAGATCAAAAGGCGTCAGAGTAATAAACTCACTTTAATAAAAAGATAATGCAGGTTTTATACCAAGTTGACAAGACAAGACCATATAGTTAAAAGGAATATAAGAAATTAAACCTAATAGACCTCTTGACATTAAGTATTTGACACAAGTAACTAATGTGACTAAAGAGAGAGTGTCATAGTCTATGGAGAATGAAGCAGAAGCTAAAACAATTGGTCCTGAGACTCTAGATTAAGGAAAATGAAAGGAAGTGAGTTCAAACAACTGACCAACCTTACTGGTGGTCCCAACAATTTACCTCTTACACAATAATAACACTGGAAGAAAAGAGCAAAAGTAATCCAAGTTCGATTAGTTGACCAATAGATTAAGGATTGAGAGATAGTTGGAGAACCTAATAGACATCAAAGGCAAATAATTTGGGTGTTGAAATGGACCCCACCTAACTAATAGTCATGGTGGAACCATCAATTGTATGAAAAGTGAAAATAAAGATGGGAGTGTAATGTGTGTAAATGTGAGAGCAGAACTATGAGTGTTGTGATTACAACAAATAGTCAAAGAACCATGTAAAGGAATCAGGTCAAACTTAGTCAAGTGCGGGTCAGATCTAGGTTAAGTTTGGCCAACCCGATCAATTGGTGGCATTGTCGGTGTGCTAACATGTAGCTGATGTGGCATGATGAAAGGTGTGCTGATGGGGCAGATTGATGTATAGCTAACGTGACACTAATGTGGAACCTAGGCTTATGTGCATACTGTGATGATGACACATGGCAACCAGTGTGTGCTAGATGTGTGTTGGCATGTGTCAGACACATGGAGACCTAGTATGTGTTTGGATTGTGAGTTTTGTTGCGTTGCGTTTTGCAACTGCGTTCTCTCTTTCTTTCTTTTTTTCTTTTTTTTTTCCTGCATTTTGTTTCTGCTTTTAGAGACAAAAATTACTGTTCATAAACAGTGCATGCACTGTTCACACACTATTCATATACTGTTCATGATTAAAAAATATTAAAAATGAGTTCCACGGTACTGTTTATCCATTTAAAAATTATTTTGCTACAATATTTTCAACAACAATCAGTTTTCAGCAACTTTTAGCAACAATAAGCTGTATCCAAACGGATCCCTAGAGTGGCACGTGATGATGTGAGTGACACATGGATTAGCATCCAAAATTTCAAGTGACATTTGGCGGCTTTGTTTGTTATGTTTCGATTGCCGTTGGAAACATTAGATGAAGATTTTTGCAATGGTTGTGGCTGTGTGTATTAAACAAAGATTTGTAGGTGGTATTTTTAAGGGAGACAACAATCTTGGGTTGGCGATGACGAATCACTTCTACCAACAAAGGCAATGGTAGACTAGAAAAGACAACAACAGCATGTTAACACCAAAAAATACGAGATTGTTCGTAAACATCAGAAAGTTAGAGCAGTAAGTCTGATTCTATGTTAAACAATTAATATGTTATTGTCTTAAATTGAGTGTAATAATGTATTAAGGATTGCCTCTATATAGGCAGATGAGTGTTGTCTAAACAAGTACAACAGGTCTATAGCCCGTTGGGCTTATATTCTAATAATAATAAAATAAGAATGGAAACTTAAAGAAAGATATATTTAGGTGGAAAGAGATGGTGTTTCTCGCCTGACAATGAGATCTAAGGTTCTTTAATTCCTTCGCCGAGGTCTTAATCTATGATATAAAAATAACTAAATAAAAAATTGAACAAGAGAGTAAGAAATCACATACCTTTAGATGAATTTGTTCAACCAAAGCATCATATGTTCCATTGAAGGGATAGAAGTTGTAAGGCAAATAGAATGGCAATTGTTCTGCAGTTGCTTTGAAGAGATCGATGGAAAATCCACTGAAGAGAATTTTATTTTCCAAGGGATCATATTCCACATTAACATAATTTTTGAATAAAGATCTAGTAGGCACCCCAATTCTTAAGGGTTCAGCAGTTGTCGATAATGTCCATCCTTTTGGAGTATACCAAGGCCCCCCTGGCCAAATCACTTGCCCTAAGTTTCTCATAGAAGAATTGTAAGTAACATTCTCCGCAATAGTTTTTGAGAAACCTAATTTACTTGACCAAAATCCAAGTTCCTGGTAACTCTTTCCTATCATATTAATGATTTGAAATATCTGTCCAGGAGCCAATTTTTTGTTAAAAAACTGAACCCTTCCGCTTAAGCCTTGAAAATCACTTAGTAATATTTTTTCTAGTAACTGTTGCCCCACCTTATTGCTCTCCATCATTGCTAGACACACTGACCATAGAGCATCATAGGCTTGCAATGCGAAAATCCCTAGTTCGTGGTTTTTCTCTTCAGGATATTTCAAGGCAAACTTTTTGCAAAATTTGAAATAAAAGTCTTGAAAATGAGGCTCATTTTCTGGGAAGTAGCTCCTGACCCCTATTACTCCTTGCATGTGAGAGACGATAGAGGCATCAATGGAGTGCACAAGACTTGTCATGGAGTTGGTTGTAATCCACACATAACCATTTTCCATCATCTTCATTTTATTTGCTTTTTCAAATAGACGAATGGCCAACAAAAATGACAAATTAACCACGAAAATTCTACACTGCCCACTTTGTAGCCTCTCAAGCTCCTTAGACAAGGAATTAGTAGTGGTGAGAGGTCCAAGAGATAGATGATGTATTATTCGTACTCCTGCTTCTCTTAAGGCGTCAAAGAGGTGAGGCAAGACTCCATTGACTGAGGAATCTGTATCTTCATATATCATAGTGACCTGATGCCATTCCCAAGACTTAACAATAGCTGCTATGGCTTTCATTTGTCCATGTTGGTTAGGTGATGCTTGGACCAAAAATGGCCATTGCTCGATTGCCCAATTGGGAGTAACATCAGCAAAAGACAGAATTGGAATTTGATTTTTGTTGCCAATGTCAGCAACCAATGATGCCTCTTCCCATGTACATGGTCCTAGAATGAGTTGCACATGGTGTGACTTGATAAGAGCTATAGCTACATTCAAAATGTAACAGATAAATCAACATCTTCATATAATTTGTAATGTTATATGTTTTACTACAAAACAAATATGATAATTATAAAATAGCATCATAAGACCATGAAGGTCCTTTACTAAAACGAGATTGAATTTAATATGCAAATCCTTGTCTATTAAAGTGGAAAAACGAACAAGAGAAATAAGGAGCAAAACTTTTTTTATTTATTTCAAAGTAAATTGTTGTTAAGAAAGTGCCATAAATCCAAGAATTTTATGGATTTTTTTATTTTTTATTTTTTATTTATTTTTAACAGAGAAGGAATGTACACTAGATAGAAACTCTAACAAAGATTTGAAATGTCATCAAGCAATTTGATCATGCATTTGGTTCACGTAATGTTAAATTGCATTGCAGTGTGAAATATATTCTTGGAATTTTTTTATCCTTGGAATCACATTCTAACAATATAAAATTATGGTGTATGGTTCATTAGTCACATTCCCATCCTATTCCAAGAATATAGCGTTCCTATATTTGGCTCATAATATTCTTAGAAATAATTACAATTTTAAAGATAAATTGATTGAAAATAGTTGCAACACCTCATAAATGACAAAACTACCCCAAAACTTAAAAAATGACAAAAAAAAAAAAACCCAAAATTTTATTAAAAAAAAAAAAACCCTTGAAATGTCCAAAATGACCAAATTACCCTAAATCCTCCAAAGTGACCATTGTACAATTAAAATGTTCAAAATTACTAAAATACTTCCAACAATGACCAACTATTCTCAAAAGCTAGAAAATGACCAAAAGACCCCAAAACCTATAAAATGAGCACAATTACCCTAAAAACCTTGAGAATGACCAAAATATCCACATGACATCTAAAATGACTAAAAGATCCCCCAAAATGACTGAAATATTAGAAATCTATTGTGTGAATGATTGATTTTATAAAAATTGAAATCTCGTCTTTATGGAAAATTAATCATCAATGATAATTTTGTACAATTGCTTTTTTTTTTTTTTTTTTTGGGTGAAACTATTTAAGATTTGATTTGATTTCTATTGTCCCACAATTTTTGGGACTTTCTTGAAGTGAGTGTAGTCACCTATATATATTTTTCAAAAAAATTATTATTATTAATTAAAAAATTTTGGGGCTTTTTTCTAAAAGGGCCTAGGCAATTGCCTAAAAGTGGTCTTACCCAAGGGCCAGCCCCACACACGCACACAAGGATGTGTAGCATCTATTAACAAAGAATAAGTCTAGTGTCATGCATTTTAGCACAACAAATGCCACAATTCGCTCATGTAGCGAGTTGTGGTTGGTGGAGGGGTGTCCCCGCATAGACCCACTATCACCCCTCTACCAACTACAACTCACCACCTGGCAAATTGTGATATTTGTTGTGCCAAAATGTGTGACACTAGACTTATTCATTAATAAACTTCTATACTGCAACAAGTTTAACCCCCCACCCCCCCCCCCCCCCCACACACACATATAGAGAGAGAGAGAGAGAGAGAGAGAGAGAGAGAGACTTACCTGCTAGACCTGCTCGAATGGGTTCACCGTGAGAGTCTTCTATTTGAAGAAGAAAACTCTGATTGCTGAACTCGCAGAAATCCTCCATTGCCATCTCCAAAGCTACTTTCTGTTCTTTACCAATACGTGAAGTGCTATCAATAATGGCACCTATAACTCGTTTAGCATGGCTGTTTTTTGTTATCTCAGTGCTTCGGTTAGTGGGCGCTTTTACCGCAATCAACAAAAGTATGGCCAATAAGAAACAGTGAAAAGGAGGAAAAGCATTCATATTGTACGGAATATGGTACGTTTGACCCTTCATACATATATGTGTGTGTGTACATGGAGTGCTGAAATTTATAATCTTGCGTTTAATAATGGATGAATAATAATTGAACAGATGTTCTCACTTATTAATTATTCTTCTTAATGCATACCAAGCCGGATAATATCAAAACGAGCAAGGTACTTAGGAACCAGCACAAGAATTTCCTCATAGAATTCTTGCCACTTTCGTGCGTCATGTAAACAAGGACTAAACGTTTGACATTTTGAATTCAGCAGGTTCGTCAAAGTTCAAGTGGGATGCAAAAAAAATAAAAAATAAAAAAATTGAAAGAAAAGGATGAATAACGCTATTATTTATTTTGTTGTTGTGGTTCACCTTGTACTGTTTTGGGTAAGACAATTAAATATAATATAGCAGCATCATATTCAAAAGTCAGTAATATAGGATTTGGAAATTGCTAATCTATTTGTCGTTGTGTATACGTCAATCTTGGTGGTTGAAGCTATTAGTCCAACCATTGGACCAAGTAATTTCCTTGATAGAAATATGTACCTTATATAAAATTTTTCCATAGATATTGATGGCTTAACGATGAACGTTTTATTTAAGATTATGATAAGTAAGTTGACTGGCTAAAGAAACAAGAAAACAACTAGACAAGTGAGTCTCCTTTCGCTTATGTGAATGATTGTTTTCCTCTTGTTGTTTTTTTTTTTTTTTTTTGGAAAATGCTTGTTTTCCTAGTTCTAGAACCTATTCAGTTTAGTCATAATTAGTTAAAAGCAGTGAAGATGCTTAGCGCTTTCCACATTCTTTAGCTGCAGTGCAGGCATCTTAATTATTAGCCTCAATAGGGCAAGCAATGGCAATTAACTAAAACAAAAGCCAAGATGTGGAAATTAATTACAAGAATTTGTCTTGACTAAAATTTTAATGTTGAAAGAATGAAATTATAGTAAAGATTCTAGTATCAAGATTAACTTGCCTTTGAATGCAAATTCCCAATCTTCCGAATCCTTTGGTTTACTTAGTTGTGATGTTAAATGCTTTGCAAGTTTATTTCATTATATTAAGTTTTCACATGTTCGTAGAGAAGGATTGTTGTATTCTCACATTAAGAGAAACGACAATAGAGTTGCTCATAGTTTGGCTAAAAATGCATTATGCATACCAGATTTTCAAGTATGGATGGAAGATGTCCCATCTCATATTGATTCGATTTTACAATTGGATATAGTTGAATTTTATTAATAAAATCCATCAGTTTCTTTCTATAAAAAAAAAATAATAATAATAATAAAAAAAAAGATTAACTCTCCTGGTTCTGATTAAATAATGTATTATAAACCTAATTTAAAACACTAAAATTACTATTTACTAAAAAAAATTAAAAAAAAAAACTTTCTTTAACTGACTTGGTCAAAATACCAGTAGTTTTACTATAATTTTCCTCAGTAATTAAATACTTGGGTTTACACTATTGCCCATTAATTCATCAGTACGCAGTGTTGTTGAATGTAAAATAATCAAAACCCTTTAATTTAGTCCTCGCCTTGATACTACGGGTTGCATCATAATAAGAAGTCTAAACTCTTGTTGAATGATTTTCAAATCAAAATTTCAAAGTTCCATATTTAGTACTTGCGTGGAAACTGCTTGAAACTTACAAGAATATTGCAAGGAAATTCCAGTGGCTTTTCTCCCCCGCCCCTACGTGTGCTTTAATTGGTTGCATTGCAGTCTACCAAATTAGTTAGTACGTACGAAATGCTATTATTATTATTAAATTACTTTATCTTCTCATGTTCATATACTTAGTTGGGGGTGTACTCACAAATGTGAGGTGACTCCCACACAGGTTCGCAAATATGCGTTAAGCCTAACTTTCTGTCCGAGAGTGTAATATAACCATAAAAGCACCCAGTTTCTTTAACCAAAAAAAGAAAAAAGAAAATCCGCATATGTATAGTCTGGGCTTGATATCCCTTCACTCCTTCACCAGGAATCTTGCTCCTCTTCTCTTTTGACCTTTCAAGTCAATTTCTTTTCGCCAGGTATGAGGTACCGCGAAACTCAAAATCCTTACTTGTTACTTGGACTCCACGTTGCGCTTAGGCTCTATCTAGGTAGTACTAAATTGAGAATAATTTTAGGAATATATTTTACCACATATTTTTCCACAACTATATTTTTTCCTAAACTAATAGGACTACACTTTTTCACCTCAAACTATTATCCTAATTACACACTCAACTATATATTGAAAATAAAGCATGACTAACCCCAAAACTAGAAATACTTTACAGTAAATCCTTGCCTTTTGTTTTACTATTAACTCTAACTAAATTTAGTATTGAAAAACTAATTTACCCCTCAGTTATATGTTTTGGAGAAAGGTAAATTAGTTTTTCAATGCTAAATTCCATTATAATTAACACCAAAACAGTAGCAAAAGGACATTGAAATATAATTATAACTTTATAAGATCAAACACGCATTTTGATAATTTAAAGAATTAAGTGTAATTGGGATGATGATAGTTTATAGTGGAAAAATGTAATTTGTCCAAACTAATTATATATGGAAAATGCTAACGAGTGCTCTTAGGACACTGGTTAATAATCTATTTAAAGAAAGTTTTTATAGGAAATGAAAAAAAAGTAATTAATATTTTGATAACTTTTTTCATTTCCCATAAAAGTAGTATTAAAACTTTTCTAAAATGTATTATTAATAAGTGCCCTAAAAGCACTCGTTAGCATAACCCATTATATATTATGATGGCAATCAAAATCATGTTAGAACTTAGAAGGTGAAGAGATACTAGCTTGCAACCTGCAAGCAATTCTGCTAAACCTAAAAGTTTTCTAAATAAAAATATATTAAATAGCAATCTTGTACGCATATATAAAGTAAAGGGGACCAATAGTTCTAAATTCTAATAGTTGTCCTCTCTGAACGAAATGGACAAGCTTGGTCCTCTGTGGTGTTTCTTGGTCTTTGTTTTCATATTTACTCAGACTGCAAAAATTAATGGTAGTACTAACACAAAAGGAAATGACAACGTTATGGGCGTTATAGGTGCAATTGTAGATAATAGTTCTCGTATTGGCAAAGAAGAACGTTTAGCAATGAAGATGGCACTGGAAGATTTCTATTACAAGTTCAACCAAAGTTTGGTTCTGGAAGTCAGGAACTCTCAAGGTCAGCCCATTCAGGCAGCTCTTGAAGGTAACAAAATATATCATACTTTTTCTTTTTACTGAATTATCTAGACCTTATGCTCAGATATGAAACAATCCTCTCCAATTTAATTAGCTCGTTTAACAATATTTCGGTATCCAAGTAACCTGATCATGATAATAATGAATTCAGTATGGATAGAGTTTCCCTCCAATTCTTCAAATTCAGTGTGTGGTAACTTAAAAAACCATTCGCCTGTATTTTCTTAGTTACATAATTTATTTAATAATTATATGACTTATTTATAATATTTAAAGATTAATATGGTTTAATGCAAGTCAATGATCTTATCCACTACCACCTAATGATGGTTTGAAGGAAAACTTTATCCATCAACTATCTAGGAGTACAACAAGTGGTCTTATCAACCAATTGTTTCTTGTCTTCCTTTCTTTTTCTTAACTAGCTAACATGTGATGCGTGACAGTATTATAAGCTGATATAAAAATATATGTAAAAAATTATTTTATTGTTCATATATAATTAGGTAAGTATTATATTTGAGAATTGAGAATTACTTATATTACATATCATAAAAATAGAGGAAAAGTGAATAATTGTTATTGATATAATTTAGTATACCAACATGTTTTTTTTTTTTTTTAATGATCTCAAAAATATTTAATAATTTTGAAAAATTTAACCACATAATTATTTTCTATATGTTTGGTTGCGCATATTATTGAATTTTCTTCTTTCTTTTTGTGATATATATATATATATATATATCTGTATGTATGTATGTATATGTATATATTTTCAGTTTTTGCTGGAGAAACTAAACTTGAGTAAAAATTCCATATTCTTTATCAATTTTCTCTTTTCAAATTTAAAACTTAAAAAATAATCATATATATTAGGAAGACCATTATGTCTTAGTGCCATTGCTTGGAAGACCTATATATATATATATATATATATATATATATATATGTATGTATGTATATGTATATATTTTCAGTTTTTGCTGGAGAAACTAAACTTGAGTAAAAATTCCATATTCCTTATCAATTTTCTCTTTTCAAATTTAAAACTTAAAAAATAATCATATAAATTAGGAAGACCATTATGTCTTAGTGCCATTGCTTGGAAGACCCCAAATTTAAATAATCCCTTCCAAATTATTGTTTGGTTAAAAACAAATATTAATTCCCTTTTTATGTTAATAATTAGGGCACCATAAAAAAATTGATTAATACTTAAAAATGAATTCATGTAATTAACTAAAATCATGAGAAAAAAAATTAATATTTTTTTTTATAAAATAAAACACTATTATTCTTTGCTGAAAAAAAAATTAAGTAAAATAATTTAAAAAATTATTAAAAGTTTTGCTAAGGTGGAAGGTTAAATTAGGATTATTTTATTTCCTTCTCAATAAATGCACTACATGACAAAACCTTACGCTATTGCAACTTGAAATAAAACATGTGAAATAAAATTATGTGTTGCTATGTTGGGAACCTATAGGATAACATATATTGAACATCTTTTATTTTAAAATTTTATTAGCCAACATGTTAATTTACATACTTTACATTTATACAATTGCAAGTTATTTTTTTATGCACAATACCATTATTAAATTTGGGATTTTTTTTGTACGAAATATATATATATATATATAGCTCCAAAATTTTTATTAAATTCAAATACTAAATACATAAAGTTATTTATTATCCAATATAAATAAATAATTTGTTAAAACCCTTTTCTTAGGGTGGAAGATTAAATAAACAATAAATATTTAATTTAAACATGAAATATGCTAAATAAAAAAATTATTAAAGATGAATGCATCACATGGCAAAATATCATGCTTTCACACATAAGGTTTATGTTTTTATTTATTTATTTATTTTTAATTTGATAGTTATAATAAGGGGTGAATGTATTCGTTGAAAACACTATAAGATGTTACTTAGACTACAATACTCTTAAAAGTTACTTAGACTACAATACTCTTAAAAACATCATGAGATTCGTGCTTATATATATAGGTTATTGATTTGCCTCAACAACTCATAACTAGTATTCCACTTATTATCATAGCACTAAATTAGAGCATGATATCTGAATCTTATGCATAAATGAGTTCTCAAAGGCACCATATTATAAGTATCATAGAAATAATTTTTAATGAAAATTTTGAGGAAAGGACTGACCAAAGTAATTAGTTGAAGCAAAAGAAGACCATACCATTTGGATTTATATAATGTTTTATTTAGTACTGATTCCATGGTGATAGCTGAAGATCATTCTCTGGTTCGAAGTTGATTCAAACTCAAAAGGAGATCAACAATAAATGAAGCACACTGTTTTTTCTTTTTCTTTTTCTTTTTTTATGTTTACATAAAAGCACACAATTTACAAGAACAAGTTACACTTCATATATTCTTGTACGGTAAATCTATGGTAATGAGGCCTAATTGAGAAATTAATTAACAAGTACTTACTACTACGCGTGAGCTATTGCCACTAGCTACTAGTAGAAAGTAGGGTTTTAACCTAAACCAAAAACCAAAAAAAAAAAGGTTAAGAATCAAGCAGTTTTTGTATCCCATTCAATTTCATTAAGGGTAATGACACTCTCATATCCACTATCGTGTTTAAACATAAACATTTCTTTCTTTTTTTTTTAAAATGGGTACATCAATGCATTAATTATGAATATTGTGTAAAATAGTAGACATAAAAGAGTGTAAGAGAATATTTTTCCTTAATTAATCAAATTTGCAGCTATGGATCTCATAAACACACAAGTGCAAGCCATTTTAGGACCTCGAACATGGGAAGAGACATCATTAGTTGCCGACGTTGGAAGCAAAAGTGGCATCCCAATTTTTTCCTTTGCCAATACAATTCCAAAATGGGCAGCAGAGAGGTGGCCCTTCCTGTTGCAAGCATCAACCAACGAATTTAATCAAATGAAAGCTGTAGCTGCTATTGTTGAGTCCTGGGAATGGCAGCGGGTCACTGTTATATACGAAGATAGAGATTCTTCAGCCACCAGTGTCTTACCTCATCTCTCCAATGCCCTACGTGAAGTTGGTGCAGAAATAAGCCAACTTGTAGCTCTTGCACCTTTTGCTTCTTCTTCATTGTCTAAAGAGCTTGCGAGGCTTAAAGAAGGGCAATGTAGAGTCTTTGTGGTTCATTTGTCATTAAGTTTGGCAGAAAAACTATTTGAAATGGCAAAAAGAATGAAAATGATGGAAAGGGATTATGTATGGATCACCACTGATCCCGTTACAAGCCTTGTCCATGCCTTGAATGCCACCACCATCTCCAATATGCAAGGAATTTTAGGAGTCAAGAGCTACTTTCCTGAAACTGGAGGCCACTTTAAAGAATTCCATCGTAGATTTCGCAAAAGGTTTAGGTCAGAACATCCTGAAGAGAATAATCATGAGCCAGATATTTTTGCTGCACAAGCTTATGATGCTGCATGGACTGTGGCACTAGCAATGAGGGAAAGCAACAAAGTGCCTCCTCTTTTGTTAGAAAAAGTTTTTCATAGTGATTTTCATGGCTTAAGTGGAAAGGTTGAATTCATTGACAATAAATTAGTCTCTTTAAATATATTTCAGATTGTCAATGTGATGGGTAAGAGTTATAGAGAACTCGGATTTTGGTCATATGGACATGGTTTTTCGGAGAATATCTATGAAAATGCTGCTTACAACTCTTCCATGAAGGTTCTGGGACAAGTTTTTTGGCCAGGGGGACCTTGGTATACTCCAAGAGGATGGACTCTACGAACAAGCACCAACCCACTGAAAATTGGTGTACCTGCTGCAGCCATTTTCAAAGAGTATGTTAAAGTGGAATATGATCAATCTGAAAGCAATATTTCTTATACCGGATTTGCAATTGATGTCTTCAAAGCGACTTTAGAAGGGCTGCCATTCTACTTGCCATACAATTTCCTTCCCTTCAATGGCACATACAATGCTCTAGTGGAGCAAATTCAATTGAAGGTATGAGAATCACTTTTTAAGAATAGTAATAAACTGATTTCAAGTTGCACATAAAATTTTGGTGAGAAGAAGTATTTTAATTGATTTTTTTTTTTTTTTTTTGCACCTTACTTATTGCCCTACTTTTTATGATTTAGGTTCACAATTGTTAACTTAAATTGACTTTTATGTTGATCTTATAATAAGCTAATTTTTTCAAATTTGATTAAACCTAGTTCAATATCATTGCAGCCATCTTGAAAGAAATATATATCTCTATTAGAATAATGATTAAATAATTCGATTCACCATTTTCTAACATTTCAATCTTTTGGGAGAATTAGAAATTTATCTTGGATCGAATTAGAACAGGAGGTTCAGTGCAAAATCACTATGTTAGACCTGTTTATGCTATAGTTTTGACTAATTTTTATGGAAGACTCAACAGTTAACACTGCCTTCTCTTCCTCTCAATCAACATGACATCTTATTTCTTATAAAATTAAGGACCAATTCTATAAAACTATATTCTTTTTTGCACTGGACCAGATTTTCGATGCAGTTGTTGGTGATGTAACAATAGTGGCTGGGCGATATCAATACGCAGAATTCACACACCCCTACACCGAGTCAGGAATTGTGATGGTAGTTCCTGTTATATCTAAAACATCAAATAGAGCTTGGTTATTCATGAAGCCTTTCACAATGGCCATGTGGATTCTGACAGGAGTAATAAATTTCTACAATGCCTTCGTTATATGGTTGTTAGAACGAAATAATTGCCCAGAACTCAAAGGCTCTGTGCTGAATCAAATGGGAATGTTAATTTGGTTGGCCTTCAACACACTCTTATCTACAAATGGTAATCGAAATTTCGTTTCTTTAGGTTGGTTCAAATAAGCTTTTGTTTTCAAATAGATCATGCATCTAACTTCACTTTAATTGATTTGGATGGAAAAGGAGCAAGGTTACATAGCAATTTGTCACGGATGACAATGGTGGTATGGTTGTTTGTAGCACTCGTCATTATGCAGACTTACACAGCTAACCTCACCAGCATGCTTACTGTCCAGCACCTTGGACCTACTGTAACAGACATTGAGACACTAAAAAGCAGCAATGCTATAATCGGACATTGTAGTGGATCCTTTCTGTCGAGATATTTGGTGGAAGTGTTACATTTCAACCCTAATAACATCAAGACATTTTCCTCAACTGAAGCTTATGCTCATGCTCTTAAAAATGGAGAAATAGCAGCTGCCTTTCTTGATGTTCCTCTTGCCAATTTATTCCTTGCAAAATACTGCACGGGTTTTACTAAAGCTGGGCCAACATACAAAGTTGGGGGGTTTGGATTTGTAATTCCTCTAATACTTACTATTTGCATTCCTTTTTTGACCAATATGGTATGATTAATTAGATTTCTATGTTCTGTGCATGCCTCAGGCATTTCCAAGGGGATCTCCATTGCTTTCTAGCATAACTGAAGCACTACTTAAGGTATCTGAGAGTGGTCAGCTACGTGAATTAGAGAACAACATGATTACATCTGCTAAGTGTGAAGACGTAGAACCGGACAAAGAAACTCCTAGTCTTAGCCCCAACAGCTTTATAGTACTCTTCATATTATCCGGAGGCACATCAACCATCGCTCTTTTAGTCTACATTTTGCGTGTTGATAAATCAATACTTCGTCACAAAATCATGTGGAGGGTAATGAGGACTATAATGGGGCATTGGGGGAGTCAAAAGCGACGATTCTCAAGAAGGGTCAGTGATGTTGCTGAGAATGCAAGTAATTCTCCCAACACATTCGAACTGCGGAATCAAGTATAGAACGCTTTACGGCTATTGGCATCTAGAGACGTGTATCCAAAATAAATCTCTTCATGAATGCCAGAAGAAGTACTACATTAAATTTAGAGAGAACAAAAGATTAGGGCCATTGTAAAAGACACAGCTTCACATTTTATGGGAATTATTTTCCTTTTTTTCTTATCCTTCCTGTAAATATACTTTTATGTATTAACATATCTGAAATTAAAACGCACTTTATACGTATTTGAGTCTTAATTTCTAGAAGCCTAAGCAATTACCATGCATGCATGCACATATCTAGCTAATACAAAATCATGGGACCATCCACTTGGAGCCTTAGGCAATTGACTAAGTGGTCCAGTGGGAGAATCAGCCCTGTTCGACATGAATGGTTCACAAAACATCAAAAAAAGATTGGCAGGCTAATTAGGAATAGTCGAGCAGCAGCAATTTGACATTTGAAGTTAGAAGGTAACTCTCCAAGGACATTTAGAATACAAGAGACTTTTTAAATAAACCAAGTCAAACACCATTTTCAAAAGAGACTATACTTGGATAATCCATCCTTTTTTTTTTTTTTTTTTTAAATAAAAAGCTAATTCATTAATTAATTCATAAGTCCAATTTTTCTTAATAGAAAGTTCAAAAGCCAACTAATGTTATCATGATCACCGACAATATCATCCAGCTTGCTACAGCAACAGAAGCCTAAAGTAATGATTAATGAAGGATACATATTCATGTGAGCAAAAGTCTAAAGTAACGAGTAATGAAGGATACCTAATCATGTGAAAGGGGTTGGTCAAATCTAATTGCTTACAGCCAGTTGTGATTCACTGCTATCCATATGCAGATGGGAGGAGTAACTGATTGCATTTGTTTGCAAATTTCTTTTGAGGAAGAAATGGTTGAATTTTGGATTCTCCAATGAAGACATGAAATTGTGAAGCCGATCATTTAGGCCATCTTGGACTAACTGAGGCATAGCAGTTCTGTCCTTCAAGAGCTTTAACTGCAGAGCTCCCCGCAAGACTAATCTGTGTGGAAATAGAAGGAAACATGAGAAAAAAAAGATGAGTTCACCCTTCTTCCACATCAAAGAAACTTTAGATCTAATTTCTGCAATGTACATCATAAAAAAATATCCAAAGATTCTACAAAGTTCAATCCTTGAAGAATCACCCAGAAAACAATCCTTTTTTTTTTTTTTTGGATTGATAAGCTAAACATGCACACGACCATTATGCAGCACAGAACTCATTAAAGATAAAACTATAGATACAGATTAAGCCAGAAACAATTGTCTTTGTTAGTGCAGAAGACAGGTCAAGGTGTTATAAATTATAGAAGAGAAGAGAGCAATAAGAAAGCAAAGGGCACAAAACCAAATTTACAACAGTAGATGTTGAGTGGACAAAATACAAACAAGTGGTAGTCATAAATGATATAGAAAAAGAAAAGAAAAGCGATACTATAAGAAGCAAAGGACTCTCTGAAAACGGGTGGCAATCAGTCATTCAAATTCATGAAATAAGAAGACTATATATTTAGGTGCATTTTCAATGTTATCTTTCAGCATGTAGATAGGCAAAAGGTGAAGGGAATCTAATTTGTACAAAGATTTGAACCAATGAGAATACATCTTAATTAGGGTTATGCCCTCAAAATTATTTATGACCTCAAGCAAATTAAGCATAAGCATGAATCTCTTTACGAAAAAAACAAATCTGAATATCTTTACAAAATAGAAAATACTATATCTTTCAATACTCCTTTTTTTTTCGTGGATAATTTGATAGTTGGGGAGTGGGGATTTGAACCATGGACATCTCCACTGGAAATTCTAGGAGGTGCCAATTGAGCTACAAGGCTCTTAGCATCTTTCAATACTCCAAGTCCTATATTTTATTAATGGTTTCTTTCCCAGTTTATGTTGTTGATCCATCATTGAAATAAGGAAAGATGACTAAGAAGATATTTTTATCCCATCTTATTGCACCAAAGTATTAGTTTCTAGTGTGTTCAAGTACAACAAGTGGTATTACTGAAGTCCCAAGATTGCTCAAGAAACTACTCAAGAAAAGTTGAAACTACAGATCCCAATACCTCCCTAATGCCTGTAGATCTATTGAGAGTTAATGAACCTTGATATTTGCTCGACAACTATACAATTATTAGGTCTCTCATATGTTTACTATATTCTTTTATATTATAATAGCAACCTTTCCTAATTCAGTGCTAAATTTAACAAAACCAAAATTTTAGCTTCTCTAGTACAAATTCATAAGGATTCAACTAATGCATTTAGATAAGAAAACACTAATTCAAGAGCTGCAGGGGCATATATATCAGGATATTTCAAGGGTTTTTTTTTTTTTTTTTCATGAAGTTTACAACTTTTTTTGCTCCTCCTCAATCCTCATTCTTCTTCTTCCTTTACCTTTAGGATATCTTCTCCTTTGGTGCAGCCCCTCCTTCAATTTATTCAACAATTTTTTCTCCTTTTATGGATTGAAAGAGGGAGAGAGAGGCGACGATGTATGTCTATCGAAAGATATGGGAAGGATACTTTACTCACAACAGCTAAAAGATAAGAATAGCCTAAACATAATGAGAATAAGAAACCGCACCACTCTATTTTCATTTGAAAAAAGGTGAAAATGGTTGGTCTGAAAAGGGTTTCCCCTCATTTCTTTCTTTTCCTTTAATCATGAGTTAGCAGCACATTTGCATATATTATCTAAGTATAAAGTATAAGCACAGAATTCATGCATTTAATACAATGCTTGACAGTTGACACAGATGGGCTAAAATAATTCATAGAATATAGGAGCACATGTTTGCTAGAGCAACTACAGCTTAATTTTTTGACATATAGCCTCCATAAAATTCCATTCATCAGTAAAAAGGGGGAAAAAAGGGGGCACAACTCATCAAGTTCAATAAATACCACAAGGACTAAAATTAAAAGAATTAAGTAAACTTAAGCCCACCATATGAAGACGGATAAGTGCAAAAGAATTCACATAGATAAGTCATCATACCGATTGAGAAACAGTCTACATCAAAGCTTTCGTTAGAAGCAGTATGCAAAACCTTTTAGAAGGGGGGAAAAAGGAATAAGCATAAAGTTATAAAATTCAAATTATGCTCTGTTTGGTTGCTGAGAAATTGGATAAAAGTGAGAGAAAATACATATACTCATTTCATTAAAGCCCTGTAGAACTATTACTCTATTAGGCAAAGCTAGAGTTGGGTTTTTCTTTTCCTCTTTTTAACCATTCCAATTTTTCTTTTTTGGAATTGCAACAACCGAAAGCATAAAACCCCCAAATATTATTCCAGCATGTTTTCTCTGTTGTGAAGGAAAAATAGGTTAAAGAAGAAAAACATACATTCCTCGGCCTCCAGCAAGTGCTTCCTCAGATGGGTCTTTCCATTCGTCAATTCTGCGAAGTGAAAATCAATCAATTTTATGCTTCACCATGATATATATATATAGAGAGAGAGAGAGAGAGAGAGAGAGAGAGAGAGAGAGAGAGAGAGAGACTTACACCCAACCGTAACGACGGTCGAAAAGAAGGCGTTTGGAGGAGTCTGGCATTGAAATTTTGGAGTCCATAGCCACAGCCATAGCATTAACCTCAACACTCTTTAATGCTTTTTGTCATTCTCGAGCAGGGAGCAGCGCACTACTGAGCAGCAGCAGCAGCAGCAAGAATGACAAGCAACCAAAGCAAGAAATGCTACTCTTTCGTTTTTCTTTTCTTATCACCAAATCAATGCTTTGGTGATATGGGAAGTCTCCATTACATTTACATATACCCTCTGCAAAAGCATTATGATCCGTAAAACCTTGGTGACACTGACATATAAGGTATACCCTGCATAAAAATCTAAATCTATCATCAGTGACATATTCCCTCCATAAAACCTCTGCAAAGGTTTTATTTTCGGCAAGTCGCAGTTGAAGACGGAAGCACTGTGGCTTCTCCCAGTCGTGGAATCTCTTCTCCCCAGAGGCTTCTCTGCTTTTGCCAAACAATGTCTTCATTATTTACGTTAACGGGAATTTAGAGATGGCAAAAAGGTCAGGTCGGGTTGGGTCAATTGGTTACGGGTCAAATGGGTTGAAGGTTAAATATGGGCCATTTTAAGTGAGTTAAAAATGGATTTGGATTGCGGGTTGAGTCAGATTGACCTGTATTTTTTACATAATTTTTTTAAAAAAAATAAAAAAAACAAGTAAACAACTTATATTTGTTATTTGGAAAGTCATGCAACAAATTACTTAATGTAAAATGCATTATTTTAAATTTATATCTTATATCAAGAATGAACTACACTTATTAATACTTATTCAATAATTTTAATATAAATCTTAACATTGCTATTTAAAACAAAATAGCACAAAAATAATTAAAACAAATACACAAATTTTATTTCTACACAATATCAACATCCCAAAATATAAAACAAAATCACAAATAACTTATTGGATAATTCATTTGACAAAGAATAAAAACATATAAGAAATTTACAATTTTGAAAATTAATTTTATAATCTATTGTCAATTGTGGTTGACATTCTATTTCCATTTGAAATATACATTAGAGTTTAATTGTTTACTTATTTATACATTGCCTTTTTTATGAATATTATATCATTGTTAAGCAACACACACTCTAAGAAATATCATAATTTACTTTGCCGTTTATTTTGAACATCAATTGTTAAAAAAATAGGTCTAAGCATTTATAATTTATGATAATTTGATACTTTGGCTTCACTATTTTCACACTTGTAAATGTTTCTCACACATGTCTACAATTTTGGATTTATGTTTTTAACTGTATTGTAATCAGATTATCTTGACATGTATTTTGCTATTTGATATCTAAAAATCTTTACTGATTACAAAATGCTTAATCATTCATCTTTCAATTAATTTGCATGCAGTTATGTAAATGTCTAAATTATTTTCTTAAAGCTCACAACAAACAATTAAACCAATATTGTCTTAATTTCATTATTATTTTTTTTTTACCAAAAAAAAAAGTTTTAAAAAATGGTTCGTGTTCGGGTTGAATCGTGGGTCGGGTTGACTTGCAAAAAACACGAGTTAGGTCACAGATCAACCCGTTTTTGCTTTGGGTCAAAAAAATAAAGTTCGGATCAGGTATTTTTCGAGTCGGGTCAGAAAATTCTGACCCATTTTGCCAAGTCGAAATGGGATGGTGACAATTATTTGGTGTATTACTCTCTATTCTTGTATTTACACAAATTTAGGGGGTGTTTGGTACATGTTTTCAAACAATAATTTTCAATTTTTAAACAACATTAAACGTATTTCCATATACTTTTTTACCCACATATATTTCCATACATATTTTCAAATAATAATTTTCAGTTTTTAAGTGTATGTACCAAGCACCCCCAATGTGGCAACTTATGATTGGATTACACTATATTTTTGTTGAATTTAATCTCTTATGGTTGTGGTTTGTAAAATTTTATTGCTACAAGATCTGTGAAACAATACATCACTGCCATGAGAGGAGATAGATGACCGGATCGAGGGCCAAAATGGTCAAATACCATTTTTGGCTGAAATATTTAGCAATCTACCACTATTTGCAAAATATTTAACAATCTACCATTATTTTGAAACTCGAGTTCTACATAAAACTTGAGTTTATGAAAATTGAGTTCCAAAAAATGTGACACGGTGGCAAAAGCTGATCTTGCATTTTATAATTTAAAAGTCTACGTGGAATTTGAGTTTTAAAAAATTCAAGTTCCCTGTAATATGAAACTCAAGCTCTTGAAGCTTGAGTTCCTTTAAAAATTTATGTGGCCTTATGCGTGTGGGACACACTGAAGTGAAGAAGAAAAGCTGAAGGAAAGAGGAAAAGAAATAGATTAAAGAAAGCATAAGTTAGGTGTGTACAAGTGTAGTGAAGGACAGATGAAGTGTAGTAAAGAAAGCAAGGATGATGCCCATGCCGCGTGACTTATGAAGTGAAGTACAGGTGAAGTGAAGAGTGTAAAAAGCACAAGTCTAAAAGTCATAGTGTGCAGGTGTCTAGAAATAAGGTGTCAGGTGTGTGCAAATGTATTTGGTGAGTGCGTCTATTAAATAAAAAGCTAGTGTGTACTTGTGTAATAGCGGTGCTTATAAAGTGTTGCAAACATTCTTTATTTAGTGCAGTTTTATGGTACTCGAGTTTTATAAACTCGAGTAGCACATTACAAGAAAGTCTAGTTTCACAAACTCAAGTTCCACGTAACCTTTTTTTAATTAAAATAATTTAGGTCAACGAGTGCCACCATGGCAGTTTTTATGGAACTCAAGTTACATATGTTAAACTCGAGTTTCACGAACTTGAGTTTTAAAAATGTAGTAGATTGCTAAATATTTCACAAACAGTGGTAGATTGCTAAAAATTTCATCCAAAGATGGTATTTGGCCATTTTGGCCCGGGATCAAGAGTCTTAGCCTTAACAACAACAACAACTACTATTATGAAGTATGAACAAACATGTTAAAGACGAGGAAAAGGACATGATTTGGATGGTGGTTGGGTCACGCAACTGTGGATGGGTCGCTACAGTGGCTATGTTGTGGCAACAATTAGGTAGAGAGAGAGATAGCTTTTTTTTCAAAAAGAAATTTGAGTCCTAGTTTAGTTTTTTTCAAAATAATTAAAAAAAATTCAAAAATTTTTTAATTTAAGAAACCTAAAAAAATTCAAAACTACATTGTTTTGGGATCACAGACATTGACAAAGGCTAACAGAAGGATTAAATTGAATAAAATTAAAATTTAGAAGATTGAATTAAACAAAAATAAAGTTACAGAACTAAATTGAATTATAGACAAAGTTAGAGGTTGCAATTTGTAATTTAACCTAGAACATAAAAGGACAAAACATGTGTTTTCATTCAATAGATTATTTAATATTTTTGCTACAAATGGGTAAGCTCCAATGTTTCCTAGCAACCAAAACACTCACAACACTCAACACTCAAGTAAGGTAATGTTTTGTGATTGGATTAATCTTCCTTTAAAGGATTTGTTTATGATGAGAGGGAGAAGGTAGAGGGAATAAGAAGGTTTTAGCTCTAGGATTTTATGTCTCTCTCTAGCTCTTCAATATGGGTGTCCTTGGGGTAAAATTCATGGGAATAAGATGTGTATGCTACATGAAAGCTCAAATAATGTAAAACACTATACCTTGTTTAGACCCCCAATTTTAAATTACGGTTTAATTGCTTTTAATCTACTTAACTAAGTGCGGAATAAGAGTAGTCAATGCACAATTAACCGGGACTACTTCCTAGTGCATAAGCATACATAATCAACAATTGAAAGAAAAGCACAAGTAGTAAGGGAAGAGAGATGCAAGCACAAGATAATACCGAAACATGTTATCGAAGAGGAAACCGAAGAACTCGGCGAAAAACCTCTCCGCAACCCTCAAGTCGAAATGATCCACTAGTGAATAAGTTGGAGTACAAGGATACCAAAAAGACCCTCAATGCCTAATCTATCCAAAGTACTTAAACTCTCCAAGCTTTAACTACCAACGAACTTCTTGGAGTCTTGTCTTCACTAATTACCCGAATCTCGTAATACTGCTCGATTGCATTCGCCAAACCTCACTGGCTTATTTTGGCAAATCCCTAATGCTTTCCCCAGCTCCAAAACACTCTCTACACTCTAAATAGGTGTGGGTTGTGTTTAAAGTACAAATCTCATCTCAAGGTACAACAATGGGAGAGAAAAAAGAGAGAAGAGACTACAAGGATTTCTCTATTGAGGATGAGTAGCTTTTTCTAACAAAGGTGGGTGTGTTGTAGAAACCTCTCTAGGGTTTTCTTCTAAATAGTCTTCTTACAATTTTTTGGGTAACAAGGGTACATATAGTATAGGTGAAGGATATAAGAGTCACACTTAAAATCCCAATTATCAATGCATTTCGCGGGTCATCTCGCGAGTTGGCCAAGTCATGAGATGAGTCGTGAAAATCACTTACTCTTCAGCTTCTAGCATGTGCTCCTTATGTGACCTTTGCAGGTTGCACCACTCGCAAGCCAAGCCGTGGAATCAACTTTTTGAGCAATTTTTACCAACTTAATACTAAACCCATTACAAATAAATCCCACAATAAATACAGGGAAATGATTGAACAAAAATACAATCAAATTTGACATGAAATTAAAGCCAACATAAAAATATAGTTGTAAATCACAACTTTACACTATATATAGTGGGTATAGAAAGGTACAACAACTAATCCAAAATAACAGATTTCTCTCCAATACAAAGCCACTGGTGGGATAGGCTAGCTAGCGAGTTTTCTCATGAAAGCCCTATCAACTACATTTTTTAATCTTCTCACGCATAGGCCGCATGCACCACTCGGGGGTTACTTGGTCTGGTGAATCATCTCGTAAGTTAGCACGTCTAGCTACTCTCCATGTGATTTCTAACCCAACCCAACTATAAATAAAGTCCACGAATACATAGAAATTAAGCATGTGATTACAAAGAAATTGACACAGAATAAAACAGCAAAAAAATATACAACTTAACCTACCAAAAAATAATTTTAAAATAAAATATATCCTTAAACTCTAATTTGCGGTGCGCACACACAAGGGAAGAGCCCATATATTTGTATTATAATTAGCATAGGTGGCTAGGTTATTTATTTTACCACAAATCACAAGATGACTTGCTATGTTTAGTTTGCCCAATTCTCATTGCCTATCACTTAATTCTTATCACCTATTACTCACTTTTTGTGAAACCCACCTCATTTTCACTTGTTTGGCTTGATCACTCATTTTCAGTTTCCATCACTCTTAACTAAAAAATGTGAGTTAGAGGAAGTGCAAATGAGAACACATTTTCTGTGTTTTCAAATCACCAAAACTGAGTTACAATGGCGTTCTTGTAATTCTACTGAACTTAGTAGATCCCACCCACATGTTAAGTCCCATCTGTGGCAGAGCAATAATACCCAGCCAATGGCTACACCACTATTCATTCTAGCCTTTATTTCTTCTCCTTCATTTCTCTTAACCTACACTTGGAATTGTGTGTTTCTCTTATCCTCCATTGTTGTTGTTTCCGAAAGGTGAGATTGCTCTTGGAAATCTCCATGATCCGGTGAATGTGATCACTGATCTCCCTCTTCTTCTTCCACAGCTCTTGGCTTTGCACGTTATTTCCCTTGGTGACAGCTCCTGCGTACAAGATTTTGCTTCGAAGAGAAGAGAGTCTTTACTGCAAGTTTTGGGTGTCCAAGCTCAAGTAGAACCAAGTCCATGTGTATCTTTTTGAGTCTCTGACTGCCGTAGTGGGTTGAGTTTTTTTTTTTATATTTTATCAACTGTAGCAAGTTTTTTCCGGCCTTTCTCCGCTACTTCAGACATAAGAGAATTTCTAACCATTTTTTTTTTTTGTTATAATTTTTACTCTTTGGTTTAGTTCTCTATGATGTGGCTTTCATGGTGATCTTTGGTGAGAATGCCTCAATGATTTATACTACCGTCAAAAACTAACATAGTTTATTGATGTGGTTGACAATTTTTTACCCCACGGCCCTATGGGTTTGGGATATATTGACTTCAATCATTCATTTGAGTTATCTTTCTTTGATCAAGTGGGGGTAATCATAGCCAAATAGCTAAACACACTAGGGAGAAATTTCAACTTCATTTGTTAATACTTAATATCTAGACAGGGCAAAATGGGCGGGTTGGGTTGGGATCAGGTCGGGTCAATGGGGTTGTAAGTCAAACGGGTCATGGGTTAAAAACGGGTCATTTTAAGCAGGTTAAAAACGGGTTCGGGTCAATCGAGTTGCGGGTCAGGTCGGGTTGACCCATATTTTTCACATGAATTTTTTTAAAATAAAGAAAACAACATGTATTTGCTATTTAAAAAGTTATGCAACAAATTATTTGATGTAAAATGCATTATTTTGAATTCAACACTTATATCAAGAATGAACTCAGTTAAACTTATTAATACTTATTCAATAATTTTAAAATTATACAAATCCTAACATTGCTATCTAAAAAAAAATAACACAAAGATAAGTAAAACAAATACACAAGTTTTATTTCTACACAATATTAACATTCCAAAATATAAAACAAAATTACAAATAACTTATTGGATAACTCATTTGATAAAGAATAAAAATATATAAGAAATTTACAATCTTGAAAATTAATTTTATAATCTATTATCAATTGTGGTTGGCGCTCTATTTCAATTGAGATATACATTAAATTTTGATTGCTTACTTATTTATACATGATCTCTTTTATGAATATCATATCATTGTTAAGCACCACACACTCTAGGAAATATCATAATTTATTTCGAAAAGCCATTTATTTTGGACATAAATTGTTAAAAAATGGGTCTAAGCATTCATAATTTATGCTAATTTGATATTTTGGTTTCACTATTTTCATACTTGTGAATGTTTCTCACATATGTCTATAATTTTAAATCTATGTTTTTAACTCTACTGTAACCAGATTATCTTGACATATACTTTACTATTTGATATTTAAAAATCTTTACTCATTACAAAATGCTCAACTATTTATCTTTCAATTAATTTGCATGCAGTTATATAAATATATCAATGGTTTCCTTAAAGTTCACAATAAATAATTAAACCAATATTGTCTTAATTTTACTATTTTTTTTACCCAAAAAAAAAAGTTTTAAAAAAATGGTTCGGGTTCGGGTTCGGGTCGCGGGTCGGGTTGGGTTGACCCGCAAAAAACATGGGTCGGGTCACGGGTCAACCCGTTTTTGCTTTGAGTAAAAAAAAAGGGGTTCGGGTCAGGTCAGAAAATTCTGACCCGTTTTGCCATGTCTATTAATATCTACCTCTCGACCAACTGCCTTGGTTCATGCATGTTATTTATTAGTACCATCATAATAATAGAATTAAGGGAATTGCACAAAAGAACAAAACAGAGTTTAAGCAGCGTCTTTGCTTGTGTTAAGAGGAGAGAAAGTCTTCACGTGGGTTACGCTTGTGGCCGTTTTGTCTCTACTGCTGAACATTAAAACTAAGATTTTCAATTGAAATACCACTGAGAATTGGGAGCCAAACACAAAAATGAGAAGAGTTGTGGGAAATTTTGAGTTAGAGTTATGAGAATTGGTTAATGAGTTTGAGTGATGAAATTTGAGTGATGATTGTTGAGATACGAGTGACCTTTAAACTAAACAAGGCATTGCCGAATAAAAGTCTATTCTCACTTAGATTTGACCAAGACAAGCCAGCAGCTGAGAAAAAATGCATATGGCAAATTGAACAACTTAGTACATAAATATTGGTGTGAGAAAGTTTAGGGCAACAAAATCTCATAACTTTTTATAATACCCTTACTTTGAGTTGTGGTGGGTCTTGATATAATTTACTTTAGACAAAAATACTATTGGTGTTTAAATTTTGGGGTCATAATAAATTTGGTCTTTTTTATTTTCAATTATAGTCAATTTAGTTCCTACCATCAATCCATTAACAGAAAATGCTTTTGTAGCACATGACATGCACAACTATCTAGGGTGGCAAATGGGCGGGTTTGGGTGGGTTTGGGGTGGGCATAATTGGGTTGGGTATATAAAACCCATTTACCCATTTAAAACCCATTTAACAAATTGCTTCTAACCCAAATCCAACCCAACCCAATTATTATGGGTAAACCCCAACCCACCCAATTACCCAATTATCAAAATTACCAAAATGCCACTAAAGTGAAAATGACCAAAGTACTCTAAAATCCTCAAAAATGACCAAAATACCATCAAAACCTGAAAATTACCAAAATACCCTCAAAATCCAAAAAAATGACCAAAATACCACCGAAACCCGGAAAATGACCAAAATACCCCCAAAGCCCAAAAAATGACCAAAATGACCAAAATACCCACTAAAACTCAAAAATGACTAAAATACCCCCGAAACCCAAAAAATGACCAAAATACTCCAAAAACCCAAAAAATTACCAAAATACCCCCGAATCCAAAAAATGATCAAAATACTCCCGAAATTAAAAAATTACCAAAATACCCTTGAAACTCAAAAATTACCAAAATACCCCCAAAACCTAAAAAATGACCAAAATACCCCCAAAACCTTAAAATTACCAAAATACCCTTCAAAACCCAAAAATGACAAAAATACCCCTGAAATCCAGAAAATGACCAAAATACCCCAAAACCCAAAAAATGATCAAAATACCCCCTAGAACCTAAAAAATGACCAAAATATCCTCGAATCCTAAAAATTACCAAAATACCCCCAAAACCCATAAAATGACCAAATATCCTCGAAACACAAAAAAATGAGCAAAATACCTCCGAAACCCAAAAAATGACCAAAATACCCCAAAAATCTAAAAATGACCAAAATACCCCATAAACCCAAAAAATGTCTAAAATACCTCCAAAACCTAAAAAATTACTAAAATACCTCTGAACCCTAAAAAATGGCCAAAATAACCTTGAAGCCTAAAAATTGACCAAAATAACCCTGAAAACTAAAAATGAACAAAATATCCCTAAAACCTTAAAAATGGCCAAAATAACCACGAAACTTAAAAATTGACTAAAATAACCACAAAACCTTTAAAATGGCCAAAATAATCACAAAGCCTAAAAATTGACCAAAATAACCTAGAAACCTAAAAATGACCAAAATACCCCCTAAACCTAAAAAATGTTCGATATACCTTCGAAACCTAAAAATTAACTGAAATACCCCTTGAAACCTAAAAAATGACCAAAATACCCCTGAAACCTAAATATGACCAAAATAACCCCTAAACCTTAAAATGACCAAAATATCCTCGAAACCTATAAAATGACAAAAAAGCCCCTTAAACATGTAAGTCGATAAAAATACACCCTAAACTTAAAAAATTACCAAAATCCCCCATAAAACTAAAAAATGACCAAAATACCCCCTAAACCTAAAAAATGACTAAGATACCCCAAACCCCTATTTTGGTAATTTTAGAGGCTTTAGGTGTATTTTGTTCATCTTACAGGATTAGTTGTATGTTGGTCATTTTAGATATTTTAAGGGGTATTTTGGTCGTTTTATAGGTTTAGAGGTATTTTGGTCGTTTTAGAGGTTTCAGGGTATTTTTGGTAATTTTAGAGGTTTCATGTTGTTTGTGGCCATTTTAGAGGTTTTGAGTTTATTTGGGTCATTTCAAAGGTTTAGGGGTATTTTCGTCACTTTAGAGGTTTGAGGGTATTTTGGTCATTTTTTAGGTTTCAGGGGTATTTTGGTCACTTTTTAGGTTTAGGGGGTATTTTGGTCACTTTATAGTTTTAGGGGGGTATTTTGGCCATTTTTAGGTTTCGGGGTTATTTTTGTCAATTTTTAGACTTCGGGGTTATTTTGGTTATTTTTAAATTCCAGGGTTATTTTGGTCATTTTTAGGTTTCTAGGTTATTTTGATCAATTTTTAGGCTTTGGGGTTATTTTGGCCATTTTTAGGTTTCGATTGTATTTTAGTCATTTTTTAGGTTTCGAGCGTATTTTGGTCATTTTTTAGGTTTCAGGGTTATTTTGGTTATTTTTTAGGCTTTGGGGTTATTTTGGCCATTTTTTAGGTTTTGGAGGTATTTTAGTAATTTTTAGGTTTCGAGGGTATTTTGGTCATTTTTTGGATTTTAGGAGTATTTTGATCATTTTTAGATTTCAGGGGTATTTTGGTCATTTTTTGGGTTTTAGGGGTATTTTCGTCATTTTTTGAGTTTTAGGGTGTATTTTCGTCATTTTTAGGTTTTGGGGGTATTTTGGTCTTTTTTTTGGTTTTAATGACATTTTGGTCATTTTTTTGGGTTTCGGGGGTATTTTGGTCATTTTTAGGTTTTGAGGGTATTTTTGTCATTTTTTGGGTTTCGGGGGTAATTTGGTCATTTTTTGGGTTTTAGGAGTATTTTGGTCATTTTTAGGTTTTTGAGGTATTTTGGTCATTTTTTGGGTTTTGGGGGTATTTTGGTCATTTTGTAGGTTTTAGGGTTATTTTGATCATTTTTAGGTTTATGTGTTATTTTGGTCATTTTTTAGGTTGAGAGGGTATTTTGGTAATTTTAGTGGTTTGGGGGTTAGGTGATTTGTAGAAATGGTACTTGGATCATAATTGGGTCTAATTGGGTACCCAATTAAAACCCAATAAACATTAGTGTTAATTGGGTTTGATTGTGTTAATACCCATTTAACCCAACTAATAATTGGGTGGATTTGGGCCTCTTTTAAGTGGGTGGGTTTGGATAGACAAATGGGTTTGGGTTGATTTTGCTACCCCTACAACTATCACACTTGATGCTGACGTGGCTAATAAAATAATAATAAATATTTTTAAATGCCACATCAACATTTAAATTGAAAAAAAAATTACAAAAAAAAAATTACGTTCCCAATTTTAAAGATTTAAAAAAATGTAGGAATATTTTATATTTTGTTTTATTTTCTTGCACTTTCTTTGCAATCAAACACAAATCAAATTTACCAATCTCTGACACAAAAATCAACCTATCAACTAAACAAACCTAGATTTGAACTTAGATCTGAACAAACTAAGCAACTAAAACGAACAAATTTGGACCTAAATTTTTGTTTGTTCAAATCTCATTCACTCATACAGATGAAAATGTTGTTTGGTGATGCCGACACGGCTCTGCTAAAGGACTTAAAGCTTCAAATCCTGAGCATTCTTCACAACAACCTAGTGAGGTCCTTCTCAAATTTGCACCAAAGTTAAGCTCTAGCTACCACACAAATACTGCCCTATTGATTAAAACCCCAAAAACCTCCTACCAAATCTAGATTGATGACCAAAAGTTTCAACCCAAACAAACACAACCAACATAATCGAACCCCACCATTGAAGTCTATTTAATTTTGGTGACGGTGTAATGCTTCCACGGTTGTCGATTTCAATGGTAATCTGAGTGTGGGTTTCAAGTATTTTGATGGATTTGGTAGGTATCTTGCCGATTTAGGTTTCAAGTTTGTTGCGGTGATGGACGGTGAAAGGTCGCTATCATTAATTTGGGTTGATTTAGGATTTTTTTTTTTTTTTCCTATCAGTGGTATTTAAATCTAGATCCAAATCTAGGTTTGTTTTAGATGCTGGGTTGATTTTTGTTTCTGAGATTGGTAAATTTGATTTGTATTTTTGTGTTTGGTTGTCAAGAAAATGAAAGAAAATCTGAAAATGTGCCTACATTTTTTTCCAATCTTTGAAAATTGAGAAGGCAATTTTTTCCAAAAAAAAAAAAAAATCAATTTAAATGCTAATATAGCATTTTAAAATATTTATTCAAAAATTTAATTATTATTTTATTAGCCATGTCAGCATCCAAATTAACTATAAGTTAAAAATAATGTAGACTAAGTATCTGTTTGGATACACGTTTCTGCATCCACGTCTGCGTTTTACTCTTTTTTTTTTTTTTTTTTTGGCACACGTTTCAGGAGGAGATAACACTGTTACGGCTACTGTTCATGCACGGTTCATGAACAGTAGCCATAATATTTGACTTTTTCAGCACATTAGTGGGTCCTGTGCACTGTTCACGAGACCCACAAATTTCACTTTTCAGCAACTTTTTCATTAAAAATGGGTTCTACAGTACTATTCACACATTTAAAAATTATTTTGCTACAGTATTTTCAATTTCAGCAAAATAAGTTCTATCCAAACGGACTATAAATTAAATACTACCAACATGTAGTGACCAAAAATGGTATTTTCGCCTTTATTTTATTTTATTTTGATCTATGGTTGACCCCTGAGCTTGTTCACTTGTGAAAATGTTTATGAAATTTTATGATAAAATTGCCCTTTGTCCTTTTCAGGAAAATTATATAGCAATTTGCCCTCCTTCCCAAACTAATTAGGGAAATGTCCTTTTTTTAAAACTTGATTTATGATAAATCAAGTTAAAAAAAAAAAAAAAAAATTCTAAAGCCCTATAGCGGCGTTTTAAGGAGCCTATAGTGACGTTTCAAGGACCTATAGTGGCGTTTTTTAACTCGACTTCAATGAAATCAAGTTATAGGCAATTTTTTTTTTTTTTTTTTTACCTATAACTCGATTTCATAGAGGTCGAGTTATAAAATGCCACTATAGGTCCTGAAAACGTCACTATAGGCTCCTTAAAAATGCCGCTATAGGGCCTTACTCGATTTATCACAAATCGAGTTTCAAAATATGGGCATTTCCCTAATTAGTTTGGAAAAGGTGGTAAAGAGCTGCTATTTTTGCCTGAAAAGGGCATTTGGCAATTTTTTCCTGAAATTTTATCCAAATGTAGAATTCCTGTGAAAGTTTATCTAAGTCTTATATTGTTTTATGCGAATGAATTTAAATGCTAATATAGCATTTTTAAATATTTATTCAAAAATTTAATTATTATTTTATTAGTCATGTCAGCATCCAAATTAACAATAAGTTAAAAATAATATAGACTAAATTAAATACCACCAAAATGTAGTGATCAAAAATGGTATTTTCGCCTTTATTTTATTTTATTTTGATCTATGGTTGACCCTGAGCTTGTTCACTTGGGAAAATGTTTATGAAATTTTATCCATATGTAGAATTCCTACGAAAGTTTATCTAAGTCTTATATTGTTTATGCGAATGAGCTCTTTTTAAAGAGAGAAAATGGTTGTATTCCTAATTCTAGAACCTAGTCAGTTTAGTCTTAAACTTTTAATTGTGGGTTCTAGTTAGCTCAATTGGTAAAACATTTTATGGTTAAATAAGAGATTTGGGCTTCATTCTCCGCCTACACCAAAAACTAATTGATGTCTTGATCCGATAATAAAAGGCTATCATCAAGAGCGAATCTGGTTGAAACTATCTTAAAAAAAATAATAATAAATAATTTCTTAAACTCTTAATTAGTTTTAAAGCAGTGAAAATACTTTTCCGCATTCTTTTGCTGCACGCATCTCATTAACTTCAATAGCACAAGCTATGGTAATTAACTAAAACAAAAGCCAAGATGTGGAAATTACAAGCATTTGCCTCAAACAAAATTTTAATGTTGAAAGAATCAAATTATAGTAAAGATTCTAGTATCGAGATTAATTCTCAACTTTCTGGAACTGACTTGGTCAAATTACCAGTGTTGCTATAATTTTCCACACTAATTAAATATACGGGTTTACAATACAGGAGTAGACCAACATTTCCCGTGAATTCCGTGTAGCATATCATGAGAAATTATTGTTTCAAACTTTTCTCTTTGATTTTCACTACTTCACACCATGTACACGTTAAGTCTCTCATTGCTGTTGTTAAATTTCTAATTATTGTCAAATACTTGATTTGAATTCAAAATTTAAACAAAAATTATGGAGTTATTTAATGTTTGGACTAGTGATAATAATACTAAAAGGAATAAGAGAATTGTTTTATAACAAAAAATTCAATAAAATAATGGTTTTTTTTATACGTGTTTATAGCAAACTAGGAAAATTTTGAATACTCAAAAATTTTATAAAGATAATAATTTCTCATATTTTAAATGTTTTTTTTATTATACTGCATGAAAGGGAAGTGATGCATGATAAGAATTCAAAACACTCTTGAATGATTCCAAATCAAATTTTCAAAGCACCATATTTAATTTTAGTCCTTGCGTGGAAACTGCATGAATATTGAAAGGAAATTCTACTGGCTTTTCTCCCTGGCCCCTACTACCAATCGTAACACTTCCGTGCTTGGTTGCACTCTTATTTAGCAAAGAACTAAGAAATGATATTATTATATTACTTTAGCTTCTCATATAATAGTTGAAGATCCCCTGAGTTCTTGACCAGAAACAAAGAGAAAAAGAAAAGAGAGTCCTCCTTGCCCAGGAATATTCTCTTCTTGTTCTCTTTTCAAATCAATTTCTTTTGGTCAGGTACCGCGAAACTTAACATCCTCCTATCCTAGCTATCTGCCACAAAACATTTTATAAAGAATGCATTCTAACTTTTGTACTCCGCGTTGCTCTTCTCTTCTTGCACTCTAAAATAGTATGTACTGTAGTGCATGTTAGGCTCTATTAATCCAGGGAGTACTAAACTACTACTATATATTTTCATTGTGGAACAAAATCATTATGTTGGAACTAAGAACTTGAGAGTTACAGCTTGCAACAGCAAGCAATTCGGCCCATCTTAAACTTTTCTGAATAAAAAATTGAGGAGGCATCCCTTCCCCTGAAGTTACGGGGCTATTTTGCCAAGGATCCTTAGAGAGAGTTATCTTGCACCCTAAATAGCACTTTTGTATGCATCCATTAAGGGGAGCAATAGCTCAAACAGTTTGCCTCTCTACACGGAATGGACAAGCTTGGTCCTCTGTGGTCTTTCTTGGTCTTTGTTTTCATATTTACTCAGAAGGCAAGAGTTAATGGAAATACTAACATGGCAGGAAATGACAACGTTTTGGGCGTTATAGGTGCAATTGTAGATAATAGTTCTCGTATTGGTAAAGAAGAAAGTGTAGCAATGAAGATGGCACTGGAAGATTTCTATGTTAAGTTCAACCAAAGTTTGGTTCTGCACATAAGGGACTCTCAAAGGCAGCCCATTCAGGCAGCTCTTGAAGGTAAGTAGATATATACTTTCTCCTTACTGAGTTATCTAAACCTTATTTTCGTATATGAAACTATCCTCTCCAATATAACCAGCTCCTTTGTCAAATTTTGGTATCCAAGTAACCTTAATAATAATGAATTCAGCTATGGATAGAATTTTCCAACTCACTTGGTGGCACTTAAAAGACTATTCACATACTTTTAGTCACCTAATTTATTTAATAGTATTGTAAACATACTTAATTGAAATATTTATTTAGTAATGTAATTTAACTCATTGATGATTTTATGAACTAATACCTAATGTTTGAAGGAAACTTTTATCGAACTAACATTAATAACGTCTTGTTCCTCGTCTTCCCTTTTTATTTGCCTGAATATAAATCATAATTAACTTATAACTTACAAATACAAGTTTTATTATCATGGTGCTAAATGAAAGCATGATATCAGAATCTTATGCATAAATGAGCTCTCAGGCACCAGATTATAAGCATGATTGAAACAATTTTTAATGCATGTGAGCATTTGTTAGTTTGAGGAAAAGTCTCGCTAAAGTTAGTTTAAGCAAAAGAAGACCATATCAAATGGATTCATATAATGGTTAATTGTGTACTAATTCAAAAGTGATAGAAAAAGATTGTGCTCATTTATAACCATAAAAGCCCCATTTTACATTAACGGATAGAAAAAGATTGTGCTCTTTTATCACACACAGAAGGTGAAACCATGATGTCATCGCTTGAGGGGGGAGGGGAGGAGTATCTGGGTGATTAACAATAAATGAAGCACACCATTAATTTTTTCATTTTTCTTTTTTTTTTGGTTGAAAAAGTGTAGGATTCAAAAAAAAAAAAAAAAAAAAACAGAGAAGTGTATAAATAAAATAGAGCACGTCAAGAAATTTAGTTGAATTTTAATTACTCAATCGTTTTTGCAAGTGATAAATTCTCTGCTTTTACTCTTTTTCTTTCATTCTTTTAATTTCCCTGGACATAACAAATTGATTTGAACCAGTTACACTTCATATATTATTGTACGGTAAACGCATGGTAAGTTTGCCTAATTGAGAAGTTCAGTATTCAGTATATTATCAGCAATTTTATATATTTATTTATTTTTTGAGAATTCAGTAATTTCATATTACAAAAAGATAGCAAGTCTACACAATTTTAAAAACAGAGCCAACTCCTCTGGCAAACTTACTACTACTACGCAAATTCACTATTCAGTATATTATCAGCGAGTATTTACTTACTACTACGCATGTGATCTACCATCACTACTGGTAAGTATATTCTTAATCTTAACCAAAACCAATATATATATATATATATATATAAATAAATATAAAGGAATATGTAGTTTTTGTTTCTAATACCATTTCATTAATCAATTTGCAGCTAAGGATCTCATAAACACACAACAAGTGCAAGCCATTTTAGGACCGCAAACATGGGAAGAGACATCATTAGTCGCTGACATTGGAAGCGAAACTCGCACCTCAATTCTTTCTTTTGCTGATACGACTCCAAAATGGGCACCAGAGAGGTGGCCTTTCCTGTTGCAAGCATCGCCTAACGAATTTAAGCAAATGAAAGCTGTGGCAGCTATTGTTGAGTCCTGGGAATGGCGGCGGGTCACTGTTATATATGAAGATAGAGATTCTTCAGCCTCCAGGGTTTTACCTCATCTCTCCAATGCCCTACGTGAAGTTGGTGCAGAAATAAGCCAACTTGTAGCACTTCCACCTTTTGCTTCCTCTTCATTGTCTAAAGATCTCGAGAGGCTTAAAGAAGGGCAATGCAGAGTCTTTGTGGTTCATTTGTCATTGAGTTTGACCGAGAGGCTATTTAAAATGGCAAAAAGAAAGAAAATGATGGAAAAGAATTATGTATGGATCACCACTGATCCCATTACAAGCCTTGTCCATGCCATGAATGCCTCCACCATCTCCAATATGCAAGGAATTGTAGGCGTCAAAAGCTACTTTCGTGAAAATGGAGGCCGCTTTCAAAATTTCCGTCATAGATTTCGCAAAAGGTTTATCTCAGAACATCCTGAAGAGGATAATCACGAGCCAGATATTTTTGCTTTAACAGCTTATGATGCTGCATGGACAGTGGCAATAGCAATGAGGGAAAGCAAGAAAGTATCACATCTTTTGTTAGAAAAAGTTGTTCATAGTGATTTTCACGGCTTAGGTGGAAAGGTTGAATTCATTGACAATAAATTAGTCCCTGTAAATATATTTCAGATTGTCAACGTGATGGGTAAGAGTTATAGAGAACTTGGATTCTGGTCAGATGGACAAGGTTTTGCGGAGAATCTCAATGAAAATGCTGCTTACAACTCTTCCATGAGGGTTCTGGGACAAGTATTTTGGCCAGGGGGACCTTGGTATACTCCAAGTGGATGGACTCTGCCAATAAGGTCCAACCCACTGAGAATTGGTGTACCTGTTGGATCCCTTTTCAAAGAGTATGTTAATGTCAAAAATGATCAATCTGAAAGCAATATATCTTTTACTGGATTTGCAATTGATGTCTTCAAAGAAACCTTAGAACAGCTGCCATTCTATTTACCATACAAGTTCTTTCCCTTTAATGGAACATACAATGATTTAGTGGAGCAAATTCATTTGAAGGTATGAGATTCACTTTCATTTAGACTATGACTAAATTAATTTCAATTTGTAGATAAGAGTTTGGTGAGAAGAATATTTTCATTGAATTTGGCCTGGTGGACGTTCCTTATAGCCCTACTTTATAGGTTTGAGATTAACTTGATTAAACTTTCATGTTGATCTCATAATAAACTAATTTTTTCAGTTTTAATTAACCAAGGTTCTCCTATGGCAGCTGTCCTGAGAGACAGTTTATGTTATAGTGCCCAGGAAGACTTTAGACTGCCCTCTCTTTCTCTCAAGATCACTATATTGATCACTTTTCTCATAAGACTCTGATTTAATCTGTACACTGATTTCTTTAAACTTGTGTTTGCAACGGACCAGATTTTTGATGCTGTTGTTGGTGATGTAACAATAGTAGCCAGACGATATCAGCATGCAGAATTCACACACCCCTACACCGAGTCAGGACTGGTTATGATAGTTCCTGTTATATCTAAAACATCCAATAGAGCTTGGTTATTCATGAAGCCTTTCACAATGGCCATGTGGATTTTGACAGTAGTAATAAATCTCTACAACGGCTTTGTTATATGGTTGTTAGAGCGAAATAATTGCCCTGAACTGAAAGGCTCCGTGCTGAATCAAATGGGAATGTTAATTTGGTTGGCCTTCAACACCCTCTTCTCTATAAATGGTAACAGAATTTTCGTTTCTTTTGGTAGTGTCAAATAATCTATTGTTTTGAAATAGATTATGCAGCAAAGTCCTAACATCACTTTAATTGATTTGGTTGGAAAAGGGGTAAGGTTACATAGCAATTTGTCACGGATGACAATGGTGGTGTGGTTGTTTGTAGCACTCGTCATTATGCAGACTTACACAGCAAACCTCACCAGCATGCTTACTGTCCAGCACCTTGGACCTACTGTAACAGATGTTGAGGCACTAAAAAGTAGCAATGCTATAATTGGACATTGTACCGGATCCTTTCTGTCGAAATATTTGGTGGATGTGTTACATTTCAATGCTAACAACATCAAGAATTTTGCCTCAATTGACGCTTTTGCTCAAGCTCTCGAAACCCAAGAAATAGCAGCTGCCTTTCTTGAAGTTCCTCTTGCCAATTTATTCCTGGCAAAATACTGCAAGGGCTTTACTATAGCTGGGCCAACATACAAAGTTGGAGGGTTTGGATTTGTAATTCTTCTAATACTTTCTTTGGAATATCTTCTCAGAACAAAAGGGTGAGTTTTGATTAATTACAATTTTATGTTCTTTGAATGCCTCAGGCTTTTCCAAAGGGTTCCCCGTTGGTTTCCAGCATAACTGAAGCACTACTTAAGGTATCTGAAAGCGGCCAGCTACGTGAATTAGAGAACATCATGATTGCAGCCGCTAAGTGTGAAGACGTAGAACCAGACAAAGAAACTCCTAGTCTTAGTCCCAACAGTTTTTTAGTACTCTTCATATTATCTGGGGGCACATCAACTGTTGCTCTTTTAGTCTACATTTTTTGTTTGGATAAATCTATGCTTCGTCGCAAAATCATGTGGAGGCTAATGAAGGCTGCAATGAGACACTGGAGGTGTCAAAAGCAACGATTCTCACGAAGAGTCAGCAATGTTGCTGAGAGTGCACGTAATTCTCCTAACACATTTGATCCACAGAATCGAGTATAGAAAGCTTTATGGCTATTGGCATTTAGAGAAATTGATCCGAAAGAAATCTCTTTATGTAAATCAAATGAAGTACTATGTTAAATTTAGACACAACAAGATTAAGACTATTGTACAAGTGCAGCAGCTTTGTGTTTGAGGGAAATAATTAATTTCCCATTTTTTCCCTCCTTTCATGGAAATAAGCCTTTGTAAATTCAATATAGAAAATTTCGTAGAAATAACCCAATCACAATAACCAACATAAAAAATAAATTTGTAATAGTCCTGAAGAACACATCAACGAAATTTATGTGTAAAATCCTTTACTGTGCATAGAAGAACAACAGAAACCCTTTAGTGTGCAACTGTGCATAGAAATCGACAGGACCAAGTATAATATCTTCTAATAATTCAAAAATCAACTGGAGTTCCATAGCTTTTCTCTAGTTAAAGCTAGGGACATACAAACATCAAGAAGAAAATCTTGCCACACAAATACTACCATAATTATGACTTCATCCCAAAGAGGTGCATTTCCACAAGAGCAAGTTTAGGTCTCAGGGAATTGAATGTATTAAAATACCAATATGATAAGGTTTTGTCCACGATTCAAACCAACAATAGTGAAGAAAAATAAATTAATAAGCATACACACAAACAACAGTACAATTTATGTGGTTCGGCAAGACGTACGCTTATGTCCACACACGTTTAACATGAACAAATTTCACTTAAAAACTAGGGATATTACAATGATGACACAAAGGCTCTCACCAAACAAAAAAAACAAAAAACCTATTAGGTCTATAGGACTAGATTGGCAAACTATGACTTTGTGTAAACTTTTGGAATCTTAGTGTGTCCTGAGTTTGTATTGAAGGTACTATTTTCAAGTGCACTACAAGTCAAGATTCAAGCTATAAAAGACCCAAGAAAACTAGAATTTCAACTGCAACTAAATTCAAGTTCGACCCATTAATTGAGTTATGCTTAACTCGATCAATCGAAGCGAAATCTCAACTGATCAAGAGTCGTGCAAATTTGGTTTATTAATATGTTTTTCTCCAATCATTTGAACTAGAATTTTATGAATTACAAGACAAGTATAAAATCAACCCTAGAGCGTGTTCTTCAAGACTCTTTGAGAGTCGTGTTACTGTACACAAATCTTAGAATTTTCCGTTTTTTCTTAAAACATCAACCAAAGATCTACTTCTATATTGAAGATCTAGTGAATGAAATTAAAATTTTTTATTATCCAGTTTAACTCAAAGTTGTTGGTTTAAACCTTCAAGCGGTTTTTCAGAGTTGTGAATAAAGGTTTATATGCAACAAGATCCAAAATAGAAGAGTTTTTAGATTCTGAGCTGTCTGTGGTCAAGTTAGACAATATAAGGTAGTAGTAGATTTATTATTGTGGGGCCGGTTGCCCAAAACAATGACATATAATTCATAAGAAGTGGGCTTGTGGCCCAACGGCCCAGTCCAAGGATATTCACATATCTGAGGATGGTCAAAGAGAGTTATTTTGAGAGTAGTATAAGACAAAGAGATGTAAGTCGTGTATAGCGGCCCAAATCGCATCCGAGGATGATATCCACCTCTAATACCAAGGTCCGAGGTGGATGTAACTACTTTAGTATTCAAGGTATTTCATCAAGTTGCATATGAGCTAAACGGTGAATATAGAACAAAGGAGGAACCAAAAAAGGTAGCAAATATCTTCTAAAGCTGCTACCTCCACATTAAATGCTTCCCAGCTAACTCTCTGGCCGCATTAATGTGGAGGTGATACCTGAACAGTAACCAAGCAGCCTTTTGGCCACCGAGTAAAGGTTTCAGGAAGTGCTGGATGGGACAGAAAAAAGCTCCCAGATTAAAACCTACACGTGTACGGCGAGAATGAAAGAAGAATGCAGTATATAACAGGAAAGTAGGTGACATTGAAGAAGACTTTTGGGGAGAAAGAGAGAAAATAAGCACTAGAGCATCCATTGAGATATCCCCTGAAACCTAGCCGAGAAGATGGGATATCGTTTAAACTAGTTTAAAGCTTACTTTGTTGCAGAAGGATCATGTCTTCTTCTACCAATTGGAATTAGCTCTTACACCCGCTCTCTAGAAATTTTATTGTTTGGGCTTAAATCCATCCTGCTTTTGGGTCCAATCCAATTTGAGCCCTTACAATTATTAAGTTTGTTGTACAAACTTTCATCCTATTCTAGTGGATATTGTTTACCTTGGGATTGTAAAATTAAATTTCTCTAAAGTTTTTACTATGGGTTACCATAATATTTGACTAAATTACTTGAGATTGAAGTTATATGATTGAATTTTTAATAAAGTTGTAGAGAGCAATTTGTAATTTAACCTTATATATATATATATATATATATTTTTTTTTTTTTTTAATTTTGATAAGGGTCAAGTACACTATAAATATTTTCCAAGAAATTAAGTCACAAATAAAATATTAGGTAATTTTTAAGGAAACAAAATAGAATAAAATTTATTGTATTATGATCCTTTGCTGACTCCGGCCAAAGATTACAACTTTTCATAACTTTCAATAGTGGATGGACGCGTGTAAGTACAGGAATGGACCAACATTTCCCACGAATTTCATGATTTGCAGATCAAAATGTTACTGCTTCGATGGTTTTGCAAATCAGCTGCTTAACACATATAAATAATGGTTTTAAATTTTATCCATGCTGAACATATAGATATAGTTGACTAAAGTACTTTAAAACAAAACAGTACACATCAAATAGCTCGAAAAATAATTTATTTAAAAAAAAAAAAAAAACTGATGGTGCAATCTAGTAATTGACATCTTGTTCTGATCCCTTTTTAAGGATTCCAGTTTCTACTTTATCTTGTCCTCGCATGGGTGAAAGCTGCACGAATGTTTACAACGAAATTCCAGTTGTATGAACAATCTACCAATCCTAAATTTGTCGTGCTTGGTTGCATTTTTTGACAAAGTTAGCATGAAAAATGCTATAAGTAAGTAGTTTGACAAAAATCTGATTGGTTTGCCGCTAATATTATAATTTAAGATCTACATCCTAAGAGCATTCACATCCGGAATTACAAATGCCACATCTAAGTTTCATTTAGCATTTTTCCCTCAAAAACCTCCCACATCCAGAATTGTAAACACCAACTATTGCAAAAAATTTTGCAATAGTGCTACAGTGCAATTCTAAAGATAGAATTGCACTGTAGCACAATTTAAAAAAAAAAAAAAGTAATATTTTATTGTGATGGTGATTGCGAGAAAGAAAGAATAAATGATGGTGATTGGGGGGAAATATTATTTTATTGTGTAGATATATTATTTTAATGAGTAGAATAGGAAATAAAAGTTTGGGATGCTGGAAGTATTGTATAATGGGATAGTATAATTGATAAAGTAGCTTTTTGGAATAGTAAAATAAAACAGAATCGCATTTCCTGATGCTAATGCTCTAAGAGCTTCCAGCTGTTGCAAAAATTATGTCATTTTACCACACTAAAAGCCTACTTTATTATTTTACCACATCATTTTACAACATCCCATTTATCAGATGTTTTATCATTCAATTCTATACATTAAAATAATATTTACTACACATTAAAATAATATTTACTACTCATCAACACAATCAACAGCCATCACACTGCTGCCAACAACCAACAGCCACCACCACACAACCACTACATCCTCCATAACCAAAAACACAACTCAAAGCAAACCCAAACAAATCCAGCCAAATTCCACAACAAACAACCATAACCCCAACCCAAACAACCCATCAAATCCCAGCCAAATCCTTTACGACCTAAACAAATCCAGCCAAACCCAGCCCAAACAAATCCAGCCAAACCCCAACCAAATCCTCCGCCACCCATCAACTGCCTCAACCAATCCCCGACCCAAAACCCCAACCCAACTAACCCATCAACAAACAAACTCAAGTAACCACCAAACCAAAACCCACAATGCTGCTGCAACCAACCTCGACCCACAATGCTACTGACCCAAAACCTTGACCCACAACCCATAGCCCACCAACACCAAATCGAAAGCCCCACCACCACCACCACCTCAACCACAAACCCCGACAAACCAACCACCTCCACACCCTCACCCACACCCACTTCCAAACCCAAAACATTCATATTCTAAGTCAACCTAGACTCCAAACCCACCATCTTCATCGCCGTCATTGTCATAGCCTAGCCCATCTGAACCCACCCACCTCCGTCAGAACCGAACCCATCAAACCACAACCAAAAAAAAAAAAAAAAAAGAAAAAAAAAAAAAGAAAAACCATTGCTAGAGAGAGATCGGCGTGGGCGTTGGCGTGGGTGTGGAAGAGCAGTAAGGGTTGGGGTTTGAGAGGAGAGGATTAGGGTTTACTAGGTGAGACTGATGGAGAGATGAGAGAGAAAGAGGAATAACAAAAGAATAAATCATATGCCACACGCATTCCGTACCGTGGCAAATTTGTGACTCTACTATAGCATGTTGCAAAAAATATGAGATATGACACATCTGATAAATGGGGTCAAATGGTGTTTGGTGTGCCAAATATTTAGCAGTTGGCACATATGGCACATCTGCTGTGGGTGCTCTAAGGCTATTATGATCCTATCATTAGGAATTTTCTCGTTTTCCAAATTTCTTTTAGCCATTGATGCAGCGAAACATAACAACTTGAGGCTGACTTTCTGAAGTCTTATTAAAGCAAATCAAGAAAAGAGGCTAAGGGTTTTTTTTTTTTTTTTTGATGAGAGAGAGAGAGAGAGAGAGAGAGAGAGAGAGAGAGAGAGAGAAGGGTTTTATAATTGAATTGGCACATTCTCATAAACAAAATACTTGAAGATTTAGGAGTGAAAGAGTTCGAACTATAAAGTTAGCAGTATATTGTAATTATTTATATAAAAAAAATATACATATATGTTAACTCCACAATTTCATTTCTTGTACTCTATAGCTTGTTTGGATTGAATGCACATTAATCATGCCGACTCTAGGGATGCTAAATTGATATCTTAATTGGGAGAGTACTTACATCTTCATGTTTGATATTGATATTGACCACGGAGAGAATCTATTTCATAGTTAAAATCTTATTTCTTAGTGCCAAAAATGGAGAGTGTATATATTAATTATTGAAGTGTGTAAATTACGTTACTAAGCACTCTTATATATACAAGTAGTGGCCTAAGAAAATATCTCTAACAAACTATTATTTCTAACTAATTACAAAATCGCATATGGAAAATACAAAAGTTCATGTGAAAAATGTGTAGAGAAAAATACAATCTACAAAATACAAATATGCTAATTTAAAATACAATTTATGATACTTAGATCTTACATTAAACTCCCTCCTGGAGGCTTAAATTCTAACCCTTGCCCCCCGAACCCTACAAGCACTTATACTTGTAAAGTAACCATCGCACTAAGGGTATGCGGTGGTGAGAGTGTCACAATTTTAAATAACGTTATATTGAATACACTAATAAATTTGTAATATATAAACTGTATCATGTTATAGTTAAATGATAGATCAAATTCAAACGGAAAGAATCTGAAATACACTATTGACATGCTAACCCAAGAAAAGCGGAAGAAATCTTAAGGTTGACAAAATATGAAAGTTAATTTCATTTTCTCGTACGTACGCATGTATAAAGGGAAGAGCAAGAGCTGTATTTGTATGCCACTCTCTGCACAGAAACAGAATGGACAGGTTTCCTCGACTCTTCTCTTTCTTGGTCTTGGTTTCATTATTTACACACAATGCAACAGTTACTGGAAGCACTAGCACAACAGAGAATAACAGTGTTATGGGCATAATTGGTGCCATTGTTGATAATACTTCTCGTGTTGGTAAAGAAGAAAGTGTAGCCATGAAGATGGCACTGGAAGATTTCTACAACTACAACAATCAAAGTTTTGTTCTGCATGTAAGAAATTCTCCTAGGAAGCCCATTCAGATTGCTTTTGAAGGTAACAACATATGATCCTCTGTTCATTTCTCCTTGCTCAGTTATCTTCAACCATGCATGTTTAGATACGAAACTATCATCACCATATAACTAGGTCATTTAAGAGAATATTGGTAGACAGTAGTAAAAAGTACAGCAAGATACAAAAAAGTTCAATAAAGTTCTTTGAACTCCATACCTTTGTGTACCCGATAAAAAATAAAGAAGAAGGCATGATATGTAAAGTCCTACTTACTTACCTTAAGCGTACACAACCAACCAATTAAGCGAAAATGAATTCTAACAAGTTTGTAAAGACAAAGAACATTACAAAATCTAACTAAAAATTTGTTTAATCTCAAATTTAAACTATCAATTCAAGTGAAAAAAATCTTTAACTCAAAAATCTCCATTTTATTATTTTTATCTACTAATAACTAATTATAATTCTTAAATTAAACCTATCATCAGTGTCATGTATTTAGCTAGTCATAATTAAACATAACTAAGGTTGTAAATGAACCAAGCTATTTATATACAGTTCAATCTTGATCTTCTTTTTTTTTTTTAAATCTTATTTATGTTTATTTGTTTAACAAACAAGTCAAACTCAAGCTTTAGTTTAGGTTCAATAATTAAAAATAAGTCAAGTTCAAACATAATAATATATTCACAAACAACAAACATATCAAAACAAAAAAACCAATATCAAAAATAATAATATGTTCGTAAACAAGGTCATGGACATGAGGTTCAACTTAAATATTTTTAATATTATATTCTTATATATATATATATATGCTTCTTTAAAAATATATTTACATAGAAATAAGATTAGATTGTATAAGTTTATAAATAGGTTTATATGATGTCAAATTATTATTTGTATTTTTTTGATAATATAAACAATCAATTAATAGCAAAATCATATATTTGTTAAAAGGTACCAAATTTTAGTCATGGTTTTACTATATATGGGAAATGAATAAGTTAAGTAGTTCGTAAACAAGCATAAGTTTGTTTGACAAGAAAATGCACAAAGCTTTTGCTCTTGTTTAAAATAAAATTAAATGAACAAACTTAAACTTTTAATATTCGACTCATTTACAGCCCTAAACATAACTCAAGTCAAATATAACCTTCAAATCCATATAGATTCCATTCATTTTTTTAAATGAAGCAGAAAAAAAAAAATCCCTTTGATCACATCACCAAATTAAACATTAGAAAGTATAATTTAGCACCTTAATTTCATAGAGGAACCTTCAATTTGACATAGCCTCAGATCAGCAAAATCTTCAAATTTGGCTCAAAGTCTAAGCTTAATGATTTCAATTCTCTTATTATTCTCAAATTTATAATAATTTCACTCAATTAAAGTTACAAAACTTTAGATGTCCTGATTACATATTATGCTAGCCAATTTTATTAAACAATAATATATTGAAAAACCAATTATTTGACATAATCATATTTAATGTTTTAAAATAGAAGCTGTGGGGGAGAAAGCCCAACGCCATATGCTGGGCCTGAGGCCCAGTTTGAATACGACTCTCTGTCCGAAGAGGCTAAAAGTATCAATACTCTGCCATCCTGATGGAAGTGCAACCCATAAGGGACAAACGCTCCGTCCGAAGACAACCTGGTTGTGCCGAAGGGACCCTACCCAACGGAGCTGCACAGAACTTAATCGAGTAGATATGCTGAAGATCTCCTTGCCATGGGCCGAGCTTAGGGCATGTGTAACTGCGTAGTTGTCATGAAATGTCTTACCAATAAAGCTGCCACCGCCACATTTAATGCACTGCAGCAACTTTCCTGGCCGCATTTATGTGGAGAAGACACCTGAACAGTGTATCTTCACCCACCACCACTCGCTGTAGGTTAAAGCAAACGGCTGATGTGACTAGTACTCAAGTGGGCGCCTAGATGGAGGACAAGTGTGCGGTGAAGATGGGAAAAGGGAGTATATATAAGGGAAGCAAGTCTCACAGAGAGGGGAGAGGAAAAAAATTGTATTCACTGAGTCTTTATATACTAATCCTCTTCGGACTAAAGAGTTTTCCTGTTAAAAAAGCCTGTCTCAGTCCTTTTTTCTTTTAGATGGTTTTTGCTTGTATGAACCGTTGCTAAGTTCGCTACTAGCCCAGTTGTTCAACCCATTCTCTACAAATTTATTGTTGGGAATTTGTTGGGCTCACAATACAGGGAGTTGGTATCAGGCCCAACAGATTTGGACCCTACAGAAGCTTAATCAAGTATTTAAATTAGATTCTATTGCACTCCAACTTTTTGCTAGGTGTCTTAATTACACTCTAATTCCTTGCCAAGTAGCATTCCAAATTTTCAATTATACTATAATTCTATGTCAATATATATTTACATGAAAATTTATGCATATAACTTAAAAAAATATATAAACTCAATTCGAACTTATATTTTTACATTACTATGAAACTGTGTGTGTGTGCGTGCGCACGCATGCGTGTGTATAGAATTGTGATTATTCTTATTTAGACCCGTGCATACGAATAGGTTATAACATATAAGCTTGTAAATATAATATCTACTCATTTTGTTAGATCATATTATCCTGACCTTAATTTGACATAATTGGGAATTATAAAATTTAATTAAGATGCTTAATCCTATTCATAATCATTCAGTTTCATGTTTTAATATCCATAACATGAAAATTCCTAATTTATCCATAAAATGCTACCCTAAAATTCTTTGTTTATAATAAATCCTTCTAGGATAATACTCTCACCAAATTGGCTAATTATTTTGAGGTATAAGCACCGAAGTGGCTAGTGCTTTCCTCAAGTCATCATAAACAGACCTGATATATATGGGCCTTGACCAGGTTTATTTATTTCTATTTGGCGTTGCATTTTAGAAACACACCCATAAATGAGCTGTCAAGTCAAGGAACCAGATCATTTGGATCATTGAAACTATTTTTAAGGCATGAACCTTTTTTAACTTAAGTTCAAGGAAAAGAAAATTAAAAACCCCTGCAATTCAAGCACAAACGGTATAATAACACAGGCTTGTTTAAGGGAAAATGACAAAAGAACTATGTGATCAGTATCTCAGTAATATTCAACTATAAAAGGAATACATAAATTGACATATTAAAAAATCTACATAAATGTCAACTATACTAAGTGGTTTGTGCTAGAATCAAATTCTTTGCTATGCTTTTTTTCTTTTGCCAGACAGTAAGAAAGACATTAAATTCAGTCACAGTTCATTTTTGTATGACAATTGAATGATAATGATGCCTAATTGAGAGATTGACTGTTCAAATTCATATCAACAAAGAACACTACTTTAGCTAGGACCACTACTAGTAAGTATATTTTGGATCTTAACTTCCCAAGAGAGAGAGAGAGATAAGGAATAAGTATTAAGTAGTACTCTGTGTTTGTAATACCATTTGTTTAATCAATTTACAGCTATGGATCTTATACACACACAAGAAGTGCAAGCCATTTTAGGACCACGAACATGGGAAGAGACTTCTTTAGTTGCCGAGGTTAGCAGCCAAAACCACATCCCAGTTATTTCTTTAGCTGATACCACTCCAACATGGGCAGCACAGCGGTGGCCCTTCCTGGTGCAAGCAGCACCCAACCAATTTATGACGATGAAAGCCGTTCCTGCTATTATTCAGTCTTGGGAATGGCAGCAAGTCACTGTTATATATGAAGATAGAGATTCTTCAACTACAGCAGTCTTGCATCATCTCTCCAATGCCGTGCGTGAAGTTGGTGCAGAAATAAGTCAACTTCTAGCACTTCCACCTTTTGCTTCTTCTTCATTGTCTCTACAGCTTCAGACACTTAAAGAAGGACAATGTAGAGTGTCTGTGGTACATTTGTCATTGAGTTTGGCCGAGAGGCTATTTGAAATGGCAAAAAAGAATGAAAATGATGGAAAAGGACTATGTATGGATCACCACTGATCCCATTACAAGCCTTGCCCATGCCATGAATGCCTCCACCATCTCAACAATGCAAGGAAATTTAGGAGTCAAGAGCAACTTCCCCAAAACCAGAGGCTGCTTTCAAGACTTCTATCTTAGATTTAGCAAACAGTTTAGATCAGAACATCCTGAACAGCATAATCATGAGCCCGGTATTTTTGCTGTGCAAGCCTATGATGCTGCATGGACAATGGCACTAGCAATGAGGAGAAGCAAAAAAAGAGGCAAACTTTTGTTAGATAAAATTTTGCTTAGTGATTTCCATGGCTTAAGTGGCAAGGTTCAATTCATTGACAACAAATTAGCCCCTGCACATATTTTTCAGATTGTTAATGTGATGGGTAAGAGCTATAGAGAACTTGGATTCTGGTCAAATGGGTTGGGTTTCTCGGAGAGTATCAATGAAAATGCTATTTACAGCTGTTCTATGAAGGAACTGGGACAAGTGTTTTGGCCAGGAGGACCTTCGTATACTCCTAGAGGATGGACTCTGCCAACAAGTGCAAAACCAATGAGAATTGGTGTACCTGTAGGGATCCATATTCAAACAGTATGTGAAAGTGGAATATGATCAATCTGAAAACAATACATCTTACACTGGATTTGCAATCAATGTCTTCAAAGCCACCATAGAACGGCTTCCCTTCCATTTGTCATACACTTTCTTTCCCTTCAATGGCACATACAATGCTTTGGTGGAGCAAATCCATTTGAAGGTATGAGTCTATGAGATTAACCTTCATTCAGATTATAATTTAAAGTTGTAGATAATTCAAGTTTTAGACTAAACCCTTGCAGCCCTTTCCTTTCAGTTCGACCTTCCTGAGTTCACCCTACTTATGACATAATTTAAGTTGACTTCTATTATTCAATTCTACCTTCCTAAGTTCACCCTACTTTATGAAGTTGGATAAACTTTTATGTTAATCTCTAATAAACTAATTTAGTCCAAATTCCTAAGTCAATACCACCATGGCAGTTGTAACAACCCTTGGCTGGTTGGTTTGACCGACTAGTTAAGTTACAATTAGAACCTCAATTCGACTTGATAAACACTAGATGTGAAATTCAGCACATGCCCACAGAACACATTCATCTAATCTATTCCACATAATTCAGGTTATCACACGTGCATTTCTAATCTTGGAATTGTTTATGCCTTGGAGCAGAATTTTGATGCAGTAGTTGGCGACATAGCAGTCATGGCCAAGCAACATCAGCATGCAGAATTTACACACCCCTATACTGAGTCAGGACTGGTAATGATAGTTCCTGTTCAATCAAAAGCATCCGATAGAGCTTGGCTATTCGTGAAGCCGTTCACAAAGGCCATGTGGGTTCTGATAGTGACAATAAATGTCTACAACGGTTTTGTTATATGGTTCATAGAGAGAGATAATAATCCCGAACTTAAGGGCTCTGTACTAAACCAATTGGGAACCTTAATGTGGCTGGCCTTCGGAACACTTTTCTCTATACATGGTACCATAATTTTCCCCTTTTTTGCAACTTTGAATAAGCTTTTATCTTTAATATTAACCTCAAAATATATAACTAATGCAATTTGTCACGAATGACAATGGTGGTGTGGGTGTTTGTGGCACTAGTCATAATGCAGACTTATACAGCTAACCTCACCAGCATGCTCACTTTCCAACAGCTTGAACCTACTATAGCCAATGTTGAGGCACTGCAAAATAGCAATGCAATGGTTGGATATCGCAATGGATCCTTTGTTTCAGAATATTTGGCAGATGTGTTACATTTCAAGCCTGACAACATCAAGACTTTTACCTCACCTGAAGCTTATGCTCAAGCCCTCAGAAGCAAGGAAATAGCTGCTGCCTTTCTTGAATATCCTTTGGCCAAGTTGTTCCTTGCAAAATACTGCAAAGGCTTTACCATATCTGGACCCACATACAAATTTGGAGGGCTCGAATTTGTAATACTTCTACCACTTTCTTTTGCATTTCTTTTCATTAAAACTTCTAAAACCAAAACGGTAATTAAGGAGATAATATAGTTAAAGACAATAAATAATTTACAACTGTTAAGATAGTAGGTTGTGATTGGGGTATAACAAAAGTGATGCAACGGGTGATTTGAGTGAAAGTGATACTGCACTAATCAAAATCTATCAAGTCAAATATATTGTAAAAAATGTAAAATTCGTTGCGTTTATCGTATTGTTATTAAGGAGAAATGATTAATAAGATTTTTATGTTGCATGCACACAGGCACATCCAAGGCGGTCCCAATTGCTTCCTAGCATAACTGAAGCACTGCTTAAGGTAGCTGAGAGTGGCAAGCTACAAGGATTAGAGAACAACATGATTGCATCTGAGAAGTGTAAAGATGTAGAACCTGAAAATGGAAGTCGTAGTCTTAGCCCAAACAGCTTTTTAGTACTTTTCATATTAACCGGAGGCACCTCAACAATTGCTCTCGCAGTCTACATTTTTCGTGTGGATAATTCTATGCTTCGATACAAAACACTCTGGAGGTTAATGATTGGTTGTAATGAAACACTGGAGAAGTCAAAAGCGACGATTTTCAAGAAGAGTTAGTGAAGATGCTGAAATTCCGAGTAATTAATAAGTCTCATATAAGATTTTTTTTATCTAAGATAAAATTTTACTCTAGCATAATCTAAGGCTTCGCTTGGGAGTTTATAAGGAAAAGAAATAAAATGGAATGGAATCATCATAAGGGAATGAAAGATAATGGAATGGAATGATATGTATTTAAATAAAAGAAATGAATGGAAAAGAATGGAATGGAATGGAATCAAGTAACCTTAATTGGATTTTTTAAAATAAAAGAATGGAAAGGAATGAAAATGAATGAAATGTAAGTAATTTTGTTTGAGAGCAACATGGAGGGAATGGAATTGAATCATTTTATGACAATATTACTATTAGATTCCTATTTTAAAATAAATGGTTGAATATATATGGGTATTTTGGGAGTTTTAGTAAAAAAGTCATTAAATTTAATTCTATTTCCTCCCATTCCTCCCAATTTTGGGGGGAATGAAGGGGAATCTGGCTAACTAGCCATAGGAATCAAAGTATATAGTTAGTTGGCTGGTTTGGAAAGAAAATAAGAGAGTAGCATCTCGAGCGTTAGAAGCTCGATTTTGCGGCTGTAAATCGAGTATTTTAGACTCGATTTCCATTCTTTCACAGTGTCTGATCTGGCATATTTTTCCACATGGCTACTACATGAAAATCGATACTCAAAACCTCGATTTATAAACAAAAAAAATTTTAAAAAAAATTTAAGTATCATGTTCCAGCCAAAATACCCAACAACAAAGAAAAAGAAATCCGATCAGAGGGAGAGAAAGAGTCGCACGATCCTAGATACTCAGATCAGAGGGAGGGAAAGAGCCGCGCGAGCGGCCTGGGCTGCGCGAAGCCTGGGTCGCGCGCGGCCCAGGCTTCGCGCAGCCCAGGCCGCGCGCGACCCAGGCGTCGCGCAGCCCAGGCCGCACGCGACGCAGGGTGCGCGAAGCCTGGGTCGCGCGCGGCCTGGGCTTCGTACGGCCTGGGTCGCGCGCGGCCTGGGTTGCGCGACGCCTGGGCCGCGCGCACGATGGTGGTCTTCTCTGATCTCGATCTTCTCTCTCTGTTTCTGGTTCTGGGTTCTTCTCTGATCTGGTTTTTTTTTTTTTTTTTTTTTATTTCTCTGGGTTCTTCTCTTGAACGATGGTGGTCTTCTCTGATCTCGATCTTCTCTCTCTGTTTCTGGTTCTGGGTTCTTCTCTGATCTGGTTTTTTTTTTTTTTTTTTATATTTCTCTGGGTTCTTCTCTTGTGGTGTCTTCTCTGAACATTTTTGAGTTGATATATAAGAGTTGTAAATCGAGTCTTAAAGACTCGATTTCCATGTCCTCGCCACGTGGAAAAATGGCCACATCAGACCACATGAGACCTTGAAAATCGACTCTCAAAGGCTCGATTTATGCTCCTAAATCGAGTTTTTGAGACTCGAGATGCTAGTAATATATATTCTTCCTAACCATTGCCAACTAACTACATAGTTAGCATTTTATGTCTAAATTCCCATTTCGTCCGGGAATGAAAATTTTAGGTTTTAAAGGAATAGAGAAGAATAAGTGTTCCCTTCTACCAATTCCATTCCCTTCCACTTAAATTCTCAAACAAGGTAATGAGCTTTCTATTCCCTCTATTAAAACTCTCAAACAAAGGAATAGAAGAATATTTTAAAATTATTCTTTTCCATTACATTTCATTCCCCCCTCCCAAACGAGGTCTAAGTGTATATATGTATGAAACTCCCTTCTAGAGACTTGAACTCTGATCCTTACCTCCCACACTCTACAAGTACTTATACTTGTAGAATGATCATACTAAGGGTGCGTCGTGGTAAGTCTCATCTCTTGTAAGATTAGATTCGCACACTTCGGTATAGAAATTTAATGCCACTGTCAAGAAGTTAATGTATCCAAAAGAAATCAAGAGATGCTACGTCTACAACAATTTTACAATATTTTTACAACAAATCACAGGTGGTTAATTGTTATTGGTTTAAATTTGAAACTAACACTAAGATTACTTTTTTGCCCCAATAATAACAACCAGTAACAACCTACCATTTATGATTTATTGTAAAAATGTTGTAGACATATCATTTCTCAAAGAAATCTTCTTGTCTCCTAGGACTACTATATTAAATGCACATAAATAAATCTTTTAGCACCACTTTACAAAGGGCACCCCTAGTTCGGGGGATAAAATGTATATGTAAAATTTTTCGTATGGACGATTCAAAGTGAAATACTTTTCTTAAAAAATATATGGACTATGTGAAGAGCTTGTTTTTCCTAATCTTCATAAAAAATTAATTAATTAATTAATAAAAGTTTGGTATATGTCACATTAATATCTAAAATCCCTTTCTTTTTTTTGAATTTCTTCCACAATCAAAGTTTGCAAATGTTATCAATGCGATTGTTCTGTCCACAACAACAACAATAAATAAATAAATCATTACGTCCATCATTAATACCACCAAACAACCATTACATTTCCCGTAATATAAACCAAAAGGCTAACCGAAGACATTAAACATAGCCAACTATCTCAAATGGGTGAAGATAAGCCAAACTAGACCAAACTTAAAAGTTTTATTATAAAATATGAGGTTTGATCAAGTTTATCTGGATTTGACCAACTTTAACCAAGTTTGGTTGAAATATCGATCCTATAGTTCAATCTAAAAAGAATTGGACTAACACATAGATGTTTGAATTCTTTGTAAAACATTTGCTCGATCACAAAGATTATATGTAAATCAAACGAGGCATATGGGGGAAAAAAATCATAACTTCCAAAAAACTGTTTTTAACCCAAGTATGGAAAATTTTAATTCCAGTCAAATTTTGGTCTAATGATATTGAAATCTCATAAGTCATAAATTATTGGAAACTCACAGATTTCAGGGTGGGGAAAAAGACCCTCGAATCACGAAAACAAAGGAGAAAATTGGCATTTGCCTTTTTCGCCAAAATTTTTCAGCAAAATGCCCCATATCTGAAACTATTTAGGGAAATACTCCTATTTTGAAACTCGATTTTCTAAAAATAGAGTTTCAATTTAAAACTCGATTTTTGGACAATCGAGTTATAGCAAACTAAAAATTAAAAAAAAAAAAAAAATTTAAATTTCTGGAACTCGAGTTCCATGTAAAGTACTCAAATTCATAGAACTCGAGTTCCTTGAAAAAATTCAAGTAGAACTTGAGTTCATGGAACTTGAGTACTTCACATGGAACTTGAGTTCATGGAGCTCGAGTTTTATAACTTTATGTTCCAAAAATCAAGTTATACATTTGAAACTCGATTTTTAGAAAATCAAGTTTCAAAACAGGGGTATTTTCCTAATTAATTTCAAACAATGGGCATTTTGTTGAAAAGTTTGTAAGAAATGGGTAAAAACCCATTTTGGCATGAAAACAAAGGAACTTTGAAGCATGTGAAAATAGGCATATTCTCGCATAGGTAACTTCTCAAAACAAAGTAATTTTAGCAGAATTAAAGTTCATACCGGAAATTGATGTCACAAAATTTCCAATAACACACCATCCACGCAATTCCAAAACACCTCAAAAGTAGAAGCATCGAAATCATGCTATGCAAACATGGTACCATTAAAAAAATAATTTCACATTTTACGCAATTTCAATACCTAAAAGACCCTTAAATTAGCTGTCGAAATAAACAAAGGGCAAATAGAAAAACGTTGAGGGAGGTCAAAATTTGGCACGTGGAACTCACAAGACAGTGCGTAAGGCTTACAAAAGTTATTGCATAGTGAGTAGAGGAGACAAAATTAACCCAAGGTCCCAAACCCACCCACTTAAATAAAAGACACACCCACCTAATTAATTGGGTTAAATGGGTATTAACCTAATTAATATTAATGTTTATTGGGTTTTAATTGGGTGCCCAATTAGACCCAATTATGACCTAAGTATCATTTCTACAAATCATCCAACTCTAAAATAGCCAAAAACCACTAAAATTGACCAAAATACCCACTAAATCTTAAAAAAAATTACCAAAATACCCCTCAAAACCTAAAAAATGACCGAAATACCTCAAAAACCTAAAAAATGACTGAAATACTTCTGAAACCTAAAAATTACCAAAATTCACCCTAAACCTAAAAAATAGAATGAAATACCCTCGAAACCTAAAAAATTACCAAAATACCCCTAAAACCTAAAAATTGACCAAGATTCCACCGAAACCTTAAAAATGACCAAAATAACCCCCAAAACTGAAAAAATTGACCAAAATACCACCGAAACCTAAAAAATGACCAAGATACCCTTGAAACCTAAAAAATGATATTAAAAAAAAGCCTCTTAAACCTATAAGATGATAAAAGTACACCATAAACCTAAGAAATAACTAAAATACCTCCAAAATTTTTTTAAAAAAATTACCAAAATACCCTGAAATCTTAAAAATGACCAAAATATTCCGAAACCTAAAAAATTATCGAAATAGCCCCAAAATCTAAAAATTAACGAAACACCCCTAAAACCTAAAAAATTACTGAAATTCCCTTGAAACCTACAAAATGACCGAAATACTCTTAGAACCTTTAATTTGATGAAAATACCCTTGAAACATCCAAAATACCCCAAACCTCTATTTTGGTCATTTTAGAGGCTTCAAGTGTATTTTGTTCATCTTATAACTTTAGTGGTATTTTGGTCATTTTAGATGCTTTGAGGGGGTATTTTGGTCGTTTTAGTGTTTTTAGGGTATTTTTGGTCATTTTAGAGGTTTCGGGTTATTTGTGGTCATTTTAGAGATTTTCTGTATATTTTGGTCATTTTAAAGGTTTAGAGGTATTTTTGTCACTTTATAAGTTTGAGGGTATTTCGGTCATATTTTAGGTTTCGGGGATATTTCAGTCATTTTATAAGTTTCGGAGGTATTTCAGTTATTACAAAGGTTTTGGGGGTATTTCGCTAATTTTTATTTTTATTTTTATTTTTATGTTTAGGGAGTATTGTTGTCATTTTTTAGGTTTCAGGGGTATTTTAGTCATTTTTTAGTTTTAGTAGATATTTTAGTCATATTTTTTGTTTTGGAGGTATTTCGGTCATTTTTTAGGTTTCATGGGGATTTCGGTCATATTTAGGTTTCAAGGGGGTATTTTGGTCATCTTCTAAGTTTCGGATATATTTTTGTCAATTTTTATGTTTAGTGGGTATTTTGGTTATTTTTTAGATTTCAGGGGGGTATTTTGGTCATCTTTTAGGTTTCGGATATATTTTTGTCAATTTTTATGTTTAGGGGGTATTTTGGTTATTTTTTAGTTTTCGGGGGTATTTTGGTCATTTGTTTGGTTTAAGAGGTATTTCAGTCATTTTTTAGGTTTCGGGAGTATTTTGGTTATTTTTTAGGTTTTAAGAGTATTTTGGTCATTTTTTAGATTTCGGGGTATTTTGGTCATTTTTTAGGTTTCGGAGGTATTTCAGTCATTTTACAGGTTTAAGGGGTATTCTGGTCATTTTTAAGTTTATTTTGGTAAATTTTAGGTTTCGGAGTATTTATGTCATTTTTTTTAGGTTTAGAGTATATTTTGGTAATTTTTTAGGTTTAATGGGTATTTTAGCATTTTTAGAAGTTTTTGGCAATTTTAGAGTTGGGTGATTTGTAGAAATGATACTTAGGTCATAATTGGGTCTAATTGGACACTTAGTTAAAACCTAATAAATATTAATGTTAATTTAATTGGTTAATACCTATTTAACACCCTTAGTGCAATGGTCATTTCACAAGTATAAGTGCTTGTGAGGTGTGAGGTGTGGGGGGCAAGGGCCAAGGTTCAAGTCTCTAGGAGGAAACTTCACGCGCATATAAATGAGTTTGGGTTAATTTTTCCGTAGCCAATGGAACTAATCTGATGCAGTCTTTTATATGGTGTAAGTTGAGGCAGACACATGTTGACGAAATTTACATCCTCTCTTTCACAGGTGCAATAGATGAACTAAAAGGTTCTACATCAATCCCATCTAAAAAAAAAAAAAAAGGGTTCTACATCAACTATCTAACATATCATGATGACAAGAATCACTTAACTTCTTTTGGTATAGAAGAAGCTTTTCTTTTTTTCTTTTTTTCAAAGAAACGTCTAGAAGCTTCTTGATCAAAACCCAAACACATTCAAGATACTAGTGTTTTATACAGACCAAAAATGGGTTCTTAGACCACTAAATACCATTTTTTCAGATAAATTGATAAACTAAACATGGATCACCAAAACAATTTCCCACAAGAATCAATAACTTAATTAATAGAAAAATGGCTTACAACAATTTAATAAATAGAACCATTAGTAAGGCAAAACCTACCAAAGACATACGTTTGAGATCTTACTTTATTATTTCTTCTAGATTATTTATTTATTTATTTTGTACATAATCATGAAACAAAGTCAAGAAAGAATGCAACAACTTTTCATACATACTAGCAAGAGAACTTGCATTGCAGAGAATGAAGAATGGACAAATTAGATGCTCACAAAGATACTTGCATTCGTGAGTAAAAGCGATCAATAACAAGACGAGTTTCATAGGATCATTAGAGCTCACAGAATAGCATTTCTCAACAGATCCAGTAATGTTATAGTTGGAAGATATGGTCTCTTGAGACTTGAATATCATAAGTGCACCATACAAATGAATTTGATATGTTCAAGATGCAAACTTGAAGGCTTAAAAAATGTCTATTAACATAACAGGCAAATGATGGGTGAAGGAATTTGTGGTTTGGGTGTCAGATTTGCAGAATTTGGAGAACCAAACAGAAATAAGTATTATGGGTGTTCAAATGAAAAAGATTTGGAGGCCTCTTCCCATACGCAAAGCTCATTCTCTAGAATTCCAATACTTGAATAAAAAGCACATTCATGGTACTTACCATAATTTTTTTACTTTTGTAGGACCAAATTTTAATGGATTAAATAAAGAATTTAATCGAAAAGTCAACGCTGTGGGAAAAAATGGCTGCTTATTTTCATTTTCATTTTTGTTACTACTCACACAACTAAATTTCATCCTTCTTGTTGTAGGGAAACCAAATTCAACATGAAAATAAGGAATTATATGGTGAACTTAATCCGCCAAGAAAACATGGAATTATATAAAAAGGTATTAATTAAAAATAACAATACGAACTTCAACTATCTCTTACATATAAAAATTCAATCCTTGAAATTATGCCAAATTTGAGATTTTTTATAATTACCCTCAACAGAAAAGTTTCAGATCCCAAGTCTATGAAACAAGGGATGCCAATGGAGCAAACAGAACTTCCCTTCTCTTAGATGATCTTGGAATTGGAAAGTGGACCTGTCTATCTCCAACTTAACCAGCCACAACAAACAAAACTAAGAGACACCAACAATAGCTACAAAATAATTAGATATTTCAATCATAAATACCAATGTACCTTGCCAAAATCATGATCCCAAACTTGTTTCCTTGATAACTGCAGCAAACTACAACTGCAATAGTGAAGACGATGTAATTAGAGATGGATTTTACTTGGTCTCAATCAATAAAATGGCCTGACGAGATAGATTTACGCTTCCATCAATGAGGTATGATATAAGAGCCAAATAACAAAAAAGAAAGGTATGGTATAAGAGCGACAGATAAATTCAATAAAAAGTCACTTTGAAATAATCAATGAAACCAAATATAGCATGTGGGTGATGAGCGATGAAACCAGCTACTTATATAACGATAAGATTAACTCTAGTAAGAATAGTGGTAATATATTGCATGTGCAATGCATTCTTTTTGTAGTCTTCAAGTCATCATCCTTGAAACAGACAAGCCAGCTAAAAGGTTGATACCAGTTATTTTGTTGGTAAAGAGGATATGAAAAAAGAAAAGGTCATCGCCGTCTGGATGAACACAATGAACCAACAGCAGCAGGTACTTATGCAATAGATAAGTAAGCATAACTATAGAAGTATCTCAACAAAAAAATAAAACAAAATTCCTGTAATAAAACTGCATATTTCAACTCAGTGTCATATAAAAAACTTAAAAAGTGATTTCTTAATCTCTGTAGTAATAATAAAGGTAATAGCATACCAAGGTCATTAAATTATAGATATATGGCCTTCTTTACAATAAGAGACAGAGAATAGTGCAATACTAAGCACAAGTGATAAAACAAAAACAAAAGGCAAAAGAGAAAGGGGTAAAATAAAATAATAAAAAAAAGGAATAATTTCATTATTTACACATGGCAACTGGCATAATCAAAACATACTTTAACTCCACCAAAGAAAACTTGAATTACATAAAGGGTTAACAGGTACAGACACTCGACAATATGTACCATTGCTCTGTCTAATGATACAAATGCAGCTCTAGAACCTGGCTTAACTAATAAGCCCATTGAAACTCTATTAAGCAATCAGGAAGCGAAAACACCTAGAGTTTGTTAACATTAAAATTGGTAATATTCAATAATAATTACTGGCATAATAAACAAGCATGGAACACTTTTTATCAAGATGCTTAACATTTCTCTATTGAAGGGCATTATCATTCATTTCCATGACTTTTTTTTTTTAATCAGTAAATAGAACTTTATTAAACGATGAAAAGGAACAGTATAAGCTAGACTCCAAGTACACAGGATGTGTACTACAACAGCCTAGATAAATCATCTAGAGAGCATAAATCCAAAAAATCAACATGAGAAGAAAAAAGAGGATCAGACCTCACAGACATCCAATCTGCACAATGAAAAGGAGAAAAAGCTTTTCAAATTCAGGATGGAATGCTCCTTCCCCTCAAAGGTACACAGGTTCCGCTCTCTTCAAATGGTCCACATAAGACAAAGTGGAATTGCCCGCCAGATATCCGCAGCCAAATAGCACCCAAAACCAACTTTCCAACATGCTAACAACTCCACCACATGCTTAGGTATCACCCAAGAACACCAAACAAAAAGAAAACCAAAGAGCATAGACTAGACACCTGAGTGCAATGAATAAGTAAGTGGTCCACAGATTCCTCACTGCATTGGCACATACAACACCAATTGACCAAAAAAATATTCTGCCTTTTCAAAGTATCAAGGGTAAGAATCTTCCCCTTAGTTGCAGTCCAAGTAAAAAAACACCACCCTTGAAGGAACTCTCGCCTTCCACATGCTTTGCCATTCACCAAGGGAAAGAATGATCACCGTTTGTAATAATTTTATAATAGGATTTCACAAAAATTGCCATGCCTTTTCCAAAACCATTGTTAATATGATTGAAGTAGGTGGTTATTATCGTTTATTAATGACTAACATTTCCATGCCTTTTCCTTGGAAAATTATTTAGAGTACGAAGGTTCCGCAGCTTCTGCTAGAGTTGCTTTCTTTTAGTAGATGCACTTTGGGAAAAATCCTGACCATTGATAATTTGCGGAGACACATTATTGTGGAAGATTGGTGTTATATGTGTAAGTGTAATGGGGAAACTATGGACCATTTACTACTTCATTGCCCTATAACAACAGATTATGGCTTTGGTTTTTTTGAGTTCACTGGGTTATGCTGCAGAGACTTTTGGATATGCTAGCATCATGGCAAGGTCATTTTGGTCATCATTGGAATATAGCAATTTGGAAAGTTGTGCCTCATTGTTCAATGAGGTGCGTTTGGTAGGAACAAAAGACTAGAAGCTTCGAGGGCTGTGAACAGAGTATTCTCGACCTTAAATTTTTTTTCTATGATTCTTCATTTCATTGGCAGCTAGCTTAGGATTCCTTTTTGATGCAAGAGCATCAAAATGGTTGTTTACACTAGCAGCCTTGGTACAAGTCAGTAACAACCAGACAAGCTTGATGCAGCAGTTAGTATAAGTTGCAGCAGCTGAGTTCAGCAGACAGTTTGTAACTTAGTTCACTAAAAGCAGCAGCCTACTCTAGTGTGATCTACCATTTCCAGCAGCCTACCAGGATCAAGATAAGATGGTTAACTAAGTTTCTAAAGCAATCCCATGTCAGTTAGAAGTAATAACTGGTGGGAGCATGGAAAGCTGGAGTTCTCTGCTGTAACAGTTTGTTAGAAGAGTTCAAATTTTTGTTAAGACTTGTAACCAAACAGCCAGCTTGAGGAAGTTATTGTACCAGCAACCAATTAGATCCACTTAGTTAGTTAGTGTGTTAGCTATAAGTTAAGCATTAACCAATAATATTTAGTCTCACTTTGAGTTAGTTCTTAGCCTTAATACCAACAGATTGTATAAATAGCAATTCCCTTGAAATAGTGATCAGTGACTTGAATTTGTGAATGCATTAAGCTTTGAGAGGTTTTCTTGGAACTATGTTCATGCAGAGCTGCTTATCCACCTATAGGTTACTCTAATCAGCTCACAATCCTTATTCGTTTCCAAAGCAAAACAGCAGCCAGCTAATTTCCCTGCACCACTTTTTCTTTACTGCTCTCCTTGATAAGATTGACTATTGTAATTTCAGAACTTGATTGTGTACCCATTGTATACTACTTGTGTATTTGGGATTTTCTTTTCATCAATAAAGTTATGTTACTCATTCATAAATAAAAAATAAATAAATAAAAGAAAGTAAGAAAACATTGGATAAAATTGATCTACTCCCTCTCTTCCCATCAATTAATTCAAATAAGGGCCAAACAGAAAATTTTCATTAAGAATCAAAAAAGAGTAGTAACAGTTAAATTACCACCTGCAGAGGGTCTATAATAAAAATAAAATATCTGTAACATTGCCTTTGGAATTAGTTGCTAATAAACTGTTAAGTACCAGTAATAGAAGTCTACCTCATTCAAATATAAGTAGACATGTCTTTGAGCACCTTGGAAACATTGATAGTTCCTCAAGAACACTTTCCTTCAACTCTCCATCAGAAACTTGTACTTTCATTGTCTTCAAGACTATTGCCTTCTTCAGAGTACATTCTATGAATTCCAGTTCATATTCCAAACCCTCAAATCCACTATAACAAACACTTGTAAGGTGGGATGATAGATGAAAAGGATATTTTGGTTGCTCCCTCCAACATATATAAGGAAATCATGACTCTGATGAGAACAAAAAGCAGCTCTAAAGTGTAAATATGGTGTAGGACAACTAAAATACTTGTATTAAGTATTAACTAAACCAACCTTAGTAACAACAAGAATTTCTAGATTAGGAGAAATGTGGAGCAAGCTTTTTAGCACATGCCAGCTACAATCACCAACTTTAAAGTCCAGTCGGACCAAATTCTGGAACGAGGAAGGATGAATGTAACCGTAGCGGAGGCACTGCACTGCACGATGATGAGATTATAATATATCACAACAACATTAATTTAATAGAACAATACACCAAAGCAACCAGACTTTCGCAAAAATACTGAAGAATCGGGGTTTTTAACTGACCTGTGTGGCCTTAACAAAAAAAAATTGAGGAATTTGACGTGATTCAGTGCAGCAAGAAGGTCGAATACCCTATCTCTGCATTTGCAACAATCCTGATGGAAAAAGAAGCCATCATCTTGCCAATAGTCAGCTTCAAATGTAGAAATATCGACATTAAGTTGTCTAGTTTTTCAAGGATTTTGATGTCACGCAGATCATCTGCCTACGAAATCAAAGTTCTCAAGGTCAAGAGCTGGCCGGTGTTTATCTCAAGTCTTTTATAAGGAAACTCACGCTCCGATTCACCAAAATAGATTATACATTAATTGTGTCAAAATGATACTCAAACGTTTTTAGCGTAGGAACAAATATTTGAATGAGAAATCTTCGAGGACAGGACTGGACTGGACAGGCAGAGACACGTAAATGAAAAGCATGTACTAAATGTAAAACCTTTAGTGTTGGGTTGGGAATTGAAAGGGTGTAGCAGATGTAGTAGGAAGATTCAATTCAAAATTGCCGCTTAATTTGAGAACCACTAAAGTCGTGCTGCAAGAGAAGAAACAATGAGGCAACTCCACAACAACTACAGGTTTCCAATCGAGGTGTAACTGGAGACTGAGTTGTTCGACTTTAGTTGGAGCTGCAGCCGCGATGCGAAGCCATGTGTCAAGTCAAGATAGGACCAAGAATCATGCCCAAAACACCAATTGAGGCTCAATTTTCGGAGGCAAAGGGTTCCTGGTACTGGTAGACCCAAAACTCTGGAAACATGTGACTCCTCCCTCGATGGTTTCATTGCTGAAGTCAAGTGTTGGGACTGATTGTTTGGTTGGAAGGAAGGAAGGAACGAAAGGATGTGACAGAGAAGAGCGTCTGGTAGGTAGTTCACTCAGACTGCATTTCTCATGAATGTTTCTGCCACCTGACCAGAGTGTTTCTTTAATTGGCAAAATTTGCAAAATGGACTGTTTTTGCAAAAATTTTCACTGAACAGTATACGGCTGAAACATATTAGTTAGTTGGACTGTTTTTGGAACTCGAGTTTGGCAAACTCGAGTTCCAGCCCATTTTTCTCTTAAAATCAACCTGTCATCGACTAAAAAAAAAAAAAAAAAAAAAGTGGAACTCGAGTTTAAGAAACTCGAGTTCCATTTACACAGAACTCGAGTTTCTTAAACTCGAGTTCCACTTTTTTTTAAAAAAAACAGTCTAACTAACTATATAGTTTCACGCACATTCTGCTCAACCAAAACCTTCCAAAAATCAGTCCATTTAGCAAATTTTGCCTTCTTGAATTTATCCATCATCGATATGAAGGGTTTGGTGAAGGAGCGCAGCGGAGGCCTTCAGTCCGTCGTTAATATCCTTCTCACCACTCACAAGAAGTCACAATAAATAGAGATACAAGGTTGACTTTTCAAAGACCTTGCAAAATTGGACCCCACCAAATAACTCAACTTGTATTGTACCCCCCAAAATTCATATTCCAACTCACCTCACCAGATATTTTATTGACCCAAAATAAAAACTATGCTCAATTCTTTACATCATGTTCCCCCTCACCTCACGCTCTATCCTATTTTAATTTACTCATTAACTTTTCAATTATATTAATTTAACCTTTAACTTTTTAGTATCGTGTCAATTTAGTTTTTATTATTATTTCTTAAACAAAAATTATTGACGTAACTAAAAGCCAAAATAAAAAATTAATTTCCGTTGAGGTGACAATAACCTAATTTTTTATTTTGATTGTTTGTCACGTCATCAATTTTCATCCAAAAGATATTAGTAGGAACTAAATTGATACAATACTGAAAAATTAGGGACTAAGTTGACACAATCGAAAAGTTAAGGATCAAATTAAAATATGATGAAAATGATACGAACCAAATACATAGTTTATCCTACAATATATTCATTTTTAACGGTTACACATACTTTTGTCTCGACAAAATTTTTTAAAAAAAAAATCATTAAATATACACACTTTTTAGTATTTATGGATAACATTAAGTTTTTTTTTTTTTTTTTTTTTTTTTCATTCTCTTTATGGTGATGGCGAACTATGCATAAATTTCAAAATTTACGTCTTATTTTATTTTTATTTTTGAGTAGTTTGTTATTTGATCTCTTATCATATTTCTATATCTATAGTTTTATAGTTCTACACTATATGGAGACAATCGCTAAAAAAACTATCCTCGAAATTGGTCATAATAGCTACAAGAAAATATTAGCACAAGTCATTGCAGACACAATACTATTAGACCAATAGTGGCATAAAGCCATAAAGTAGGAAGCCGAGATTAAAACTGCCGCAAACTTAGCCCTCGCTAACACCGATATCAGTTGTATATCAGTTGGGACAAGTTTTTCTTTTAATGTTACGTATTTTAGTTTTTTCCCCAAAATCCAAACTCACATTTAATTGTCATTTTAGTCCATAATTTTTTTTTTTTTTCATTTTAATCCTTTTAAATTTAGGGGAGTAATTTGGATTTTTTTTTTTTTTTTTTTTTTTTTTTTTTTTTTTTTTTTTTTTGGGAACGATTCATTACCTTTTGTTCTAAGATGTTTTGATCTTAGTTGGTTGTGGCATTATTTGATCTTCATTTGCATATTTGCATGGACCAAATAGCTAAGCAGTCGTCATATATATGTTGTTCTGTTAGATATTAAGATGCAAATTTTTTATGTTCATCAAGGGGAAAAAAAGAATAGAGAAAGGAACTATATATATGTTTTGTCACAATCTTCTTGTTGTGACAAAACTTGTAACACAAAGCTATGTTTTTAGATTTTATCACATGGGAATAGATAGACCAAGCAAATGGGTTAGGTGGGCTAAGTTCGGATTCAATGCGATCAAGTTCAAATTAGAAACAGGTCTTCTTAAACGGGTTACCAAACTTATGACACTAATACAATCTTTTGAGGAGCAAATTAACCTAATAGGACCTATTATGGAAAAAAACAAAAACATACAAACCTAATCACTTAGACATGGAAAATTATTAGGTACTCCCGGAGTACCATAAATGTATACTCCCTCCTCTCACATAAATGGTAGGTCCCACCATGAATTTAATTAGTGGGACCCACCATTCATGTGAAAGGAGGGAGTACGCATTTATGGTACTCCGAGAGTACACAATAATTTCCCCTTAGACATTCAGCTTAAAGGAAAATTCCAATAGAAGATCTTTGCCCTTTGGAAAAAGTTTGATTGATACTACAATAATGTGGTGTGGGTGAGAATAACAAAAATCTATTCAAGTTCACAAAGTGATTAAATTTATGCTCTTTTCTTCTTTTTTATCATAGGCACATAGTGTGGCATCATTCAATTAGGCAACTCATGTCATATCATCATATTTGGTTTTTTTTTTTAAATGGTAATAACTAGTGCACAACCATTATTGAATTCAAACTACACAGACTTACTTTTTTGCACTAAACTCGTAAATTAAATTCATGACTTCCAAGTTGGAAATCTTAACTTCAAGTTACGAGTTTAGTGCAAAAAAGTGAGCCAATGTGAAATAAATACCACTCTGACTTGTGTGTACTATGTTTACATGCACTAGAGTATGTGCACTGATAATTATCCATCTAAAAAAATATAAGTGTTGGACCAAGTTCTATAAAATCCAAATAGACCAACAAGTTATCCAACCTTATGGATTGTGTTTTTACTCAACATTTATTGTGGCCCACATTTTTTCACTTCACAATATGTTTCTCTCAAGGGATCCGGGCTCATGGCCCGACCACATTATTTGTTCTGTTCCTCATGAAAAAAACCTTCCCCAATAAAACTCTATGTTTACACAAATAAGCACAGAAGAAAAACGTCTAACTACAAGCCAAATGAATTATTTAGGCTACAAAAGCTACTAAGTCATGAGTGACCCCAAATATTGCTTCTTCAAGACCCAAGACCTAATGGGCGGAATTTCATATTTGGCTCCAAATCCAATTATCTAATAAGTCCACCTCACTAGAAGACAAAAGATTCAAATGGGCAAGGATAATAACAAAAAAGCAAATCAATAGAGGAAAGAAAAAAACACATGTAGAAAGGGGATAAAATCCACATTTTCATGTCCAAGCAACATGTTACTAGCACATGGGCACCAACTTTTCCCGTGCAACTTCAACATCTCTCTCTCTCTCTCTCTCTCTCTCTTTAGCAAACAAAGGCCAATTTTTTTTTTTTTTTTGCAGAGTTTCAACTTATGGCGTTTGCTCATGATAATAACTTTTTATCATTAAACCAAGACACCAATCAGTTTTTGGTGTAGGCAGAGATTGAATTCCAGATCTCTTATACAACCATTAGAAACTTTATAAGTTAAACTAACTAGAACCCACAAAGGCCAAAATTTTTTATGTTTAGAGAAAGCTTAGACAATCATAATTGGAACTTAAAAAGAAGCAAACTTCTTATCACCCATTAACCGCCAAAACAAAAAATCATTTCAGAATGAGCTATTGAGCTCATTAGCCTCCTCACTACAAGCCAAAAAGAAGCAACCTTTGGTTAATGACAAAAGCATCAAAGCTAAGCACTCAAATCCAAGCAAAAAATTTCTCAAGAAAACTCCACAAATGGCAAATAAAAGTGATTTGGTCACTTTAAACTCTCTTTCATGGTCAAAACCCATGAGCTTTGATGAAAAAAACTTGGAAATTTGTGGTTTGGAAAGCCAAAAAAGTGTGATTATGTAGACACTTCATTTTGCAACTTCTGTTTAACTTCATCACCAATGGCAAAATCATCACGTTATGATGTAATGTCAAATCATAATTTTGACAATTGGATGAATCTAGAAGTTCTAACTGTCAAAACAATATATCATGTGCTCAAATCAAACCTTCGAATTGCAAGATCAAGTTAAATCAAGATTTTAATATTCAATATGCACTCTTACAAATGGGATTAATTATGTGTGATTATGATAGGCTAAAAAATTAATTATAATCAATTACGTTTCATAATTTCATTGGTTCAAACTTAAAACAATAAATGTATATAAGGGTGTGCAGTTAACCTGCCCAAATGGACCCAATCCAACCCAACCCGACGGCAGGTTGGTGGGTTGTGTTGGGTTGGGTTGTGAAATTTGTTTTTACAGTGGGTTGGGTTGGGTTTGGGTCATAAAATTTACAAATCCGCTTAACCTGACACACCTATATTTAATATATATTCAAATTTTAAAATATATATTTAAAATATATTACACAATTTTGTTATTTACTTATTTACTCCCCTTCCTAAATTAAGCTCAAACCTTAAATTCTCCTTATATAGTTTGTGTTGGTTTGGTGTTATGCTTCGAATTATTTGGTTATAAATTTGCTCTTATATGTGATAGTGTTGTTCTAATTCTCAATTTAATATTAATAATAGTAATTAAAACAAATTTTGTCAAACCCATGGGTCCAACCCGATCAATATGGGTTGCGTTGGATATCTGGAATTTTTTTAACTCACCATAGTGAGTTGAGTTGAAAAAACCCCTCAACCTGACCCATGTACACCCCTAAGTGTATATTCAAAAATAGCTTTAGGAATTGTTTTCTAAGGTGGTGATTAAGAAACTTAATTTATACAGAATTTAATAAAGAGAACTTGAATACATTGACATCGCACACAAAAAACACTAATACATAAATTTTAAAATTTCCTTATACTTATATATGAAAAAGCAAACAATGACTAATGAGAGATAAAATGAGAACTGAAAATACTAAAATGAGAGTAATAAAGTGAGAGAGGGTATGAAATGGTGATAGAAAAGTGAAAAATGGAGAGAGAGAGAGAGAGAGAGAGAGAGAGAGAGAGAGAGAACAAAGGATGATACTTACTGCAACTGCGAACCAAGCCACCGAGAAAAGCAAAGTTGCCGGTGTTACTAAGGAGAACTCATGGACACAATATCTCTCTTGGTACCATATATATTTATATAACAAATGAAATTAGGGATTTTTTTTTTTTTATGGAATGGGTTGAACTAGTTATGAATTTGAATGATTAGGAGATTTTTTTAAAGGATTTTTTGTTCATTTTTTGTTGTTTTGCCTAATTTCGTTGTTGTTTGAACTATTTTAGCTATTATTTGACCTAGTTTTTATTGTTGTTCTTTGGACTTTTATGTTTTTCTTTAAGGGGAATGGATTATGTTTGGGGGTCAAGATTTTTTTTTATAGTGAGAAATGCTATGTCCACAACATTTTCCCAACAATTTCACAATATATTATAGGTGACAAACTATTATTGATGGATTAAAAAAAAACATGTCAATAGTGGACTTAATTTAAAACTAATAACAACTTGCCACGTAGGTGTGAGAGACATCGACAAAAGCGTCCCTCAAAAAGACATGTCAATAGTGGACTTAATTTAAAACTAATAACAGCTTACCACGTAGGTGTGAGAGACCTCGACGAAAGCGTCCCTCAAAATAGAGATTTGGATACCTTTTGGAGCACCTCTCTTTATGGGTAAATGGTATGAAATCGCCACTTATTTTTTATACAAAAAATAAGAAAAAATGAATATATACAAATACATGACTAAATTTTTCTCTTCATTGATTGAATAAATATTATATATTTGGAAAATTGAAAAGTTACATAGTTTTGGGTCCTAGTTACAATCTGCCAAATATTTACATGGCTTTTGTCCTAGTTACATTCTACCCAAAACAAATAAAGACAAGACTAGATCTACTTAGCCAAAGACCTAAATCCGGAGGCTAGGTTACTAAATGGGAAGGTGTTAGGCACCCATTCCGTCCAAACAAAGTCTGGTCTTCCAGACTCTTGTGACCAATGTACCATCTCATGCATGTCATGAATGATATGTTGAACATGTGACACCAAAAATTAAATCACACAAATTTATTTATGAATGAAAGCTCTTCTTTTAAAAATAATCAGATCTGTTTTGATTGGTAAAAAAAAAAAGGATTTTGATTTGTCAAAATACCAGATCTATTTAGAGATGGAAATTTTTGCCCGACCTGCGAGTACCCGGCCCAGCCCGACCCTAATGGGTTGGGTTTTACCTGGTCCGATCAAGAACAGGGTCGGGTATGGGTTCTTAAATAATAAAAAAAAAAAACTCTAAGCAGGTCCAGGTCGGATCCGGGTTTTATCAAAGAAATCTGAGACCCGGCCCGAATAAAAACCCAGTACCCTGAAATTACAAAAATACCCCCTATATATATATATATACACTTATAATCTAACCCTAATCCCTCATTTCTTCAGCAGCAACTCAGAACTCATGCCTCCTCCCTCAGTCCTCACCCTCACTCCGACACTCTCTTTCCCTTAGCCCAGTCCCTCATTTCAGCTCATGCAGTTAGCCAGTCACTCCGACACTCCCTCACCCTCACTCCCACACTCCCTCAGTCACGCCTCTCTCGCCTCCTCACCCTCACTCCAACACTCCCTTAACACACGGCCTCACAGCCCTCACTCACTCTCAGTCACTACCTCATGCACACGCCCTCACTCACGCAATCACGCCACGCTTCGCCTTCTTACTCTCATGGCCTCGCTCTTCCTCTGTTGTCCGATTCATTGTTGTAGGTTCTTCAACTATATCTGGAGATTGTACATTTCAATCAATTCTTGATGGTGGGGAGCCAAATGAAGATGATGGGAGTTGTGTCACAATTGTGGAAGATTAAACATTTTGTACTAATTTAGTAGCTTTTTTAATTTCTTAGCCTTGTTGGATTAATTTGTTGGTTTGTAATTATTCTAAACTTGTGGGATTTATTTTGTAGCTTTTTAATTTCTTGGACTCGTTGGACTTTTGATACTTATTTCTTGGACTTGTTGGATTTATTTTATTTTTATGTTTAGCGGGTGATTTTAGTTATGATTTTGTTGATTAATGATTAAATGGTTATCTTAGCTAGGTGATTTATTGATTTAAAATCTTAGTTATGATTTATTGAATTATGATTATGATATTAGTTATGGTTTATTGATTTATAGATTTATAAGCAACAGGTGATTTATTGATTTATGATTAGTAGTTTATGATTTGGATTGATTTGGCATTTGGGCCACATTATCTAGGCTTGAATTAGAATATGCAGGCTTGAATGTAGGCAAAAACAATTTGGGCTTCAATTCTTTTTTTTTTTTTTTTTTTGGGTTGGGCCACGAATTGGGCCCAATCCCTTAACGGGGCCTGGCGGGGGTGGGTCCAGGCCCCGAGAAGAAAACCCGCTTAGTAAACGGGCCAGGTCCGGGCCACAGGTCTTGGCCCACGGGTCAGGTTCGAGTATGGAAAATCCCGGCCCAAACTCAACCCGTTGCCATTCCTAGATCTATTTTGTGGTATGTGGAGAAAAAAGTGGTTTTTGGAGATAAAAATTCAGATCTGTGTTATGATGATAAAAAAAATGATTTTAATGACAGAAAAATCAAATCTGTTTTTATTGTTAAAAAGAATGAAAAAGATTTTTTTAAGAAGAGAGTTTCACTCACAATATGAATTTATGCAATCATGAATTAAAACAAACACAAACATAGTAGTACATGATCTCTTTCTTTATTTCAACAACTTACATGTATTTAAAAAAATCAGATTTGCATCTTAAGAAAGATACAAATCAGTTTTTATTTGAGAAAAAGTTAGATCTGTGTCTTATAAAGATGCAGATCTCTTTTTGTTTGAGAAAAATTCAGATCTACTTCTAAGAAAGATGCAGATCTCTTTTTGTTTGAGAAAAATTCAGATCTACTTCTAAGAAAGATGCAGATATGTTTTTGTATTGAGAAAAATCCATATCTACATCTAGAAAAGCTGCAGATCTGTTTTTATGTTGAGAAAAATCCAGATCTACATCTAGAAAAGATGAGATCTGTTTTTATGTTGAGAAAAATCTAGATCTACATCTAAGATAGATGTAGACCTGTCTTATTTTAATTAAAAAAAGGTCATTCACATGCAGATTATTAACATTCAAGAAAGAGATTATAACAATCACATAAAAAAACAATCATGCTGTAAACAAAACAAAAATTAACAATTCATGTTATGGACATTTGAAAAAGAAAAAGATATAACATGCATCATCACATCATAAGAAAAAGGGTTAAGAAACAACCTCTTGCATGAGCACTCTTTGTTCTTGAGAGGATGTTTTAAGGTTCAAAGAAATTTGGCGAAAAGCACATTTTAGTCCCTACATTTTCAGGCGATTCTCATTTTAGTCCCTACATTTTATTTTTACCGCTTTTAGTCCCTATCCTGAAAAACGCTTTCCGTTTTGGTCCCTGCCGTTACATTAGAGACGGAAAATGCACACGTGGCAAACGGCAGAATTAAAAAAATATTAAAAAAATTTATTTTATTTTAAAATAAAATAAAATTTTAGTTATCAATAATTTTAAAATAAAAATATTAAAAATTTTAGTTAAAAATATTTGTTCTTCATGTTCTTCCACCAAGAACATGATTGCCCAGAAATTCAAGATTTTATTCTCTTTTATTTCATATTTTTAGCATCCAAACAAGCAAAAACATATTCAAAACCATGATCAAACTCAAATACTCTGACACAATCAACTAACAACGATCTGAAAAAAAGAAAAGAAAAAAAAAGAAAAACAACTGACCCCTCCACTAGCCAAATGCATATCAATATTGCTCAACGAAGAAGAAAAAAAAAAAAAAAAAAAAAAAAAAGCTTCCAAAATCCACACCATAAACCCCCAAAAATTTAGCTTCATTACTATAAAACCACATGTCTCACTCCACACCACTCAAAAGTCCAAAAAAAAAAAAAAAATTCCCTTGTATATTAATATATACCACTAACCCACTTAGATCACAACAAAATAATAAAATTCTTAAAAAAAAAAATGTCAAGCTAGGAAATCACAAACCACAAAGAGCAAGCAGAGATCTACCACGGCGAAGAGCTGTGCAAGCAAAAGTCTTAAGATCTCCTCAATGAGATCTCTCTCCCGAAAGGCCTCCTCCCTTTAGACGACGTCGTCGAGGTCGGCTACAACCGCACCACTGGGTTCATGTGGCTCAAGTAGAAGCGCAAGGAGCACCGGTTCCACTCCATCGGCCGAAACGTCTTGTACGACAACGAGGTCACGGCCTTTGTCGAGGACCGCCGCATGAGGAAGCTCACTGGGGTCAAGACCAAGGAGCTCCTCATCTGGGTCTCCATTTCCGACATCTACATCGACGATCCCAGCTCGGCCTTTGTCCAACAAATTGAATGGCGTCATTCAAGTTTTCTGGGCATCCATGTTCTCGGGGGAAGAACATGAATAACCATTATTTTTAACTAAAATTTTTAATATTTTTATTTTAAAGTTATTGATAATTAAAATTTTATTTTATTTTAAAATAAAATAAAATATTTTTAATATTTTTTAATTTTGCCGTTTGTCACGTGTGCATTTTCCGTCTCTTATGTAACGACAAGGACCAAAATAGAAAGCGTTTTTTAGGATAGGGACTAAAAGCGGTAAAAATAAAATGTAGGGACTAAAATGGGAATCACTTGAAAATGTAGGGACTAAAATGTGCTTTTCGCCAAGAAATTTATGCAATTTTCTTTGAAACCTAAAAACCCTAAATTAAGCAGTAACACTCAAAGAAGGGATCAGAAAATATGGGCAATTTGAGAGCCTAAAACGTATGCCTCCCAGAGCATAGAAAAATGTGCTAAATTATGAAATTCAGTCTCTATTTATAGAGGTCAAAGGGCTCTAAAAAATAAGTACGGACGATTAGGGTTTGAATCCGAACGCATCCTTTTACGAAAATATCGAAGAATGTGTGTCTTATCGTCACCCGAAGTCCGTTGGGCCAAAGCCCAACCAAGGAAAATTTAGCCCTTTTAGAGTGCCGTTTAGCACTCCAAAAGTGCCGAATTGGCCTTGGGACTCCGAACGTTCTTTCGCGTTCGGGTGCTGTTTGGACTCCTCTTCTAGGGTTTTTTGGCCGGTCCTTGTACCTAGACGCGTTTTCATCCTCCGTCTATGATTTTTCATCTTTTTTTTTTTATTTTTTTTTATTTTTATATTCAGGTTATTTAAGAACAATTATCTTGTAGATAATTACCTTAAAATAAATCTTGATAAAGTTCAGATTATCCACAATTTTAATGTTATCCAATCATCCCTTTTATTCCTATGCATGCATCCCTATTTTAAACACTAATTATCAACCAATCACAGAATTATTTAATTAATTTTAATGGTTTAACCAATCAGAATTAATTCAAACTAATCATGTGTGGTTGACCTTACCTAGACACAATGCATATTGATCGTGCAAACTTGATCATGCGATATCTTTTGATCCGATGGCCCAATTTGAAAACCAGAAACACCGTTGCGACTGTTAGAATCTCACGATCATTTTTATGATATGTAATGAATAAATTAATGCATGTAATGCAGAGACTAGTAGATGCATGTAATGCAAGAACAAATTAATGTATGTAATGCAATTTGTGGTACATGAATGGTCATTCAAGTCATTCTCCCTGATTAAATCATGGGTGTAAAATTGAGTGTCTCCAGTAGGATTTATTGTGAAATTGTTGTAAAGATATTGTGGATGTAACACTACTCTACTTTTGTGGAACTAGAATTCTTAGAATTTTTTTTGTAGCGTAAAATAAAATAAGTTAGATCAATAAAAGTTATTTTGGCCTTTTCTTTTAGTTTGAAAGGGCCTAGGATATTGTCAAGGGAACCAAGTTTAATATTGCTGGGCTTAAAAAATTTAAATGGTCAAAATGTTTTTTTTTTTAGGCTTATCAATTTTTCTTAAGAATGGACAAGTCATAAATTTTAAAAATATTACATATAATTTTTTTCCTAGGTTTGGTAGTCTTGTGACCACCCTGTCATCAACTTTCCACTGTGTATATTCATGCACCAGATAATTTCATTAAATAGTTGAGTTTTTTTTTTTTTTTTTTTTTTTTTTTTTAAATAACTTATTGATTATCTTTTACTTTAAGCTAATGAATTGATAAAGAAATACTATGTCCACAATATTTTCATAATACTTTCACAAAAAATCTTAAGTGACAGATTGTTACTGACATTTGTCTCAAAAACTAATTAGAATACCAAGTAGAACTCAAGCATGATATGCTTAATCCTTAGTTTTAGTGTCATTTGATCGATACTTTGGCATTTTGACACTCAGAGCAAGTGTTATTTAGCACTAAAAAATTGCAAAATGGCACGTCAGTGCCTTAACTCAAAATTTCATATTTATAATTGGCAACTTAATTTAGAGTAATGCTACATACACAAAAAATTTGACAGCTTTTTTAAAACCCGTTGAGTCAGCAGATGTCAAAGTTTTTGTATCCATAGACTTTCTCCTTTATTTAATCATTTTATGAGATAAATTCTAGATAATTCCAATCTTGAAGAGTTGGTAATTTATTCAAACTCATCAACCAAGACATTCCCCCCTTTTATAAACATTCCCCCCTTTATAAACAGAAGAGGAATCCTTAGTTCTAAAGCACTTTCAACATTTAGAGAAACTTTTGCAAAGAATCAATAGGCGAATAACGAGCATTTTTGTCAATCGCAACAAAATTTCTCAAAAGCTAGAAAATTTCCTATTTTCATAGCTTAGAAATCACTTTGAATCTATGTCCAACTGCCTTCATAAATCTTAAACACCTAAGCCCTAGTGTTAGGACCATCAAACCTCTCTCATTCTTCAACAATCAATCCATCAACAATTTTCCGTCACTCTACCCTAATTTTAAGAAACCAAGAAGGAAATTTGAGAGAACATTTGGAGGGAGAAGGTGCTGCCATAGTGCTAAGTTTCCAATCCTAAAGAACATTCAAACCCATTTAGGAAGAAACTAAGCTTGCATGCAAGTATAACCTTAAACCGAAGTAGTTTAGGTCCAAATTTGTATTCCTAAATGATTGGGTTTCTCATTGATGATATGGAATGATAGGGGTATTTTTGACAAAAGAAAATTGACGTACAAACAGAAGACCAGAAGAGTGGACCAGCTCTACGAGACTGTCAATTTGGTAAAAAGGTGACGAAGGCCCCTGATAGACTAGGATAGAAGTAACATACCTCTATGTAGCTGACGTTGCTTTCAATAGACGACGCCACCAAAGAAGCTGACGGATACATCTCCCCCAACCGACAAGAAAACCTGGAGCGACGGGGGACCATAAGGCCAACGGGGTGGAGAAGTTAACGGGAACTACGTGGTCTTACTTGGTCCTCACGAATATTCATGTATAGAAATATCTTGAGCATCACGCATAAAGACCTTATACTCCCATATCTTCTCCATATGGAAAAGGCACCTTAGAATCACGGAAACCCAATACCAAATCTCCTCTACAAGGGAAGATCCCTACTTTCGAGGGATCTTTGTTCATTACTCGCCACTATATAAGCATCAAACCTCCTCTTTCCTTAGGTATGTAGAAAATCCCTAGCTTTCTCACTATAGAGTTCTTAGAGATTTCTCATTCACCAACTTGATCTTCGGAGGGTTCTTGGCCGGTACCACACCAGTGCCTTCTATATGGTCCTTGTGTTCTTACTCCACAGGTATTCATTGGCGTGACTTGGAGCCTATAACTCATTGACGATTTCAACATATCATCAGTTGGAGCTGTCTATGGAAAACTTGTGATTAGCCTTATCATCGTTTCTAAGACAAAAGAGTTGCATGGTCCAAACGCATTCAATGGCTACCATTAACTAGGAAACAAGGAACCATCCAACGCCTTGGAAAGACAGTTACAAACCCTGGCTGCAGTAGTGGAGCGACTCACCCAGTGTAACCAGGTGTTGAAGCAACAGCTAATCCAAAGGAATGAGTGACGCTAGGAAGGCCCACGCGACGAGCGGATGTCGACGAGCAGAATGGTAGTCACCTACCCATAAGGGGCAGGCAAGAGAGGGAAGAACAGGAAGAGAGCAACATCCCTAATAGAAGGGATAGTCCGGAGGATACTAGTCGTCCGTCTGAAATGTAAGTCAGTGCAATGAGCATGGCCTAAGATATGCAGATGATGAAGGAGAAGATGGACATGATGATGAATGCCATGAGGGGACAGGTATCTACCAATTTGGACGAGCTGACTTCCTTCCCTTTCTTAGCGACGTTTCGGTTGCCATATGTAGAGGCATATGATGGATCAAGGGACCCGCTCGACCATCTAGAGTCGTTCAAAACTCGTCATGCACTTGCAAGGCGTTCGGGACAAAATTATGTGCAAAGCCTTCCCTACCACACTAAAGGGGACAACAAGGGTATGGTTTAACAAGCTTACCCCAAACACGGTCTCCACCTTCAAAGAGTTGAATGGACACTTTGTCACACACTTCTTTGGAGGGCAGAGACACAGAAGATCTTCCATGGCCATACTAAACATTAAGCAACGGGAAGACGAAAGTCTAAGGTCGTACATAACCCATTTTAACAAAGAGGCTCTCTTGATTGACAAAGCTGACAACAAAGTCCTCGTCATTGCCTTCACCAGTGGATTAAAGCAAAGGGAGTTTCTCTTCTCCATCTACAAGAACGACCCAAAGACGATGGCCAAAACGCTATACAAAACCACAAAACACATGAATGCTGAAGATGCGATGATCGCCTAAGGGGACGTATTGAGAAAAAGGGAAAGGCAAGACGACCTTTGTCCGGACAGAGGAAGAAAGTCGGCTCGAACGAATGAGTAAAGGGACGACAGGAGATCAAAACCCCCGTCAAGGAGAACGATAAATTTCATCCCCTTAAATATCCCATTGGATCAAGTCCTCATGTAGATAAGGGGCGACGCGGCGCCGACGTGGCCAAACAAGAGGAAGGGCGATCCAAGCAAAAGGCCCCGGAACAAGTACTGTCACTTCCACTGGGACCATGGGCATGACACCTTTGAGTGCTACGACCTCAAGCAGTAGATCGAAGCCCTCATCAAGTAGGGGAAGTTACAGCAGTTCGTCAAGGGTGGTGAAAACCTACCAAGGGATCCCGAGCCCAACTGATGGGTTGAAGAAGGACCCAAAGCCCCACTCGGCGAAATAAGGGTAATCATAGGAGGAGACACTATAGCACGATCATCCAAGAAGGCTAGGAAGAAGTATCTATGTATGGTGCAGAGCGTCCAGATTTTCGGACGACCCCCTAAAGCTACTATGGTCAATAACCCTACCATCAGCTTTATAGAGGAAGATGCCAAACGACTACACCACCCTCATGACGACACCCTGGTCATTAGCTTGTTCATCACAGATTTCAATACCCGACGGGTACTAGTATACAATGGGAGATTAGCTGATATCCTCTGCTACCCTACGTTCCAGCAGGTGAGGGTCAACTAAGAGCGTCTCCTACCCTCAGACACACCGTTGGTAGGATTCGGTGGCACGAAAGTCTTCCCATTAGAACTATTACTTTGTCAGTAACCATCAGGACGTACCCTCAGCAACTCATTAAGGAGGTCAATTTCCTTTTCGTTGATTGTTTCTTTGCCTACAACATCATCATTAGTCATTCCATGCTTAATGCATGATAGGTGGCCATGTCCATATACCACATGCTAGTGAAGTTTCCAATAGAGTACGGGATATGAGAAGAGCAAGAAGACCAAATGGTCACCCGCGAGTGCTACAAAGCCATGCTTGAGATGGACGATCATTTACAAGCCTTAAACATTGAGGAAAGAAAGGCTACTATAGAACCAATAGAGGATCTAGAAGAAATCTCCTTGGATGATGATACCCTTGGCCGAACCACTCATATCGGCACATAAGCTGATCCTTCAGTTCGCAAAGAGCTTGCCCTTTTCCTAAAGAATAATTGAGACTTCTTCACTTGGAGCCACGAGGACATGCCAGGGATCAGTCCCAGTACCATGGTACACAAGCTCAACGTATGCCTGTCCTTCCCCTTGGTCCGGCAGAAGAAGAGGGTCTTTGCCCAAAAAAGGGACAAAGCCATAGCCAAAGAGGTACGCAAGCTGCTGGAGGCAGACTTCATCAGGGAAGTCTACTACCTTGAATGGTTGGCCAACGTAGTCATGGTCAAAAAAGCAAATGGCAAGTGGAGAACATGCATAGACTTCACCAACCTAAATAAGGCATGCCCGAAGGACAGCTATCCACTTCCGCGCATCGACTTCCTTATGGTCTTTACAGCTGGCCATCAGCTGTTAAGTTTCATGGACACCTTTTCGGGGTACAATCAAATCAGGTTGGATGAAGCAAACTAGGAGAAGACCTCATTTGTCACGAGCCAAGGACTTTTCTACTACAAAGTTATGTCGTTTGCGTTGAAGAACGCAAGGGCAACATACCAGAAGCTTGTAAACAAGATGTTTGCCCAAGGCGAAACATGGAAGTGTACGTAGATGACATGCTAGTAAAAGACGCACGGGATGTTAGCCACTTGGATGAGCTTCGATAAACATTCGATACCCTTCGCCTTTATGATATGAAGCTCAACCTTAGTAAGTGTGTATTTGGTATGGTGTCAGGGAAATTCTTAGGGTTCATGGTATCGTAGCACGACGTAAAAGCCAATCCCGACAAAGTTTGGGAAGTAATGGAGATGGCTCCTCCAAAAAAAGTAAGGAGGTGCAAAACCTGAATGGTAGAGTTGCAGCCCTTAACAGGTTCGTTTCCAGGGCGACAGATAAGTGTCTACCCTTCTTCAAGGTACTACAGAAGGCTTTCGAATGGATCAACGAGTGCCAGAAGGGTTTCGAAGAATTGAAGACATACCTTACATCCCCCGCTGTTCAGTCCATCCAAACTTGGTGAAGAGCTCTTCCTCTACTTAGCCGTGTCCCAAACGGTCGTTAGTTTCGCTCTTATACGGGAGGAAGACTGAGTGCAGTTACCCATGTACTACACCAGTCGAGCACTCTGGGGAGCTCAAGGAAGATATCCCCTAATGGAGAAACTGGTCTTTGCATTGATCATAGCTGCCCGAAAACACAGACCGTACTTCCAAGCACACACCATAGTGGTCCAAATAAACAAGCCGTTGCGGAAAATGATGAACAACCAGGAGGCAGCAGGACGACTGGTTCTATAGGTGATAGAGCTCAACGAGTTTGACATCCAATATCGACCCAGAACCATAATCAAAGCGCAGACTTTAGCTGATTTCATTGCCAAATTCACGACAAGAGAGGATGAAGAGGAGAAACCGATGACATGGATGATATGGACAGATGGTTTGTCTAATCAATGGGCCAGAGGAGCTAGGGTCCTGCTATGGTCGCTGGAAGGAGATACAATAGAATGTGCCATCCGCCTCAAATTCTTAACAACTAACAATGAAGTAGAGTACGAAGCGGTCCTCTCAGGCCTTGACTTGGGTAAAGCAATGGAGGTCGTGTTAACTGTCATACATTGCGATCGCAAGTTGTGGTTGGGCACATCAATGGCAACTAAGAGGCAAAAAAGGAACAGATAAAAGAATGCTTGAGCATGGTTAAAGGCAAGGTGAATGAGGGATTCTTGGCTAAGTTTTTACAGATCCCAAGGGAAGAGAACGAGCATGCAAACCGTTTGGCCAAAGCTACATCTGCCGAGTATACGGACGTCACTAGTTAGGTGCTATCCTTTGTCCAATATTCTCTTGCCATTGACAAAGTAGAAATATAGGTTATCCCCCAAGGAATTGACTGGTCGACGTCGATCGTATCCTACCTCAGGAATGGGATATTGCCAAAACACCGCAACGCTTCCCATAAACTGAAGGTACAGTCTTCATGTTTTGTTATGATAGGGGATGTCCTTTACAAAAAGGGGTTTCTCCCATCTGTATCTGAGGTGCCTAACCCCCGACAAAGCAAACTATGTCATGAGAGAAGTACACGAAGGAGTATGTGGGAACCACTTGGGGGCACGCTCACTGTTTCACAAGTTGATATGGGCTAGATACTATTGACCCGTTATGTAGAAGGACGCCCAGCCTTACGTGAAGGTGTGTGACAAGTGCCAACATTTCAACAATATTATGCGACAACCAACTGAGGAACTTACACCAATAAGTGCCCCCTAATTGTTCACCCAATGGGGATTGGACATAGTAGGACCCTTTTCCCATTGCCATACGGCAGCACAAGTTTCTCGTCGTAAGGTTCGACTACTTCACCAAATGAGTTGAGGCAAAATCATTGGCCACTATCACAGAGAAGAATGTTCAGAGCTTTGTTAGGAAAAGCATCATTTGCCACTTCGGAATCCCCAAGGTCTTTGTCTCTGATAATGGAAAGCAATTCGACAATGACGCATTCAGGAATTTCTGCCAACAATTAGGAATCAAGAACCACTACTCCTCTCCTACTCATCCCTTGGCCAACAGATAAGTTTAAATCATAAACCGATCCCTGCTTAAGATGATCAAGACTCGGCTTAAGGAGGCAAAGGGTATATGGCCAGATGAGCTACCCAGCAACCTATAGGCGTATAGGACGACAGCTTGCACACCTATGGAGGAGACACCTTTCCGCCTTCCATACAGACGCAAAGCCATCATTCCAGCAAAAGTGGGACTAACCAGCTATTGAGTAGCCCACCATAATGAAGAAAAGAATGAAGAAGGAATGCCACTACAATTAGATCTTCTTGACGAAGTGAGAGCAACGGCAGAACAAAGGATGACCCGTGATTAGGATCTGATGGCAAAGCACTACAACACCAAGGTCAGGTCTTGTCATTTTCAGGTCGGGGACCTGGTTTTAAGGAAGGTAACAATGGTCACCAGAGACGCCTCACAAGGTAAGTTGGGCCCTAATTGGGAAGGACCCTACAAGGTCGTCGACTGTCATAGAAAGGGGACTTACTACTTGGAAACCCTCGACGAACAGAGGCTCCATCACCCATAGAACATTGAGCACTTGAGGAAGTACTACCAGTAGTAGTTAAATGCAGCTTATTTTTTCGCTTTTTTTTTTTTTTTTTTTTTTTTTTTTTTCATTTTTAGGTGTCAAAATTGAATGTCAAGAGATGTTAAGACTCTAAGGATGTTAAGTTTCTTTTTTTAAGCTCTTTCTATTACTAATAAGACTTGGATGCATTATTAGAAATGTTGCTCTACTTTTTACCTTTCAGTGGACCATCTAAAACACAACAAGTCCTACTTACGAGGTGGATGGACGACCAAGGATACCAACGGGTACCTGATCTTAAAAATTCTTACCAAGTCCTACCTACGAGGTGGACGACCGACCAAGGATACTGACGGATACCTTGTCTTAAGACCTATGGGGTGGACGGACAACCAAGGATACTGATGGGTACCTGGTCTTAAAAATTCTTACCAACTCCTGCCTATGGGTTGGACAGACGACCAAGGATACTGACAGGTACATGGTCGTAAAAATTGTACAAGTCCTACCTATGAGGTGGAAGGACAACCAAGGATACTGACGGGTACCTGGTCTTAAAAATTTTACCAAGTCCTACCTACGGGGTGAATGAACGACCAAAGATATTGACAGGTACATTCTACCAAGTCCTACCTATGGGATGGACAAATGACCAAGGATACCGACAGGTACCTAGTCTTAAAAATTCTGACCAAATCCTACCTATAAGGATGGACGGATGAAGTAGAATATCGATGGTACAAATGCGACGAGGGCCATATTCGCGATTACGATAAAAAATGAAGTCACATAAATACAAGTAATGGATAAAAATAGTAGATGTAAACCCAAAGGGGTAAATGTTTTACATAAAAGCCCAAAAGCCAAAAAGGCATTCACTATTGTTTGAAAAATGAACTTATAAAAGCAGGATTTAAATACAACTTGAAAAAAAAGGAGTCAAGACAGGGGAACGCCAGAAATGTTCGGGTTTACGGCAGACGGGCCATCCACGATAGTCGGTTCCACAGCAAACGAAGCCACAGGAGCTTCCAAGCTTTTTGGTGCAGGCTGATCGACAACCCTAGTGTCATTGTTCTTCGCCTCCTGCTCGATGGTATAGACAAAGTTCATTGTTTCATCATTGACGGTGTCCTCTCCCCAGGTGTTGGCGGGACGATGTTGTCTATTATAATCTGGGACGGGTCAAGATTGGGGTAAGCAACTTCCACCTGCTTCAAGCACTCACCGAACTCGTCACCATAATAGGCGCCACACGCATCGAAAAAGGGCTGAGAAACATGAAACTCCACCACGGTGTCCGCCTTGGCCTTGTCCATATGCTCACAAAGGGCTGTCAACTCCATCATCAGATTGGTCTTCGCCTTCTTTGCCTCCTCCTTAAGTCGGGTCTCCTCCTTCAGCTTGGCAAGCGTTGCCGTTAGCTCTTTATTAAAAGTGTGGATGGCCTCCTTATACTGGTCCATCTCTTTATTCTCAATCTCCTAATGCTTGTGGAACCATTGGATCACCCCCTCGTTGGCCACGCACCTATCCTAAAGGGTTTTCATCTGCACTAACATTTAAGACAAAAGCAACCGTTAGAAGGAGAATATGGAAAATTCAAAGTACTATGAGTGATGGGGAGCATACCCTGGACAAGTCATAGAGACTAGACACCCCCAAGTCTTCCAAGGAGCGCTCCTCACAAGGATCTAGATCTGTGTCCTTGATGATCGAATTGACCATCTCAACGGTGTAGTCCTTGTGCGTAACCAACCTCTGGATGGGATCAAGGGTGACAGGACCCTTCCCGATGCCATGACAAGGAAGAGGGCGCAAAGAGGACTTCTGCTGCTTGTCCTGACAAACGGGCTCGGCCCTTTCTTAGGTGGATGGTCATCCTTGGCATCGTTCTTCCTCTTAGGGGCTTTAGCACTTGTCTAGGGGATCAACACTGAGGCCTCGCTCTGCTGCTTACACAATGCCCTCTGTCTACCTACGTCCATCTCTACAAAAAGGTGACGAGGAATATTAGAAAAAGAAGATGGGCTAAACAGAGTGTTAAAGTTGAGACTTACGTTGACGGGAGAAAGCGTGCAAACGTCAGGCTACTGTCGTTGGTTCAGGGCCACCACAAAATGCGTAGAGAGTGTCAAGAGTGACTAAGTCCTTCCACTTCCTTTGTTCAAAAGGAATCTCTAAGACAAGACGGATAAAACCTCCTATTCATCGCTAATTTGTGGACGGACTTGGGCTGAAAACAAAAATGGGGATGTTAGATACATAACAAAAGCAGACATGATGGTAAAAATTAAAACAGATGACACATCTGACTCCCACATTATGCCCCAGGTGTTATCAAATCCGTCGAGCACACTATCCCACTCCTCAAGACTACACACCCAATCCGTCCCCTTAACAAAAAAGTATATGTTCTTCCAATTCCTATTTGAATCAGGCATATCAGATGCTAGCCTAAATGACGTCTTCCTCACTAAGAAGTGGTAGATACCCTTCAACGAAGAGATCTCTTAGGGCTTGTAGCAATAGAAAAACTCGTCGAGAGTAAGCCGATGGTTGCCACCACTTAGCTAACCCCGTATCACTTCAGCTCCTAGGAATATCCACCACGCATTAGGTGCTATTTGGTTGACAGATAGACCTAGGTAGTTGGCTAACTAACGATGTAACTTTGTCAACGCAACCTCAAGCCTGCAGCATATATGCCAACATCCGCCGTCTTTCCCGAGTAGCACCTCTCAAACTTCCTAGGTAGACGGATGAGAATATTCTCGGGAATTTGAAAACGATCGTGAAGTTTATTGAAAACGTTGGGAGACATGGTCGGATAGAAGTCGTTCATCGTCAATATCAGAGGAAGGATGAAAGGCCTAAGTTTGGCGTCGTCCACTTAGCCCACCATCTCTTTATTACTCCTGTCCTCATCATCCTCCACATCCTTCTAGTCATCTTCCTCTCCGTCTCCCTTTTCCTCCTCATTACCCTCTTCCTCTTTCTCCCCTTCCTCGTCCTCTTCACACCCCTTTTCCTCCTTGGCAAGGGAGTGAGCAGACGGGTCTCTCTCTGGGGACCAAGTTAAATCTTCCTTGGGCTTGCAACCTGAAGGATAAACCTCGTCATAGCCCTCACCCTCACGGACTGATGACTGATCACTTATCGCTTCTCTATCACTTGACATCTATTCACCTACAAGCGATAGAGGTATTCTAAGAGCCAATTTGACTTGTCTTTAAGCAAGTGACGACTAACTAGGAAAACAAATTGAAAATTATAATAAAAGACAGGGCGAGGAAACTTATAAAGGACAAATGATGGCTCAGAGTGACAAATTCCTTAAAGACAACAGAGCGACATGGTGACGTTGGCTTGTAAGCGACGTCGCGACACAATACTGATCTCCATATCTCTTAAGAAATGAACAGCGAAGTAAAGAAAATAACTTAAGGAGGGGGAACTATTTATAGAGTGAAGGGGCGCAGTATACAAAGTGATGCTTCTGGTTAGAAACGAGGTCAACCAGCATGTGCCACATGTCACCTAGCATTTAAACCTAGGGCAGCCTACACCATTTAATGACATTTTTTTCAATAAAACTCTAATTAATGGTCATAAGTACCCATATTACTCCAAGCCCTGTCAACTACAGCCGATGGAACCGTGGAGTAAAGGGCAGCTAATAGGGGTATTTTCAACAAAAGAAAATTGGCATACAAACAAAAGACCAAGAGAGCAGATGAGCTTTACAAGATCGTCAGTTTGGTAAGAAGGTGACACAGGCCTCAGAAAGACTAGGATAGAAGAAACGTACCTTTATCTAGCCTGACGGTGCTTTCAATATATGACGCCACCACAGAAGCAGACGGATGCATCTTCCCTAACAGACAGGAAAACCTGGAGCGATGGGTGACCATAAGGCCGATGGGGTGGAGAAGCTGACAAGTACCACGTGGCCTTACTTAGTCCTCACAAATATTCATGTATGGAAATATCTTAAGCATCATGCATAAAGACCTTATCACACTTCCATATCTTCCCCATATGGAAAAGGCACCCTAGAATCACAGAAACCCTAATACCAAATCTCCTCTACAAGGGAAAATCCCTACTTTCGAGGGATCTTGGTTCATTACTCGCCACTATATAAGCACCAAACCTCCTATTTCCTCAGGTATATAGAAAATCCCTAGTTCTCTCACTATAGCGTTCTTAGAGATTTATCATTCGCTAACTTGACCTTCGGAGGGTTCTTGGCCAATACCACATTGTGCCTTCTATTTAGTCCTTGTGTTTTTACTCCACATGTATTCATTGGCGTGACTTGGAGCCTAGAACTCACTGACGATTTCAACACATCATAATGGAATAAATAGAATGAAAACACTATCCTTATAATTAAGATTTCCACATGCTCACATGCTTTTAATATGCTCAAAATCCATTTTTCAAAAATCTAATTTTAGATCCATTTTTTCTAATTGTAACATACACTCTTTCTTTGTAATGTTTGCGTGCTTTAATTGTATGCTATTAAGGCTTCAGTACAATACAGTACTATAGTATTCTTGTGCAGTGAATACTGGTACAGAGTTAGTTAGTTGGTTAAGACATGTATTAGAAGCTTGTACTTGGTTAGTTGAGTGAATAAGATGTAATGTGTTGTACTCTGTTAGTAGTTAAGCAGTAGTTGTACTATGTTAGTTAGTGAGTAGAATATAAGACTAAACTGACGATTTCAGCACATCATAATGGAATAAATAGAATGAAAACACTATCCTTATAATTAAGATTTCCACATGCTCACATGCTTTTAATATGCTCAAAATCCATTTTTCAAAAATCTAATTTTAGATCCATTTTTTCTAATTGTAACATACACTCTTTCTTTGTAATGTTTGCGTGCTTTAATTGTATGCTATTAAGGCTTCAGTACAATACAGTACTATAGTATTCTTGTGCAGTGAATACTGGTACAGAGTTAGTTAGTTGGTTAAGACATGTATTAGAAGCTTGTACTTGGTTAGTTGAGTGAATAAGATGTAATGTGTTGTACTCTGTTAGTAGTTAAGCAATAGTTGTACTATGTTAGTTAGTGAGTAGAATATAAGACTAAACTAATTATAATATGGAATTCATTGAAGAACAATACAGTGATTAGTTCTCTTTGAGGTACTATTGGAGGCCTAGTTCCCTCGAAGAACTATGCTAGAGTGAGAGTAAAGAAAGATTAATGATCAATTTGATCCTTATCGTACGCCATAAATCTATAGTCATCATGTTCTAGAAGACCGACTTTATCTAGATAGGATGAATATTTAACACCTTTGTACTCTGTAATTTCGAATAATTAACGCCTTAAAGGTACCTTCTTTAACTATTACAGGAAAAAATACTAAGCCTTAAACTTTGGACTAGTAGCCAATACACTCCCTAGACTTTTATTTTAACCAATTTACTCCTTGAACTTTGTACACTTGCCAAATTGAACCATCTGTTAAGTTTCCGTTTAAATGACTAACGTCAATTATACGATTCCATTCTGGCCGAAATTCAAGATTCGGCTGATACGAATGCTGAGCTCGGTGAGGATAAAAAATAAAAAATAAAGAAGAAGATGAAGAAGAAGAAAAGGAGATGACGATAAGTACAAAGATTAGAGGAGAACTAGAGAAGAGTTTGTTTTTTATGTCTAATAAGTGATGAAAATGGAGATAAAACTTAATAAATGTGAGATTTGAAAGCTCATTCACGTGGGTGCCTGTGAGGTGAACATGTGGCTATGAACTTTTGGGATTTTGTTTTTTTTATTGTTTTATTTAATTTGCTTAAAGCCTGCACGCCACAAATTTTTTTTTTTCATTCATAACATTTTGTCATTCATAAGCAATAACATTGTTGGAGAAAATGAGAGGAGAGAGTGGCTGCATCGCTGAAACTACCCTCTTCATCCCACAAATTCAAGCCGACGTTGTCACAACCCTCTTTGCTGAAACCAGTGTTTTTGGTTGTATTTATTGTTCGGGTATTTCTTTGGTGAGGAGGAAGGGAATTTTTTGTGTTTTGGTTTTCGCTTGTAGGAGGTTGATAGTGAGTTTCCTTCTTGAGATTTCTTTTCTGTATTTATTGAGAACTTCTAGTTGTTTCTTTGGGTTTTTGTTTTGGGTATTAATGGAGGGTAGTTTTCTGGTCATGGAGGCTGTGTGAATGGGTCTTTGATAGTGAGAATGGAGGATAAGGTTGGTGGTGGTTTCTCTCTCTTCACCAATTTGTTGGATGTTAGTGATTTAAACGACAAAATTAACGGATGGATCAATTTGGCAGGACTACAAAGTTTAAGGAGTAAATTAGCTAAAATAAAGTTCAGAGTATGTACTGACCACTAGTTCAAAGTGCAAGGGGTATCTTGGCCTTTTTTCCACTATTACAAGTAGAGGGACTATATTGATACAGTTTGTAAAATTTAAAAATAAAACTAATAAATTTTGAAAGATAAGCAACAAAATGTCAATTAAAAGATGGAATTTATAGTTTAAGCAATTTTTCCGAGGGAGGCGGAGGCTCAGACAACTGGCAATTAGAGTACTTTTAGTTTTTACACTTTGAATAGCCAGCTGGAGCATATTCATAGACGCTAGTCACGCTACTAACTGATTTCTATTTTTATTTTTCCTTTTTAAGTACTCACCCAACATTTTCTTTCTGTTTTTTTCTTTTGAGGAACTTGACCAACATTTCTCTTTCTACAATACCATAATTGATATATTGATAAATCAGTCGCAGACCACATTTTCTAAACCCAGCTGTTCTTTAATATTTAGTATTTAATGAGTCCTACCCCCGCAATCATGCTAATTTCAGAAACTCCAAGGCCGAAAATACCATTAATGTCAATGATTTCTGTTACTCCACAACTCTCAATAGATGACTTAACTTCTTTTTCTTTCTGTCTTTTAGTGGTAAAAGCACGTAGCTAACAGCTTGTTTGGTTGGAAAAAAAAAAAAAAAGGAAGAATCTATTCAATTGAATGATAAAAATATTAAGAATTTTTTTTTTCTATGCTCATTACTTTTCTGAATAGGATTTGCATTACTTTTCTTCTATGCCCATTTTTCAATCTTTTCAAAAAAAAAAAAAAAAGTAGAAATAAGAAGGAATGAAATATGTTTTAACGAATTTTTATCTAAAACCATAATATACTTGCTTTTTCTTAATTAGAATGGAATATGTTTATGAGTTTCAATTAGCTCAATTAGTCAAGTCTTTTACATCGATTAAAAGATATGAGGTTCAACGTTTATACCTCGCCTACATAAAAAAAAAATTAAAAAAATAAAAAAAAATCAATTAGTGTTTTAACCTGATGATAAAAGCAATCATCATGTAGTGGACATTATAAGATTAAATTTCTATGGTATCTACCCAAAAAATAAATAAATAAATAAAGGAATATGTTTTAATGTGTATATCTCTATTCTTATTTTAAAAATATTACATAATAACTAGTAACTATATTGTAAAAAAAAAAAATTATATTTTTTTCCATCCAAAAAGACAGATAACTATTTTATTTATTTCCATTCCCTTATATTATTTTATTTTTATTGTATTCATTTCATTCCTTTATACTCCCTCCGTCTTACTTTTTTTGTCATGTTTGAAAAATCAAACTTTTTAAGAAAACATTATTTATTGTCTTGTCTACCTTTTAAAAATATATAAGTTTCCAAAACTACCATTAAAAAAATATATCAAAAAATTGAATTATTAAATTAATAGGGGTATAATAGAAACATTAGTAAATTAATGACTTTTATTTTTAGAAACATGACAATATTTTGGAACATCTCAAAATGGAATAAATAACAAAAAAAGGGTGATGGATGGAGTCAATTTTATACTATAATACTATTTGCAATTAAGATAGACAAAAGGTAAATATACATAAAATTATTGGGATTAGCACAAACAATTAAGAATGAGCATGCGTTAATCACTCCATGCTTTCAACCCAATCGAGAATGAAGCATAGTGAGTTTAAATTTTTTTAGCAATACTTTACTTTACGATGTAACATGAATATTCATTTGGGAATTCTTAAGCTGAATTGTAAAATATTTCTCAAATTTTTTTACATTTTTCCAAGAAAAGAATTAAAACCGAAGTCATAGATAAAACATTATTAGAATTTTAGACCTAAGGGGAAATAAAACCACATAAAAAATCCAATAATTAGACATTAACGATCCCTCGCCCTGAACTCTTTCTTTTATCAAATACAACCCACTATCTTTTGTCCCTCAAAAAATTAATTAAAAATTAGAGGTAAAAAAAAAGAAATAAAAAAAAAAATATATTGTAGTCATGAATACATTTAACCAAAAAAAAAAAAAAAAAACCAATCCCATTTTCCCCAAAACATTACTGGAAAAAACAAGATGTTTTCACCACCCAATCTAAGAAAACCACGTGTCCATTCCAAGCCCCTTGAATCTTAGAAAGCTTGTCAGAGAGGTCCCACATAAACATACAAGTGGGAACATATATCACGTGAAAACATCTGTTGGCAGAATGCAGCTACAATAGCAGTACGTGATCTGATTCTCACACACGCGCGCGCCACTACTCTCTCAGTCTCAGTTGATAAGCTGCTGTGTGTCCGTACAGCCCAAGGGATCAGAGGTTGGTGGCAGTCGTGGTTGTGCCGCATTTTGGTTGCTCATCTTCTTAAGGTTCTGGTGGTGGTAGATTTCCCTCAATCTCTCTATTTCCTTCTTTAATGCCTCTTGATGAGCTAATTAATTATATACATATATACAACCAATAACAATAACAAAAATTGCTTAGACATGCATGTCCTGCCCACTCAATAATAATGATACATTATTGATTATCATAAACATTTAATTAAAGCCAAACTTCCCACTGAGACACAATACATAAGATTTTTCAACTTTTTATTTTTTATTTTTATTGAGGGTAGAATAGAGTTAGGATTTCAACTCATGACCATCTATTTTGAATTTGATATTATATATGATAAATTATAAATTGTCTCAAAAATTTAAATTATTATGAAATGATAAATTTAATTAATTAACTATAATTCTAAAATATAAAATGTGTTTTCTTAGTATAAAAGTATCATTTGCATATCTTCTAAGTGCTGATCTTCTTATGTACAATTCTTATCTACAGTTAAAATCAATTGTATAAATTAGAGATCTGCTCATTAATATTATGTATCCACTATGTTCCCTCCTAAAGTCTGACACTTACTAATATGACTTCTAAACAAATATTAATTTCCAAAGTGATTAAGAGAGTTATGCATGTGCAAGAGTAGTGTTTTTAGTATTAGATTGTAACATTTTCCTGCCCTTCAAGATTATCAAAAAAGAAAACCAGCCCTTCAAAAAAAAAAAAAAAAAAAGAGTTTGTCTTTTCATTAGTTTTTATAAACTTATTCGTTTATATACCACTTTTTAAAATCTTACTATTTTAGTTACGGTTGTAAGTATTTTTGTCAACTTTCAACAAATAAACTTCCCAATAAACCTAATCCCAAACACAGTTTAGAGACCTGCACGCTTTTCATATATATAGCTAGGTTCACTATTATGGTTTCAATTCACTGTAAATTTACTAGGGGTTATTAGTAATTTACTTGGTGATTCCATGTCAAACAAAATAATTACAACCTTTATCATTTCATGTCACATGGATCTTAAACTTACTGCTATCCCAAAACATTAATTCCCATGTGGTCATGGGTCATGGAAGCAATTCTTTGTACTTAGAAATCATGGTACTTCATGATTACATTAAAGGAATTGCAGTTGGAAGATATGTGTTATTTATTAAAATAATAAAGAAGTTCTTACCATCTTTGAAAATCTTATCCTGAGCCAAAGCAGCGATCCGTTGCTTGAGAGCACTATTATCAACATTAAGAATCAACCTCTGGTGGTCCAAGAATGCAACCCGTGGTGACAACGCTGATACTTCGGTCTTCAATTTGCATTATAAAATTAAATGAAATTTTTTTAGTATATATTTATAGCATTTAATTTGAATACTATACATTTTAGACCACAATAAATATCACATAATAAAGAAAAATGAACTAATTAACTATATCTATTCATTGCAAGTATATTATATCATGTACCTGTAACGTTGTCACACTCCGTTCAAGCTCTGAAATATATTGTAGCTTCCTAACTCTAGACCTTTGCGCTGATTGCCGGTTTGCCAAGATTCTAATACAAACCCAAGAATAATTAATAAAAACAATAATTTGATTTCAAACCTATCTAGGTAGCTCCTTTTACACTATAGATCCAACAATACTTCTTCTAGTAATGTTTTAGCGATCGAACAACTATGATAGTTTCTAAATTGTTTTATAAATTATAACCTCAATAGAATTTAAAATTTACGGTTCTACTTTATAATAACTATTTTTTACTGTCAAGGAAAAACACTAATTAGTTCCTTTTTTTTTTTTTGATAGAATTTCAACCCTATTATATGATTTGATAATAAAATGCTTTACGGTCATCAAAAAAATAAAAAATATTAAAATGTTCATAAAAAAGATAACAAAATATTTGCTAGTTAAAATAATTAAAAAATCTATTTTACTAGAAGGTTTACGCAGTGCAGATATTATTGTAGAAAAGCATAATTACCTATAAATAAATAGTAATAAAGTATTACTCCTAGCCTGATAGACAAAAACCAAAAAAAAAAAAAAAACTCCAAAAAACAAGTAATAAATTAAAGAACAAGTTAAAATTTAGGTATTGTAATACGTGGGTTATCAATATTGTGATTACCTTTTAACCCTCTTAGGATCGGTGATGGAGTCTCCGGTGGGGGTTGCGGAGGGCGGTGGCGCTTGTGGGTCAGTATTGCATGAGCTTTCCACCTCTCCTGGTTCAGCTTTAGGCTGTTGCTGCTGTTCTAGTGGCATTGGCTTGTTGTCATCATCAATATTGCTGTTGTGATCGGATGGCGTAGACGGGTTGGAAGACGACCCAGTAGGCGGAAGTGTGACCGATAAATCATCGGAGAACATTGACATGAGCTGCTCGTCGTCCAAACGGTCAAAACCATTATTCCCATGCATGACTACCGCGGTGCTAGAATTCCGGCATTCTTCAATGAATGGGGCTTCCAGGAAGGCAATGGAATCGCTCACAGACCGACGGTGGGATCCGCGTCGGGCGGATGAGAAGTCGAGGAACTCATCTACCCAAGAGGGATGTTGTTGTTGTTGTTGTTGTTGATGTTGGGTGTTGTTGTTGGTGTTGTGGTTTGTGGGAATGAAGTTTGCTATAATTGGCATTCGTTGGTGAGGAGATGAATGCCAATTTTGAGTCATGCTTGGTATTTTGGGCGGTAATTGTGCCATATGAGTATGACACACAAAAATAGAGAGCGAAAAATGTGTGCTTTATGTACAAGAGAGAGAAACCAATCTGACCAATCAAAACAAAAACAAAAACAGATGTGTTCTCACTAGTAACATTCATTAATCAGAATAAGCAAGCCAAAAAAAAACAAAAATCTTGGGAGTCCTAAAATCACTGAGGAGAGGAAGAAAGAGAAAGTAAGACTAAGAGGGGAGGAGGAACACAAACACAAACGCGGCATTAATTTGTTGCTTCTATTTCTCTCTCTTTAGAAGGCCCAGAGGTTTTGGAGGGGGTGATCACATGGGGAGAGACTAGAGACAGCTAGCAACAGCTGGGGAGAGGTAAAGGAAAGGAAGGGAAATGGGGAGGGGGGGACTCAACGGTTCCACTGGAAAGTCGTCAGTGTAGTTTTAATAACTGGTGGAATCAGCCACCACGTGCCGATGTGACCCCTCTCCTTGGCATCCATCACCCTTAATACTATTTTTTAATCTAATCACCAACGTGCACTTACCACATGTCTCTCACTCACACTTCCCTCCATCTACTATGCATATCTAGCATTGATGTCTTTTATGTGTAAGTGCCTTTTGACCATTGGATTTTCCCTTCATCATCATCTCATGCCCCACTTTTCTATCAAATTTTGTGTCACAATTCTTTGAATAAAAACAGTTATTAACTTATTCAGCCAAAAAAAAAATTTATTAACTTACTATAGGATTGTACTTTTTTTTTTTTTTTACAAATATTTTATATGGTAGACTCTGAACGGTTATTTGTCACTTTCATATGTACTTACTATATTTTTTTTTTACTGTTCATAATTAGTCACGTGAATAGTTGCGAAAATTGATGTGAAATAATTTGTGGTTTTAAAATATTTCGAATAAAAATCATAAATCCCACTTTTTATTTTTATTTTTATGTTTGTCAATGACAGTCTATCATATCTCTCTCTCTTTCTTTCTATTCCTTACAAAGTAATCAAAGTTTAAATAGAGATAAATAAGATATTTGGTTGGTAGAGTATAAATTGGAATAGTAATGAATTTTCTTGATAAAGGAATTTAAAGATAAGGATTTGAATTGCAATTTATAGTTTAAATGACTTAGTTAAGGTATGAAATGATAGAATTTTTTTCATTTGATGAAAATTTTCAAAGAATTTTTTTTTATTAATATGTGGATTTGAAATAATTATGTGTAAGATTTCATCTCAAATCCATAATATCACAAATATTTTATTTTTAGGAAAGTTCCAAAGATTACATCACAATGTGTTATAGAATTTATATTAATTGACTTATACTAGTATTACCAGGAGTCTTGTACCTCAACTAGCTGATACTTCATGTTATTTCTAACAAATACATCTATGTAAGCTTTAAATCCCTAATCCCCTAACCATCAATTATCAATATTTTTTCTTTGAATCCTCAAATCCAAATGAGATAGAGGATTTTTATTCCAAATTGATTTCTTAAGATGATCGTGATTTAGGATGAATTTCCACTTTTATCATAGTTGGGTATATAAATATGAGGGACTAAAGAAATTAGTATAAGATCATGCTACCAAAAATTAGGATATATTAATGGGATCAATTTCCACTTTTATCATTGTTGGGTATATAAATACGAGGGACTAAAGAAATTAGTATAAGCTCATGCTACCAAAGAAATTAGGATCAATTAATGGGTTCAGCAAAAAGAAATTAGATCATAGGAATATAGGAGCTACCAAAGATTTTTTATTTATTTATTTATTTTTAACTATTAGTTGAACACCCCTCCCCCCACACCCCCCCCCCCCCCCCCCTAAAAAAAAGAAAAAAGAAAAAAGAAGATGTTGTTTTAAGGTTGGATTAATTTGTTCAAGGAAAGAAATTAAGAAATCAAATGGGTCAGGGTCAATTTGAGGGGAAAAAATGGGTGGGGGTAGGATCATGATGAATAAGAATGGTATAAGATCATGCTCTATTAATCGTCAAGTTGTGCATGCATATTATTGTGGACTAGTTGCATATATAGGAGGAAATCTTATTAGAAAGATAAAAACTATATATATATATATATATATATATATATATATATATATATATATGTATGTATGTATGTGTGTATATATATATTGGATAGGGGGAATATAGTAGGAAGATGTAGGACTTAGGGGGAGGATGAGCTGTGAAAGAAAGAGGGCTAAGAAGAATCATATGTCCTCCTCCCTCCCATGTGAATTGCTTCTAACTTGTAAGAGCCCACCTTTCTTTGCTTTGTCCCCAAATCAGACTCACATGGGAGGATTTGTGTCCCTTTTTGCCTCTCTCTCTCTCTCTCTCTCTCTTCAATTTCTTGGTACCTTCCATCATCTGATCATGTTGGAATTTATTAATCTAAGTACTTAGGAGACGCTAATAATGATTAATTGAAAAGTTAGAATGCATGCCAAGTAATCCCCTTTGTTTATTAACTAATTAACAATTTGTCTGTCAATTGTCATTTCTATTTTCCCTTTTCTTTGGGGAAGGGTTTTATTTTCTTAATGTATGCATATGAAATTATTAAGTAAGCATTTGAACACAACGGGTTTGTATTGTATCAAAATAATTAAATAAATAAATATTTGGTCAATGCCCATAAAATGATAAACTTCCACTATGCAACTAATGCCATGTTCTGCTCTATAATATTAGCGTGATTATTTTATATAATCACCACCCAACCAATATAACCTTTATCTAAGAAAATATATATATATATATATATATATATATATATAGATATCAATATTTTGGCTAAGATATAATGTACTGTTACGCTAATTAAGACCTCTAATCTATCTGCTGTCTCCTCCAAAGGGATGAGATCGAGTTCGATCCACCCATTCCTCTATTTAATGAGGTGAACTTGACTTCTAAATTCAGTTCCATCCACCCATTACTTTTATTTTTAATTTATTTCTTTACCTAAAGATCTTTTTAAGTATTCAATAAATTAGCATTAACTTATTTTATTTTTTACTGAAAAAAAATTGGTGACAAATAAACACTGTCTGTTAGCTTAATTGTTTATATGTAAAACCTTTAAAAAATGTTTTTTTTTTTTTAAATTGCAATTATAATTTTGTTAAAAATAATAAAAGAAAAAGAAGAGTATAAGATTCTCACAAGTAAATGCTAATAAAATGGTTTGCATGTGCATTCCAATGGTAGCTTTCAAGTGAATTACGTAACAGATATATAATAATCTCTCACTAATCTCAATCCTCTCTGATTTTCATTTAATTGAGGGATCCCAAAAATTCTGAAGTACCGTACAGGAGAGGGGAGAGGGAAAGGACTGTTTGTGAACTGAATACAAAAGAAGCATTATTGCACGTGGGAGGAGCAAAGAAGACCCCACTTGTTTTTATTTTTTCCCCCCTAAAAAAATAATCAGATAATGATAAAAGGTCCAGAAAGAGAACGCGCAAACACATTAATAAAGAAAGAAAGATGGGGTGGTGACCTTTTTTTTTTTTTTTTTTTTGGTAGATGGGGTGGTGACCACATTGCACAGTTCCATCCATTTGTACCAATTATACCATATAGAGTACATCAAAAAAAATATATATATATATATATATATACCATATAGAGATTTCCATTTATTTCAATTATAATTATATATATATTGAAAAAACAAGTGGTGACCACATTACGTAGTTCCATCCATTTGTTCCTATTAGACTAGATAGAATCATAAGGATTTCATCTTTTTTTTTTTTTTTTTTCATTTTATATATATAAAAAATTGCATGTGAAGTTATTTTCAAATGTTTTTTATGAGAAAATAATAATAATAACAATAATAAATGTCAAGTATATATTCAAGTTATCTTTCAAAATAGTGGACAATTAAATTGAATCAAAACAAGATGCCATCTTAAATAGATGCTTTGGGGTGTTTAACACGGTAACACTTTCTCTATACATAATCAAACTTTTAAGTTCGTATATTTTGTTCAAGATATTTTCTCCCTTTTAGCTTACGAGCCCTTGGGGAATCTTTTAGTTAATTAAGAAATAAAATAATTTTTTTTAGAATCTAAATAAAATGAAAATAATTAGACATAATTGACAAATTACATCTAGAAATCCTATGGTTGGTGGCAACTCCTAAAATGCAAATATAAGGAAAAAATAAAAAAGAAAATGCTAATACTTACACATCATCACACACTCACACATGTCAACAAGGCCTCCTAAATGGTTCGTGGGGTTGATACTAAACAAAAAATTTGATGTCAACATTAGAGTTGAGGACTAAAAATTATTAACTGGTACAAAACAGAGTGTCTACAGTTCCCCCTCTAAAGCAATTGTATGTCACATTGATGACATATATTGTTTCCCAAACTTCAAAATGGCATTCCTCACTTGATTTAAATTCAAATTTGTGTTTATTTTGAAGCCTTGGCTGTCTACTTTCTAATGGAAAAAACCTCACTAAAACATTCATTGTAGTTCAACAAATTTTAGGAAAAAAGTAAGAAATTTTCATTTTTCTACATCATTTTTTGAAGTATTTTTTTAAAAAACATTTAAGTTGTGAATTGTGATTACCTCCAAACTATCGAGAATACTACAATTATACTTGGTAGACATTTTCTAAGTTTCTCATTGGAGCTAGGGACTAAACGATGATTAACCAATACAAAATGAGAGTGTCTATGATATGCTTAAAATATATTTTTAGATTTTCACTTAATCATGAAGGAGGAGGTTTTCGTACTCACACATATTGGGATATGTACATGCTAACATCTATTGCTACATGTACATGCTAACACATATTGTTATGCATACTTATCTTTGCATTCAAATGACAATCATTCACATTGTACATCATAAATCATGAATGATCATATGAACATGAGTAGATATATGTGTCTGTATATAAAGGTGTACATGCATATATATTCATTTCATCATGTTCATATGCCATACGACTATGAGTCTATACACATCTAAATCATGAGAAAATAGCCGCATGGCATGAAATTCAACAAATCCCAAGGTATTCATAATTTAATCATTCAATCACATAATCATTCTATTCTATAACCATGAACTCAAGGAATTATGAAATCATCAAACCCATTTCATGTTTGGGTGTGTGGGTTTCCAATTGTGATTGTGTGTGGTAAGGTGTATTCAGTTTTTGGTGAAATGTTGATGTGTTTTTATTTTATTGGACAGTATAAACCCTTAGTTTTACACCAAGTTTGGATAGAATTTAAACTTAGGCTGTGTTTGTTTCGGATGTAAATAGAATTGGGAAATTATTTTATACCTTGATGCGTGTTTGGGTGCACAATGCACATGCAAATAAGGTCAAACTGAAAATCATTTTCAGTTGACTGAAAAATACCCCCAGCTAACCCGTAAAATGTTTTACACATCTATTTTACATTCATTCTATTTCTAGACTCACACACCCGAAGAGAGAGAGAGCTCAAAGGGACACGAGTAGAAGACAACCCAAGCAAGGTTTGATGTTCAGATCACACCATCCTCTTCCCCTCCATGCAACGGTGAGTACTATTTTCCTTTTCTTCCTTTCTTTTCTCTCTTCTTCCTCAGCTTTTCTTCTCTCCTTGTCCATCCTCATCTCCTTCATCTTGCTTAAACCCAACTCCAACGAAGCAAGCCTAGATCGAGCAATGCATGTACCTGATCTACCCACTGCAGCTAAACCCACACCGATTTTAGCATCCCAACACCCAATCTGTCCCACTTAGGATACCGTCTCCTCAAACCCACCACTCCACATCCCTATACCAGGTCCGCTATATATATATATATTTATTTATTTAGATATTAATATATATATATATATATATATATAGTTATTTATATATTTATTTGTATATAAAATGTATGTGCATAATGTTATCTGTAATAAGTGTTTGTGAAGGTATATGGTAGCTTATGAGTATTTTGGTAAACTGAATTTAGCATTGTTCTTGAATTGGACTTGTTACAATATTTATGTGAATTTGGATGGTTTAACAAAAACTAGGCATGGCTGTATATACTGATTGTGTTAGAGATTACGTTGTTGTGTTGGTTGACAGGGCGTGTTATGCTGCTTTGTCATTGTGATATTCTATACACTATGTAATGTCTAAAATAGCATGCTTGTTTATGTACCTCTTATACCACAGTGTTTGTTATTTTTAGATGATGAGAAAAACCAAAGCAGCAATTCTTGCCTCAGTTGCATCTGTCCTCCTTGTGGGGGTTGCATTGTTAAGGAAATTGAGGCGTAAACGACTGCATAGGGCACCTTATATTAATCATGCAGCTGAAAGAAAGCATTACATAAATAATATTCTGCATAAAAGTGAAAGACAATATGTAAGTCAAATTAGGATGAAGCCTATAGTTTTCCACTAGTTATGTGACATTCTCACTCAGGGGGAGCACATACGGCTGACTGTTCACATGTCCATTAGGGAGCAAGTGCTAATTTTCTTACACATAATTGGTCATAATGTGAGGTTTAGTGTAATTGGTAGTCGGTTCCATAGATCAACTGAAACTATTCATAGATATTTTAGGGTCGTCCTTAGGGGGATTTTGAAATTATATAGAGCTCTAATAAGACTGTCTAGCGAAAATACATTCCAAGAGATAAGGGATAGCAAAAGATTCTACCCATATTTTAAGGTAAATATTGGAACTTTGTTTATTTTTGTAATTGTAAAGATTTTGTGTATTTTTTAAACCATTATATTTGTCGAAAATTAGGATTGTGTTGGAGCAATAGATGGTACACATGTTCGTGCATCTGTGCCACCTGAAATACAAGGAAGGTTTCGTGGTCACAAAGATGGAACCACTCAAAAGGCGTTAGCTACCATTAGTTTTGACTTGAAGTTCACTTATGTATTAGCTGGATGGGAAGGCAGTGCACATGATTCGCATGTGTTAAATGATGCATTCGTTGGGCCAGAGGGATTTTTAATTCCTGAAAGTATTATAGGATTACTTCACCTTTTGGGTTTATTAGTTTTAATAAATTTGGTTCGTTTTACTAAAGAATAGGAGTGATTTCGATTTATCTTTCAATATATGTAGGTAAATATTATCTTGGTGATGCTGGGTATGGTAATAAAAATGGAATTTTGTCACATTATTGGAGTGTTCAATATCACTTGAAAGAGTTTAGAGATCGTCCACCTGAGAATGAACGTGAATTGTTCAACCTCCATCACTCATCCTTAAGAACTACCATTGAGCAAGGGTTTGGAGTATTGAAGAAACGTTTTCAAGTCTTGGATGCAAAACCATTTTGGTCTTTTGAAACCCAACTGGAAGTAGTGTTAGAATCTTGTGTGATTCATAATCACATTATGGGGGTTGATACTACTAACTATATTATGAAAGCTGCAATGAACCAAGTAGAGTCTAGCGGTGGAGAACCAGAAACACGTTCACGTCGAGACTCCACTAAAAAAAGTAAAGTGTGGAATGTTAATAGAGATGAGATATGCCAAACCATGTGGTCTAATTATACCAGGAGTGGAAAGTAGTACTTTAAATATGTGTGATTCAGATTTCTATAGTTGTATATGTAATGTATTTTTCTATGATTGATGACGCTGAGAATTATAACTATCTATTGTGTAACGACAATGTATTTACTATAGACTTGTGGTGGTGTAAGGATAATTATTTTCAGTTTTACATTGTTATTTCCAATAGTTGTTTTGTTTTTTGTGCAAATCTGTAGGTTCATTGATGTTAATGCATTTTTTCCTCAAATAAGCATGGTTGTATGTGTGTTTGTGGTGTTATTCATATGCACAGTAATTATTAAATGCTACTCTCACTATACAAATTTTATATGTAGCAATGTCGAAAGAGAGAGAGAAGGAGAAGGTGGGCTATAAGCAGTTCAGGTGGTTACCCCCAATGCATACTACCATGCTTACCCTACTTGCTGAAGAGGTTATGAAGGGCAGCAAGCCCTCAAAAACTTTCAAGGCAGTCTTCTTTGCCACTATAGCAAATGCCATCTCTGCTCAGTTTGGGGTAGAGTGCTACCCCTCATTTGTGGAGAACTGGCTGCGTACATTGAGAACTATGTGGAGTACCATCCAGACTCTTCTGAATAAGAGTGGATTTGGATGGGATGACAACCTCAAGATGATCACATGCGACGCCAAGACCTATCAGAAGGAAGTTATGGTATGGCTTCCAACAATATTTTGTTAATATAGTCTTGTTTTGATGTGTACTAAGTTATGTTAGTAAATATTGATTATATGAGTGAATATGGCATCTATATGAGTCAATTTTGATTATTGAAGTGAATATTGAATTTTCTACATTCCTTTCTCCCTTACAGACGCATCGTAAGTATGCCAAGTTTTTGAATAAGAGGATAGAGATGTACGATGAGTTGGCCCTTGTAGTGGGTAAGGATATGGCCACAGGCAGCTTTACTAAGTCATACGTTGATCTTGACACACAACAAGAGAATGGTGATGACACTAAGAATGTGGCCGACAATGGCGAGGAGGGTGTGGTGGATAAGGGATACAGGGGGAAGAATGTAGTAGAATCATCCACCACCGGGTCCATAGCTTCAAAGTCCCGCAAGAGAGGCCGTGCACCTCCTAGTGATAATAGTGTTCTTACTGATATGTTAGATCAGCTTATGGAAATTGTTGTGGCCTTGAAAGAAATCAACCGATGGCCTGTTGATTACACTAGTTACTCTGAGGAGATGGCCATGGCATCGGATGGGTATAGTGAAATATACTCGCAACTGCCTTTAACCATTTGTGTGAAAATAAGAAGGCAGCTAGGGGATTTCTGGCCAAGAATGCTAAGTTGAGGAAGCTTTGGATGGATTGTTATTTTTTTACTCGGCTCTGATGACTCTGTTTGGTGTTAACTGTGATGGTGGTTTTTCTTTTTGGTAATATGTTACAGTTCTAGTATTCACCTCTAATTGTACCATACATGTGACAGTATTTTATTATCTATAAACATCGGTTGGTATAAGCAGGCTATGTATGTATTTCTAACTTTGGACATACGATGATGGTATGTATATTTTGTGGACTGTTATGCTCTAAGGGATAACAGTTACGTACCTTGACTATAGGATGTAGCATTTTATGTGCTTGAGATGATACAATTATCCAAGTTATGTATGTTTAGTGTAAGCATGTAGGGCACATGTGTACTGTTTAAATACCACGTGTAGGTATCATTTTTGTAGACCATGGAGGCTCACCTCCAATGGTGAATGCTACATTATGTGCTTATTGATATGAATATTACGAAACTATTTATCAGATTCTCTTTGTTCATGTTGAAGTGGATGAGTGCAATATTTGTTTAGATTGTTACAGGAATGCAGGTTTTTATTTGTTGTTCATTCCGTATTTTCCGTGAATTTTTTGAACAAACCAAACATGGGAAAATGAATACAGTAAAACTATTTCCGCAGCAGCTAAACATTGGAAATCATTTTTTGCCCTATTTTCCATGGCGTAACCAAACACATTGAAAGCATTTTCCTTACCAGAAAATATTTTACCCTGAACCCATTTTACCCTTGGAAATGAATTTATATAGAGCCAAACATGGCCTTAGTTGAGATTAATGAGTGAGAATAGAGAGATCAGTTAAGATAAAGCCTAACAACATTATTGTCATCGAGGAATTGAGATCCTATACAATACCAATTTTAATGGTTGAGAATGAAACTTGAAAAGTTCACTTTTACTCTCAACCCTTGGAGCTAGACCAATAAAAAAAATTCACCTTTAAAATTTTTACATTTTCCCTTTTTCACATAGATAATTTTTTCTCGCATGATCCAAATCCCGCTGAGAAAGTAGATGAGAAAAAGAGGTAAATAAAGAATCAAAGAATCAAAGATTCTTTTCCAAAGACAAGAAACGAGTGTGGACACGGATTTTGTTTATGCCACCAATAATATAATGCCACGTTAACACCCAATTAAAATCTCATTAAAAAAAAAAAAATGGATGCCTGTGTTGATGTTGGCAATGATAATGTTATCGGAGACATAAAGAATTGGTGACCACTCCACCAACGGTCCACCGCTGTCAATGAATTGGTGACCTCTCTTCCTCTCTCTAAATTTTATTTTAGAAAACCTTAAAAACAAAAACAAACCCCACAATAGACCAAGAAACCTGGTTCCAAAACCCACATGCAAAAGCAAAATCCTCAAAATTTAATCACCTACAAACAGCAGTGATACCAAGACCTTGTCTTCCCTCAACAAAATCCACAACTTTATCCAATATGCAAATCTTGAGCAAAACCTAGATTCAAACTTACACATAACCCAAATTGGATATATATCTTTATAACCCACATGTGCAAAATTAGAAAAATTAAAAAGATTGTACCTTGGACAATGAAAATTGGAAAAAAAAAAAAATCAAGAAAAAAGAAACTTAGAGGTCAGTGGCAGCGTCTCCAGCAGCTTTTGGTGGTTCCGACTACTCAAGCGGCTTGTAGGTTCGGTGGTTCTTTAGAATGAGCAGATTCTGTGGCAAATTCTTTGGAAGATTTTGGTAGCATCTCCAGAGGTTTTGGGCAACATCTCCGACGGCTGGGGCTGTGTCTTACCTGGTTTGGAGATTTGGTTGATTCTTCAGGAGGAAGATACAATTTTGTTGGTATATGAATTTTTAGAGGCAAGATTATGTGTGATAAGATTTATTTTTTTAGTTTACAATAAGCTGATGTGCAATTTGATTGAAAGGTGTAAAATAGGCGTTTTACGCCCCATTCGGATAGAAGTTGCACTTATCTTTTTCTCTGTACGAGTATTATTATTGGTGGTGCTAAAAAGCTATATTGCTATTTTTAGATTTTTAGCACCACCAAAGATTAAAAAAAAAAATGCTACAATGGTGGAGGTACAGTGCACAGCCAAAGATGGCTATGCACTGTAGCTAAGAAGGTAAAACAGATAATAATATTTTATTAAAAAGTTATATTATTTTATTGTGTTGGTGGTGATGGTTGTTGTTTATTCTAGTAGATATATTATGTTATTGTATTGTTTATGTTATTTTATTGTTTATGTTATTTTATTGTGTTGAAAGCTAAAATAAAACCACTAATGTTGAGTGTTTTGTAAAGTGAAAATGTAAAATAAATAAAATAGTTTTTAGTAGAACCAAATAACTAAAATTATGGCTCCACCAGTGTGGATGCTCTAATGCATATCAAATGTAAAGATTTGAAGCCAAAAAGGGTGATACTCTCCTCCTTTCTAGCAAAAAGAGTGATACTCGACTAAACATTTTCTGAGCCAAAAGGAAACCATTTATTATATTGTTAATGTTGAAGTTGGTAGATTTAGCAGTAAGGCCACCATGCATGAATTGGGAGAACTACTTGTAATCTTATTTACGTGTACTATGTGGTTGTGAGTCTCAGAACTGATCATCACTTATATACTGATCATTATTATATATATATATATATATATATATATATATATATTGATTTACTGCTGAGTATTGCTTACATTACTTTAATTTTGAAGTAATTACAAAGAATATCAACAATTTTAAAATATATATTTTTTAAAAAAATTAATTAAGTGAAATTTGTAATGTATCTAAATTTATTTGCTAAAACACTAAGAAACAAGCTTGGCGGGGAAAAGTACTAATCAGGAAGACAAAGGTTATGCATCGTTCCTATTTGCTATCAGTATCCGAGTGGAGACTTCTACTTTTATTGAAGGTAAACCTTTTTGCATATTTTGAATTACTCCTCAAATATTATTATAAAGTAGCTTAATGCAAGACTATTTTTGGTATCAACATATATCTATGAGACTACTAAGTTGTAATGAAAATTCAAACGACTCCCAATAAAGAATCAAGCAATTATAAACACCAATCAACATGAATTTGATTAAGAAAACGATTAAAAGTTTAAGGGAGAAGATATTTATTCATATGGATGAAGACAATTTTGATGATTTGATAGAATTGATTAGTAGTTGTGTTTTAAGGCATTTAGAGAGGTTTAGGGATTAGAGAAATGGGGTTTAAGGCTCTAGAATTCATCCCCTTTGACTAAATACGAGGACTTTGAGAGAGTTTCAACCTATAACGTCTGCTCCTGATAATGGTTTTTTATCATCAGACCAAGATACTAATTGGTTTTTGGTGTACGCGGGGATTGAACCTTAAATCTTTTATTCAACCATTGGAGATTTTACCAATGGAGTTAACTGGAACCCACAAATGATGTAAGCCCATCTAAAAGGGCACACATACAATGTGAGCCTCTTTTTTTTCAACTATCGGTTTATTTAAAATTTTACCATTCTCGAATACAATTTTGTGCACTTGGTTAATGGCCTTTCTAACCTCTATCTTGAGTCTTTTTGGCATCATTGGAAGGATTATGATGTCTACTTTCCAAAGATATTAACTTTGTGCAATTTGATTCAATATTCAAAAAAATAGTTATTCAAGTGGGAAGTTGGGTAGTTCAAATTGTCAGATTTTAAAAAGAGACGTATTATGTCCACAACATTTTTATAATATTTTTACAACAAATCATAGTTGGTTAGTTGTTATTGATTCAATTTTGAACTTATCACTAAGATTACTTTTTTACCCCAACAATAATATCCAGTAACAACTTGCCATTTAAGATTTGTTAAGAAAACGTTGTGGACATAACATTTCTCTTTTGAAAATAGTTTTTTCACATTTTGTCCAATTAATTTCCGAAAATCTAGAGATGATCTTGCGATGCCATTCGAACCAAGATTTAGAGGAAAACGCGTAGATTCATAAAGTACAGGTTTTTCAAATCAAATATACGCAGTTCGTGGGACATCTATGGAAAAAGTAGGCACCCTGAGCTGATTTTGCGGACAAAAATGAGAATTTTTCAAGTTACTTCCCACTTTCATGAACTTGGTTCTTGGCCTTCTAAGTTCTAACCTCGAATTGCTTCAAACAAGGTATCATCAGAAAGCTTGTAACACCAATTTTTAAAATATATCGGCTTTGAAGCTCAAAGATCTCGATTTGAAAAATTACAAGTATGGGAACACCACCAATTAATCATGTTTTGGTCCAAAATCTCACTTTTTGTAGTTGTGTGAGTTCTCCTTATTCATGAGGAATTTCTATATGTCGAACCCACAAAATTGATGATTTATGTCAATATCTTTCCTGCGACATCTCATTTCCACCATTTCGACATCATTGATCACAATCAAGTAGATGATCAACACTTAGCAAAAATTGCTGAGTGTTGGGCTATTATTTTTAAAATTTTTTTGCAACATCTCACTTTTTTTTTTACTCTTATATGGCCCACAAATCATCATTTAAATGGAATTTCGTGATCTTTCATATAGACATCAATTTACTCTAATAGGACGATCTACTTTTTTTATCAAATCTTGGTTAAACTTCAGTCAACCATGATCAAACCTGATCAAGCTTGGTTAAAGTGTCTTGGAACACATTTTATATTTTTATTACCGCAAAAATCGCACCAAAACCACCCGCAAAATGGCATAACCACGCCGCACCGCAAGTAACAATGCACTGCACTGCATGGTGCAGTGCAGTTTGCAGTTTTATAATAAGAAAACTGCACAAACCGCACCGCACCCTCTTTATATTAACATATTTGTTATTTTTAATATTAAATATATTATTAATAGTTTAATAACCCTAGTTTTCAAAAAAAAAAAAAAAAAGTTTGATAATCCTATCAAGTGTTAACTAGGAAAGCCAGTCCAAAATAAAGAAAAACTAGCTCAATAGTTTAAAACTTGGCCAAAAACAAAGGGAAAAAATTAGTTTTGGGCTGGGTAGGAAAAGCCTAAAATTTAAAAAATATATTAACTTCATACCGTTCAAATCGCATCTTATACATAGCACCGTACATGTGACCGTAAAAATGAGGTGCGGTGCGGTTATGGTTTTCGCTAAACTCTAAACCGCACTACACCACACCGCACCGCACATGTGACCGCAAAAATAAGGTGCGGTGCAATTATGGTTTTAGCTAAACCGTACCGTAAAGTGCAATACTAAAAATGGCCCAAAACTGCAACGCACCGGACCGCGAACACCCCTACATTTTATTATAAAAAACTTAAAAATTTGTGTCTTGTTATATTTAGAGCTCGATTAACATTTGGACAAATCTAGTCAAATTAGGTTAATTGTAGTTAAATTTTTGTGAACAAAAATCCAAAATGGGGAATTTTATATTTTTCTATCTAATCGACTTAAATTGACTTAATCGGTATTGTTCTCAAGGATTCTAGATGAAATTTTGAAGAAATATAATTTAGTATTTTTTGGACCTAATAATGATATTTTATGAAAATTAAGTTTAGAAAAAATAAAAGTATCAAAGTATCCAACACATGAAGGGAGGGAAGAGCAATGGCCCCTTTTGACTTTTTAGATTCCTTTTAACTAATACTACTAAAATTATAGAATATATGGTCATTTAGTTAATGTCACCTTAGCACTTTTTTTAAAAAAAAATTATACCACCGCTCATTGAAGGTCTAATATGTTATTTAGTCATCATCTCTAACAGTTATATATTCGTGTCATATATAAATTACATAAAAACATATGCTTTCACAAATATATTGACAAATCCCTTTTAAAATTAAACCTTCTCTCTTCTAAAAGCAAAAGCCTCAATTTATTAAAAAAAAAAAATTTATTATAAAAGTGATTTAAAAGTAACTTTAAGTTTCCAAAATTTTTAAGTTGGCTATATAATTAGGTTATATAAAAAGTAACTACTTTTCTCTCCTCTAGGAAGGAGCTCTTCCTCTCACCGTGGGTGAACTTTCTTTCCACTACTGTTTTTACTTAATGTGGTGGTTTTCCTTCTACTATTTTCTCATACAACAATTACACCATCCAAGCTTAGAATGGATTCGGAATTTATTGAGAGAATGCAGAGAATTAAACTTACAAATGAAGAGGATGAAATTATCCAAGTTTGCCCAAGCCAAAGGGAAAAAATCTTGGAAGAATGTTCACTCAATTTATTTGGAAAATTCTTAACGACCAGATCGTTCAATCAACGAGCAGCAAAGAACCTTCTGCGCACTACGTGGAAGTTTGGTTCGGACCTTAAGATTATTGACGTGGGTGAAGGACTATTCCAATTCAAATTTGCTATGGAAAGCCAATTGATGTGGGTACTCAACAACAAACCATGGAGCTTTGATAACTACCTCTTGCTGCTTAGGTGATGGGAAAAGGGAATGAATGCTACCACGATAAAGTTTACCCACTGCCCACTGTGGGTACAAGTGTGGGGCTTACCCTTTGAACTCTTTAGTGAAGATGTAGCAAGAGACATTGGGAAAGGAATTGGTTCGGTGGTGGAAGTGGATTGCCAGGGTGTCGCATCAGATCAAGCAAAGTTCCTAAGAATCAGAATCGAGGTACCATTGGAACCGCTTCAGTGAGGCGGCAAGATCAGGGGATCGGAGGGCGAAGTCGTATAGGTAGCTTTTAAATATGAAAGACTAATAAGCTTCTATTTCAGATGTAGAGTACTCGGTCATGAAGTCAGAAACTGTGAATCACCGTGAGATTCAGACATGCAGGAAAACTAGTATGGGGAATGGATGAAGGCAGGGCACCGGAGGGTGGAAGTCTAGGGAAGAAACACCACTCACGGACAACCATCGAGGAGGGAGATGAGGCCGCAAAGTCAAACAGCGCTGGTAACAGAAAGTAACGTCCAAGTCAGCCCTATAAATCAAGGAATGGTTAAGGCATTAAATTCACACATTGATACGCAACCTAATGTTACAACAGTTACGGATGGGATTTTATTTCCTTCAATAACTAATACAACACCAATGAACCTGGACACATTATTGGAGAAGGGAGAGCAGCAACGGGCAGGAATTGAAGAGCAAGTTGAGAATTAGGGAGAGCATTTATTCAGCGTTCCAATTGCATTTGTTGAAGGCTCTAACGGAAAGCAAAACCCTAATCACTCTGCATCTAATGGCACGCCTATTGCACGTGCACCCTTAAGTGAGTCAAACAAGAAAAAAGAAAAACAGCATAAGGCTGTGGGGAAGAGCAAAAACACAGTGGGGACTTGGAAAAAAATTCAACGAACCACAAACACAACCGTGAAAGATACTTTGTCTATCTCAGAGGCAATAGGGAGAAAAAGAGGGAGTGGGGAGCAGAAAGAAACAGGAAAGGGTACAGGGACCGGAAGCAGGAAGAAACAAAAAACTCAAGATGAGAGCTACAATAACCAAACAATATCGGTGGAGGCTAAAATTCAGCCACGCCGGGAGCAATGATCTTATTAAGCTGGAATTGTCGAGGGCTTGGGAACCAACGCGCAGTCAACGTTCTCTCTCACCTAGTGAGGGAAAAAGCTCCCAATATTTTGTTTCTAATGGAGACAAAATAGACCGATGAGGAGATGAGGTGGATTCAAGGTGAATTCCATTATGATTCCATGCTTGCAGTTCCATGTTTAGGAAGAAGAGGTGGCCTAGCTATGTTGTGGAATAATGACATGGATTTGCATATCCAAACCTACACATAGAACCATATCGATGCCCTTATTTTTACAGATCGCAACTCTCCATCGCAAATTACGGGGTTCTATGGTAAACCAAAAGAGCAGCTTCGTTATGAAACTTGGGACCCGCTCAAGCATCTCAAATCAAGAAGTTCAGCCCCATGGTTGTGTATTGGGGACTATAACGAGATTTTAGCATCAAAGGAGAAGGAAGGTGGACACCCCAAACCAATTAGATTGATGAATAATTTCAGAAGCACATTGTTATGCCGCGGATTGATTGATTTGGGATTTATAGGAAATATGTTTACTTCGAATAATGGAAGGGGGGGGGGGGCGGAGATGATTTTGTTCAACTAAAACTTGATAGGGCTTGTGCAACAGTCGAATGGAGGAGTCTATTTCCACAGGTTCAGGTTTCCCATCTTCAAGCCTCTTACTCTGACCATATGCCCATCCTACTCACTACACACCTAGCAAGCCACTAAGTTCGACCCAAAAAATTCCCACAAAGATTTGAGGAGAAATGGGTGACACATCCAAATTGTGAAGTTGTTATTCAACAAGCATGGAATCACACAGCAAACACGGGTAGCCCTATGTACCACCTATTTGAGAAAATTAAAAATTGTAGAAGTGCCCTAGTGAGATGGAGTAAGATCACCTTTGGTCAATCAAAAAATAATCTCCAAGAAAAGCATAGAATCTTGGAGGAATTGACTAGAGAACATACAACAGCACACTTGGAGGAAATTAGAAGGGGATGACATCAATACCATTTTGTACCATGATGAGCTACACTGGAGGCAAAGATCTAGATCTATCTGCTCAGGAGATAAAAACACAAAGTTTTTCCATCAAAGGGCAAGCCAAAGACGACGGAAAAATAATATCTCATGTATCTTTGATAGAGGTGGGGTGTGGCATGAATCCGAGGAGGGTATAGCAAGGGCAGCCGAGAGCTATTTCCATGAATTATTTAAATCGACAAACCCATCAAATATGAATAATGTGTTGAATTCAGTGGATAGGGTGGTAACCCCGAAGATGAACCAAAGTCTTCTCCAAAACTACACTGCCGAGGAGGTTCATCGTGCTCTCTTTCAAATGCATCCCTCAAAATCTTCGGGCCTCGATGGTATGTCCCCTTTTTTCTTCCAAAAATTTTGGCACATTGTGGGTGTTGATGTCACAAATGCGGTACTATTTGTCCTCCACTCGGGTCGTATGCTACATAAAATGAACTTTACACATATTGTATTAATCCCAAAAAAAAAAATGAACCAATGTATATGTCTGATTTTCGGCCTATTAGCTTAGAAAATGTGGTAGCTAGAATTATCTCAAAAGTTATTGCCAATAGGTTGAAAATGATTTTGCCTAATGTAATATCAAATGCCCAAAGTGCTTGTGTACCAGGTAGGCTAAACACTGACAATACAACTATAGCTTTTGAAGTGTTACACAGGATGTGTAATAAGAGGAGTGGAAAGAAGGGCCAGATGGCTTTGAAGCTGGACATCAGTAAAGCATATGATAGGATGGAGTGGAGCTTCCTTAGACAAATGATGCTAAAATTGGGATTTGATGGAAGATAGGTGAACTTGGCTATGAAGACGGTGTGCACAGCATCATACTCAATCTTAATAAATGGAGAGCCTAGAGGTTTTGTCCAACTATCCCGGGGTTTATAACAGGCTGACCCCCTATCACCATATCTATTCTTATTGTGTGTTGAAGGCTTGTCTGGAATGATTAGAAGGGCTGTGGAAAATAGGGAGATCCATTGGGTATTATCTTGTCCAAATGGGGTGTGTATATCCCATCTATTGTTTGCTTATGAAAGCTTTCTGTTTTGTGAAGCATCAATAGAAGAATGCCAACGCCTTATGGATATCTTAGGTCAATATGAAGCAGCATCAGGCCAAGCTATAAACAAGCAGAAGACATCCTTGTTCTTTAGTAGAAACACAAGGGAAGAGGTTGTTGAGGACTCTTTTTTCACCCCATATGGCACTACCTCATTGGCAACTCATGCCACATCAACATATTATTGATTTTTGGGGTAAATCTATTTAAAACCTAAAATAAGCTCATATTTCATTCAATTATATGGATTGGGCTCGCATGGCCCGTGAGATCCTTACTTCACGAGGTGGATTCATGGTCCATATTTCATTTCCATCAATTGGGATCATAACCCATGATATCATCAACATTAACATATAGATTGGGCTTAAGCAATGAATCAAAGCTCACGGCCCATATTACCTCTCATACACTCATGGCAAGCGACTTCTTCAACAAGAGCTCATATTTACACAAAATGACAACAAAACCCGAGATACGTCATCTCATCTTCGGCTTCTGATCTAAACTCATAAGTATCTTTGGGGAAACTTTAGGAGTTGTGATTTGGAGGGCCAAGAGGTATGTTCAGTAAAACTCCAGCAGTTTAAAGTTGATAAAAGAGACATGTTGCTTGGCGTGTCTTCTCCAACTCCTTGAACTCTAACGAGTTCGTGTGTAACGGGTAACATATGATAAGCATCTCTTATTACATAGCACTTTAGATAATAAAATTCCCCATTGCTCTTTTCCTAAAACTTGATATTCATCATATGACAAATGTTCAATATCCCCAGCCATCTAATTGCTGAGAAAATAATTGTTCATTCAATCTCCAGCTGTTGCTATACAAATTTAGAAACTTCATTATATTATTCTACATAAATTACATTACTACTTTCAGCTAAAATCCCACTCAAACACATGACCTAATCTGATTGGCTATCTTTAATCTCCAACTATATGCAAAATATTCATGATATTTCTAATACCCAGCTGTTGTTTGCCACAATCAGACCATATATTTCTCTGCCAACTTCTAGAGCAGAGTATTAAATACTCTTCTTGCTCACCAAGATTATATCACAACACAATGAGACCTTAACTAGATCTCTAAAACTTCATTAACTATCAACTAACCATTCTATTACTTACTAAAAACGTGTTGTAATAGAACCTTGGACCAAAAACACAAACACCCGAAAAATGAAACATTTATAGCAGAACCCTAGTAGTGTATTCAGCACTTGACACCTGGCTGGAAGTGATATCACCAGCCATTTAATGCTAAAATCCCAGCAACTAGCTGTTATACCCAAAATAGCAAGATAACCTTAAAAGAGATCTTACCATTTTTCAGCCAAATCCATGAAATAACCTCTCTAGCAGTCTGAAATCATTCAGTTGACCTCATGTGCTACTGCCCAAAGCAATAGTTGTCTTATGACAGCTGTCTCATGATAGCTGTCACAGTTTTTCCTGACAGTTGGGACAGCTTTTTCAAAACAGATGTAACAACTGACCCAGCAGCCTTAGCATTACTATTTTTCCATATTTGGCTAAAACCAAAACCAATTAAAGTAACTATCTTTTTCTTGCCAAAATACCTTCCTTTTCTGCTTCTCTTTCTCCAGCAGCTCTTACCCAAAACAGCAAGAATACCTTAAAACTAAACATACCATTTTTGGTCAAATCTATAGACGGATTCTCTGAAGATTCAATGGTAGTTGCGACAGATTTTGGCTGAGATTCTTTGCTAAAATACCCCCCTTAAACTCAGCTCTAAAGAGAACTCTTCATCAACACCTCCAAGGGGGACATCAATGGAGGAGAACTCTCTCATAAACTTCCATATTGTTTCTCCCTTTAATTATCTTCCTAAGCTCTTAATGAAGGGCTGAACTTTTGAGTGTTTTTAGTTTCCAAATTAGGAACTAAACTCTTCAGCCCTTAACTTATAAATGCCTTTCATAAGCCTTCATACATCCCAGCAGAAAATCCCAGCAGCTTTGCTAAACACACTACAACACCATTACTCTCTTATACTCATTATCTCACTCTCCATATCTAGAAAATACGTCTATCTTACTGCTCCTATCTCCAAATACCTAAACATATCTCTATACTCTTCTCTTACAAAATTTTTCCTCTAGGAAAGCAATCTCTACAACTTCTCCAGCAGTCATAATTTCATATTTTTACTATCTTTAACCTCCATGTCTCTCATACTTCCATATATCATACATATTACAAATACTACATCCCGCAAAACATCTATATCTTTTACCATCTCCACACTTTTCAAGAGATATCAAACACTCACACTAAAAGACCTTCTCATGGAAGGCATAAACTTCTAATGTTAAACCCCTTCTCCAAGAAGGCACCAAGATCTCATATCAAAGCCCTTCTCATGGAAGGCACAAATTCATTTTACATAAAGTCATTCTCTTAGAAGGCACAAATACTCCATACAAAAGCCCTTCTCATGGAAGACAACACTATTCATAACTTCACAACAACTAAAAGAGCATTGTCAAGGGGAAAACTCATTTAAATGCATGATAAGAGGAGCAAGCTTAACCAGCCCCTACACACAGCTGGACACACTTTCTCTCCCTCTAGTTGCGCCCATTTTTCCCCCTCAATCTTGAAGTTATCATGGCAAATTGCCTTTCTACCATTGGGGTCACTCTGTTAGGATATTATCAACTCACAGAAGCTGTATAGCTGGGGCTACAAACCATACAAAGTTAAGTGACTTTGCTTCCATATCTTCAAATTTACATCAATGAGTACATAATTACTTCACATTTAAATACATATTACTTTATTCCAACTATTATCACAACTATTAATAAAGGCTTAAACTCATTTAAATGCATGATAAGAGGAGCAAGCTTAACTAACCTCTACCGCTGGCATTCTGCTGTAATCCTATCAGCTCACTGATGCTACACAGCTGAAGCTATAAACCATACAAAGATAAGTGACTTTGCTTCCATATCTTTAAATTTACATCATTGAGTACATGATTACTTTACCTCTAAATAAATAATACTTTATTTCAACTGTTATTACAACTACTAATCAAAGTTATCATATCAAACGTATATTGTATATTTATTCGACCATTATCATGATTCTTAGACTTTAGGTTTAATGGTTTTGTAGGCTTAAAAGTACACCGGTAGCCATTGGACCATGTGGCCTAATGTTGAATTCTGGACGCAACTCCCTAAATAGTGGCTTAGAAAGGTCATCCCTCCAACGGACCACACGTGGCTGGGCAACCGAAAAAGGCCCCCGAACAGAGGTAAAACAAAACATTCAGCAAATGTTGAGGGCAAGGATTATGACTGATTGTGAAAAATACCTTGGTCTCCCAATGGCATGTGGGAAATCAAAGGTAAACACTTTTAAAGAATTGCATGAGCGGAACACCAAGAGGGTCATAGGATGGAAGGAAAAATTTATCTCCAAGGCAGGGAGGGATATTTTAGTCAAAACGATTGCTTAAGCTATTCCCACATATACCATGAGCATTTTTAAGCTCCCAAAAGCACTATGTGACTCTATCAACTCTACACTAGCAAAATATTGGTGGGGGCAAACAAAGGATGAGAAGAAGATACACTGGATGAATTGGAGGAAATTATGCACAACCAAAAAAAAAAGGGAGGAATAGGATTTCGAGACATACAAGCTTTCAACTTAGCTATATTGGCTAAACAAGCTTAGAGGTTGATACACCATACACACTCTCTCTTTTATCGTGTATACAAAGCACGGTACTTCCCAAATTGTTCCTTCATGGAGGCAGAGATTGGACACAACCCATCTTTTGTGTGGCGGAGTTTGGTGGCTGCTAGAGATGTGATAATGGAAGGATCTAGATGGAGAGTGGGGAATGGGAGGCAGATTCGGGCAGAGTCATGGAATTGGCTGTCCCATAAGCCAATTTTTAGAAGGGAGGAATGGCCAAACTTGCGGGTGGGAGACCTGATTGATAATAGAGATTGGGAGTGGAAGCGGACAATGATTGCGGAAATTTTTGCTCCCAGAACCTGTGAGGAAATTCTAGCAATTTCGCTCAGTAGAGAATGCACCCAAGACACATTGATATGGAAGGAAATTCTAGCAATTCGACCTATCATGTCGCTTTACGGCTAAACAAGTAGGAAGTAACGGAACACTCACAGGCAGGGGCGGATGGGAAGCTGTGGAAAAAAGTATGGAAACTCAATGTTCCACCAAAGGTCCGAACGTTTATGTGGAGAGCTTGTGCGGATATCCTGCCAACTCGTGACAATCTGCACCGGCAAAGAGTGGACGTGGATAGAAACTGTGAATTCCATCGCCAACAACCTGAAACGAGTGCACACCTGCTGTGGGAGTGTCCATTTGCTCGCAATGTTTGGTCTCTGTCCAATGGGAAAGTGCACAAATGCAGGAACGATGTAGGGGATTTTTTCCAGCTATTCTGAGTGTTGGAGGAGAAATTGACAATGAAGGAACTTGAGCAGTGGGCTACTACAACGTGGGCAATTTGGAACGCAAGGAACAGAGCTCACTTTGAAAAGATTCAGACACAACCTCAAATGATTTTGGATGGCTCTATAGATCTACTGACTTCATATCACACACTCACAGCCACTCAAGAAAACACATGATGGGGAGACAAGGGGTCCACGGTTTAATGGGGGGTACTTGTTCTTCCACTGGTACAAGGAAATGTTAGCATGAGTCAAGTGTTTCCATTTCTATTTTACTCTGTATATAAAGGATATTACAACCAATAAAATATTTCTATCAATTATCTCAAAAAAAAAAAAAAAAAGTTATAAAAATTAAAAATTTTTTTTACTGAAGGTAATTATAGGGAAACCATCTCCTTTAATACATAGTTTAAGAGAAAGGGTGTTGAAAATTCAGAAATCATTGTCCAATTATATATCCCAAATTCTAAAACTTTATATTCTAAACCATTAAAAAAACTCAGATTTGAATCTAAGGAATTATCACCTTATTACCTGATCTGGATTTAGATTACATTTAACCATTTAAATTTTTTAAACAAAATTTTAGAACAAGATAAAAAAAGAAGATATGTGCAGCACAACTTTATTTAAGTTTAAAACGCTAATTTATGAAAGGAAATACTTATTTTGAGTTTTATTTGGATATAAATGTTACTCTACATAAAACAATAACATATATTGGGTCCTGTTAAAAGACATACTTGATATATGTATTATATAGGATATTATATATTATATAAATTTTTTTACTTAAAAATTTTAGTCATATATTTAGTTCCCCAGAGAAAAATTTCTAACTTCACCGTTGAGTTGAGTTGAATGCGTCATTATCTATCTAGTTTTGCGTCTAACTTAATTTTTGTTTTATTTATTTATTTATTTTGCAGTCATATTGCAGCAGTAAACTTGCCACTACCTATTTGCTCAACCTTGAGAAAGACATGTCATCTTTTTTGTTTTTTTGGATGGGAGAAAGACATGTCGTCTGATATATGAAAAGAGCAGAAAATCTAATTTCTCACCAGGAAGCAATAAATTAATGAGATCCAGCTAACTTAGGATTTTTTTTTTTTTTTTTTTAATTTTATAATTTTTGAGAATCCAGCTAACTTAATTAGTGTTAGAAATATAATGAACCCACTTATACTACAAGTCTATTAACCATAATTAGTGTATGGTTAATCTAGAATTTAGCCTACTATATATAATCACACTTATGCTATGTTTGAAAGTTTGGAGGGAGAGGAGAGTAGAGGGAATAGTTATCCTCCACCTTGTTTGGATGTTTTTAAAATTAAGTAAGGGGAGAGAAATAATTAGTTTTTTCATGGTTTGTAATTTTGTTAATATAGTAAGAGTAAATTTAGTAATTCATTTAGTCAAACATTTTTTTGCTCTACTCTCCCTTCAAATCTCTCCAATTTTGGAAAATTAAAAATGAAGGATTAGAAGTAGTTAGAATTCTTCCAAACCCCTCCAAATCCCTCTCCCTCCTCCCTTAAAAAATATCCAAATAAGGTAATTTAGCCTACTCTCCCTCCCTTTACTCTACTCCCCTCTACTCCCCTTCCATCCAAACAAGCTATTAGTTCATTTTTTAATAGGCTAAACTCTAGACTAACCGCACATTAACTATGGTTAATAAACTTATAAATTTATAGTACAAGTAGTAGGAGACTTAACTTGCACACGAGAAGATTAGGCTTGAGCCTATGCTATTGAGCTATTATATTTCTAAGTCTAACAGTTATATTTCTAACAATTAGGATGCCCGACTTTCAAACACAACAAACTAAGCAGATAGAACTGATTTCTTTGAGTGTGAGAGAGGGAGTGAGGCACATTGCTTGTACGAAAGTGACTTCAGAAAAACACTAAAAATCAGTTTAGTCTGATCAGAATTATAGTAATCACATATATCCAATAGAAACAGCCACTGTTCAGAGAAAACTTTTCACCCAAAATTTGGATAAAATACATCATCAGCAATCACAAGTGGAAGGTGCTTATCAATATTTTCAACTCAGGCAATGCTTATTAGACCCTTAAAACTGATACAAGGCCATGATTAAGCATGTTGGTAGGTTGAAACACACATACATTACATCACATGCCAATTTGTAGAAGTTTGATACAATCATGCTATTAAGCAAACTAAGACAAGACAGAAAAATAAAACTCTATATATCTAATATATCCACACTTTAGATGATCTTTTATTGTATTATATACATGCTGGATTGACTTATGGTTGCTTCAAGCTGATAATGTTTGTTCTATATATTAACCACGATAGACTCGCCTCCACTTTCAGTATCATCATGTCCATTCTGTATGCTTAAACTTTTCATATCTGTCCCTTCGCCTGTAAAATGGGATCTTAGACCTATCCAACAATGGTAATAATCATGATCCATTAAGGGAGACTCAAGAGCCCAAGAGCAGACGTGGGGTATTAAACATGATTCAAACATAAAAGCCATGGTATCAGTTATTTTATGCGGCCCTGCCTCATTTCCACGTGCAATTGTTGTCTGTGCATCAAAATGAGCGATAGGGTTAGATCAGGACTATTCATTGACTCTAACCCTAATGAACAAGATTATATCATTGGCCGGTAAAGGGACTCCCCAGGAGTTGACTCAAGGTTTGAAGTGTTCAATATTAGATCCACTCAAGGTTTCAAGTTCTGGAAATGGAGCCAATATATGACCCTCTATGTTTCAGATTGCCATTAATTTGATCTCTCTTTCGAATTTAAACAATTTTATTGAACTTTCAGATTGCTATCAATATGATCCTTCCATCTAGCTGTTAAATGACATGTCACCCACACATAACCGTCAAACTGATGAAGTATTGGTGAAAAAATGAGAGGTAGAGTGTTGGGAGAAAGAAAAAACATAAAAGAGGTAAATAATGAAGAAATAGATTAGGAAGAGAAACATGGAGAGGGGTTAGGGTAATTAGTGAGGGGAGAGTAGAGCGGAAAGCGAATCTGGGTGAAAAAAATAATCGAAGACATAAAGTGAAAAACAAAAGATGAATTTGGGATTGTTTGCTTCATTGAATTCATTTTGGGGGATTTATTTTTCCTCTTGTTTATCAGATTTGAATACTAAGGTAGTTTAGGAGAAGATGGGGAATCTCTTCTAGATCTACTTTAACTATGTCTGGTTTGACTACGATAATTTTTACATATCTGAATTGAAGAAGAACTTGAAGGAGGACAAGAAGAATAAGAAAAGGAAAGAAGGATGATGATGAGGTGAGCAAGAGCTATCCTACCCCATCCACCACACAGCACCTGCTCTCTCTTTATTTTTTCTCAATTATTTGCACTAAAAGGATACTGTTTTGGTCAGCACCTTTAACTCGCATGAAAATTAACAGCATTAACGGATATGGATGGAAGACCATACTGACCTCAATATGGAAGTTTAGGTATTAAATTAAATGCAGAGGGATCAGATTGACAGCAGATATAATCTTGAAAGGAGTAATTTATATTTTAACCAAAAAAATAAAAGGTAGCCATCATCTTTTTCTTTGGGTTGCGTATAAAATACATACCTCATATGTCTTGGTATCAGGCCCATGGGGAGTCATGCAGTTATGAAGACTTGCACCACCCGGGAGAAACCCATCAGCTTTTGCCTGAAAACAAGATTATGAAATAAATTGTATAATAAAATGAAGAACAAAGCTGAATTAAAGTATCCACTTCCTCATATGCCAAATTGTTCTGCACATGCATGCCTTACATACACAGTATAATAGGCCAGAACTGGACAACACGATTTTCCCATCTGTTGCCAGGAAGACGTCAACATGTATATGACCCTAAAATGTGATGATTCTACAAAGACAACTTATGATATTAAATGACTAACATGCATTTAGAAGCCGCATGTTAATTTTTTATTTTAAATATTAACAGCATAAAAAAGAAGTTTGGCATTTTTATATATGCAGCAACCACCTTCCCCAACAATACAAAGAATTTTACATCCCATTCTCAGCCAATATATAATTCCCAAATATTAGGAAATTACATTGTCCACCACATGTAACATTCACATCACAATGAGATAAGCAGTTAAAATCAGATTTTGAGAACAACCTCATATCCACCGTGAATGAGGCCCATAAATTCACTCATACAATTGCGATGATAATATGGAGGCCGGAATGTATGCTCTGCAACCAACCATCGGGGAGGAAAAATTACAAAATCGAGCAGAGCAACACCAGGTTTTTCAGTTGGTGCCGTCAATACTGCATAATAATTGCAAAATAATAAACTAAGATAATCAAACACACTTTATAAGTGAAAGAGAAAACCTCATTAACCCAAATTTGAAATAATAAAAGCACACCATTAAGCATACCTGTATTTATTGATGGATCACTATGATCGATTAAAACTGTATTGTAAGGGCAGAACTTACTTAGATCATACTGCAAGCAAATCAGATATTACACCAAATCAAGTCCCTTTATGGTTATCATAGTCATATATAGAGAGTTTTAACAGTCCAAAATGTTATACAAACAGCTGAAGAGAGAGAGAGAGAGAGAGAGAGCTGCCTATTCTTTTTATTTCATTCATGCAAAAAAGACTTGTTTTCTTAAAAGTAACACCCACCTTATATGGAGCATAGTTACCATGCCAAGCAACAACATTGAAAGGAGAGAAATCTTGTCTAGCAGTAAAGAGTTCGCCACCAAACTTTTGTACAATAGTGAAACCTGGATAGGAACTCTCTTCAAACCAGGCTGTAGGCACAAGGAAATCCCTTGGAGCAGCAAGACCATTAGCACCTACATGCAATCAAAATAATAATATTCTCACTTTTGGAAGTATTGAAGTCTAATGATTGATCAATTAAGTACTCTATGTCATATAATTTGAGACAAAAAAATAATCGCACTTGTTTTTTACTCAAACACCACCAGCTGAACAAGAGATTAGGTACCTATGGGTCCAAGATCAGGAAGTTGAAAATGGGTACCAAAAACCTCAGCAACATAACCACGTGATGGGCCATCAGGCAAATTAACAGCAAAACGAAATCCCTGAGGTAGAACGGCAATTTCACCTGGGGAAACTTGCAATCTTCCACATTCAGTAGTGATCCATAGCCCTGCACAGCCAGCATAGAGTGTAAGAAAGAAAACTCCTATCGATTTAACACAAAATACCCTCACAAAAAGGGTTAGATTTTTTAAACAGTGTACTTGCAAAATTTCAAATACCTAGTAGCACAAGGAGCCAACAATTAGATACAAGATCAGAATATAAGACTCTTGGAATGCCAATCCTCCAGCAGGAGGGCACTGTGGGTATGTGTTTCGCATCAAAGAGCTCATTCAAAGGTGAATTCGTTCATCACCCTCTAAAATTAAGCAATCAGTGTCTAAAAATCTCCATCAATTAAGGGAAATTGTCTTTCATGTGTGTACATAAACAGAAAGACATCTGCAGACTTATCCCTTTCCAATTTTTAACAAAGTATGGCCTTCTAACAGGATATCAGTGGGGAAAAACCCTATTTAAGAGAAACCAAAATTAAAATCAACCTTTAAGATAGAAACATCACTTACTTCCCTGTTGAGGCACTATCAAGAAGTCACCATCAGCATTGCAAAAGGCACAGTTAGTCATAGATTTGTTGGCAGTGTACCTACAAATTTAATTCCTCAATCTATCAAGGCGTACATAAAACCTTCATAATTTCATTCATTTGTTAACATAAACAAAGAAGATTTAGGATCCAGGAATTCATTAATCTCTTCGGAAAATATTTCTACTGAAGAAATTTTGCAAACTTTAAAATGAATGCAAGACAGCAACAAAAATTGTGTGAAAGATCTAAAAATGAGGTCGTACCCAATGCACAAGTCTTCCCCTTATGCAGTAAAAATAAATAACTAAATAAAAAGACAACTGCTTGTTAGCATTTCTTACATCACTTTCACACATTGAACTATGAACCAGTTATTTAGTTGCCACTGAGCATATAAAGAAAAAATGAATAAACAGAACACTCTTAAGTAACACTAGCTCCAGTTCACTACATTTTAGCAAACCATTGGCAGTCAAGAGAAACTATTTAGGTTTGAAATTGTGAATAAATTAAGTTAATTTATAACATCACAGCTTTTTTAAACCTTGCCTGTAGCTGTTTCTCCGACACTAAAGGTCAGCCATTTGATAGCTGTAAAACTCAAAACAAAAAAATCCAAAGTTTCTTTAACTAGTATTTCTGAGCAATTAAACACAATTTAAACTTTAAAGTACAATACCCTATCATTTTCTTCTTTATTTGCTTTCTTTCTATTTTTTAAAATAATAATAATAATAATCATAATCATAAGATAAGATAAAACTTGGACTTCATCTAACAATAAAGTTCGCATAGCTTCTTTTTTAGCTTTTTGAAATTGAGATTGTTTGAAAAAAGCTGCACTTTAGAAAAAAGTGAATTTTAAAATTATAAAAAAAGAAAAAGAAAAAAAGAACTATACTTCAAAAAAGTGTGATTTGAGAACACATCGCTAAACTGGTAGGTCCGTATTCTATCTTTTAATAATAAAAAACTGGTAGGTCCATATATGATATATGTGGAAGTGGAAGAACTGGGTGTCCTTACCTTAATACCTGATAATCAATCCATACATAACAGATAAAAAAAAACTAAATTCTAAAAGAATTTGAGGCAGAATGCAAATTAACTAATAATTACCAAACAAACAAGGGAAATAATAGTCAGGAATGTGATACTCACATGAATATGTATGGTATGGCGTTAGTTTAGTCGGTAAAAAAGAAAAAAGAAGAAAGAATGAAATAGGGAAATGAGTTACATGTGAATGGCAAATCCATGGCGTAGGAATGAGCTGCCAGCCCCGCACACAGTGTATAAGCCATCGATAAAATCCGTGGGGTGATCGGGAATATGAGGGGGGTTCCATCGTAGCTGAGTTGGGGTGGTAGAAGCTTTGGACTGGTTGTTGAATTCACTAACCAGCTTCTCATGACCTGCTTCCCGACGTTTAAACGGTTCATGTGTAACTGATGGTTTTATCCGATATAGCCAACTGCAGCCCACATATTCATATTCATATATATAGCGAAATTATAATTAGACTCGTTGTTCTTCTTCTATCCAGTAGTGTCAAAAGTAACGAAACTAGCTATGCAATTATTTTGAAAGTAAAGCAAGGCAATCAGCAAATCAGAAAGAAAAGGAGATCGAGGAGGACCTGCGAAGATTGAGCTTGCGAGGAGAGGTGAAGGAGGTGCCAGAGATCTGCTCGGCGTAGAGGCCCAAAGGGCAGATAAGAGGGCTGTTTTGACCTTTGGGAAGAGCTCCTGGGATTGCCTCCGAAGCCAAGTGGTTTCCGAACCCAGATTGGTACTCCACCTCTTCTGCTTCTGCCCTCTTATTCTCCATTTATTATCTTTATCTTTATCTATATCTTTACCTTTATCTTTATCTTTAGAAGGAGTACAAGAGAAGGTTCAAGGCCAAGGTGAAGGTGAAGGTGGGTATTATTTTATATTTTATTATTTGCATGTTGAAGGAGTTACTGAATCACCATTTTATAAAGGAGAGAAAGGGAGGATTAGCAGGAATATTGAGAAATGAGAAGATGTCATATCATGATGATGTGGCGATCTTGTCTGTTACAAGAGACGTATGCCGCTTAATGAGATATACCAAAACTACCATAAATGCATATTTTCTTATTTTACATTAATTTTAAATTTTATCATAAATTTAATTGAAGAAATTTACAATTATATGAGTGAGACGAGTACACATTTATAATACTTCAAAAATACTCAATAATTACTCATTTTTCACTACATTTTTTTTTGTTACAATTAAATTCATTTATGGGGTTATCCTCTTGGTGCACAACTTCTTTTACTCTCGATTGTTATGAAATATTTAATGGGAACTAGATTGACTCTAAACTTATTGTGAGAAACTTGGATGTCTTGACTAGAGTAAGTCTCAAGAATTTTTATTTTAATGATTTGCCTAGACTTTCTACCAATAATAACAAATTTTGCAACTAATTAAGAAAGTAAGGCAGTATCAAGGGATGTCACAGTTGGATTTACCTTCATGTGAGAAGTCTATTAGTTTTTTAACAGAAATATTAATTTGGTACATTTGCAAAGTTCATGGAGTAAATTGGCCAAAACAAAAATTTAGGGAGTGTAATGGCCACTACTCTAAAGTTTAGAGGATGTGTGGGTATTTTTCCCATTATAATTTGTGTAACATTACTTTTGTATAGGACCATTATGAATATAAATCCTCTGTATAGGACCATTTTGTATTCCACAAAATGGTACAGATAACATCGCTTTTGCATTGTCACTTAAAGTAAAGCTAAATCCTACCTACGGGGTGGATCGACGACCAAAGACACCAATGGGTATATGGTCATTCAAAATAAAGCCAAATCCTACCTACGGGGTGATCAACGACCAAAGACACCGACAGGTTCAAGATCACTTAAGATAAAGATAAGTGCTACCTACGGGATGAATCAACGACCAAAACATCGATGGGTGCTTGGTCCTTCATTCAATCTAAGTCCTACCTAAGGGATGGACCGACGACCAAAATACTGATGGGTACTTGGTCCTTTATACAATCTAAGTCCTACCTACGGGATGGACCGACGACCAAAAATACCGACGGTTGCTTGCTTTTTCGTTCAATCTAAAATCCTACCTAAGAGATGGATTGATGACCAAAATACTAACGGGTACTTGGTCCTTTATACAATCTAAATCCTACCTATAGTATGGATTGACGACCAAAAATACCAACACGTACGTGGTCCTTCACTCAATCTAAGTCCAATCTAAGGGATGGACCGATGACTAAAATACCGACGAGCACTAACAGTTGGCCTATTTTAGTGAAAGACATGCTCTCATTTGGTCTAATGGAGTAAACCCGACGAACATGTACATAGCCAACCATTAAACTTGACTGAAGGTACCTTTGAGAAGGCCGGCAAGAATATTCTACAAGCAAATTATATATCAATAGAAAACAAAAGATGCATTCAAGACTGATGGAAGCATAAAAATGTTTAACAAGCATAAACAGCAAACATATCCAGGGAGCATGTGAAAACAAAAAGGACATTATAGATATAAAAGTATGTGTTCAAGCCCGACGAGGGCATAAAAATGTTAACTTGTGCCAAAACAAGGAACCCCATATAGTTATGAACTTATTTGTACCCTAAACAAGGCACCCAAATTGTTTTCAACTTACTTAAAATATAAAAGAAACAATCAATTTTAAGGATTACAAAAATCAAGCTGGAGGATTGTCGAGCACCTATAGACACCTCATTTTATACTCGGTTAATAAACTTTAGTCCCCGGTCCCAATGATGAGCTTTACATGGGTAATTGAAGTTATTTTGATAGTATGGAAGTAATCACAACTCAAAAGTACTCAAATTGCTTTGAAAACATTGTTGAAAAATGACCTTTGCTTATTGTTTTAACCATAACTTTTGATCCACAAATACTTTTTGAGTTATGTTTGTTTCATTGGAAAGTAGACATCCTATGCTTTAATTTGAATACAAATTTTACCTAATTTGGACTTAAATTGAGTGAGTTGTGATCGTTTGAAGTCGGACCATCAAAGTTGTGCATACGCATGAAACCTGCATATGCATACACAAACTTGCATACGCAGGGCCCATTCTAGAACCTCAGAACTTCATGTTGTAGGGCCCGAAGCCTCCCTCTTTGATGGGGCCCGGCCCGTAGACCCTTTGGAACGTCCAAAACCTTAAAAATAAGCCTGAAAACCATAGTTTTAACATATAAATACATTTTTATACCTCCAAACTCAAACCCTAGCTTGAGAGAGTTGATTTTTGACATAAAATTCTACAAAACACTTTTCTAACTCTGATTTGTCTGCACACACAGCCACCATGAACGTTTTTTGGTTCTTCAAAACCTCTCTCTAGTAGTCCTAAGTCAGAAACTACTTTCTAAATCCTTTCAAAAACCTTTTTCAAAACAACCATTTCAATAACATCAATTTTATTTTGAGTTGTGATAACTAAGAACTATTGGAAATCTTCTTTTCCCTTGATATCTCATTGAATCTTGTTGTGTAGGTACTAAAGGGCCGGTTAAATATCAATCAAGTTTGTATTCCATAGCAAGGTGAGTCTCTCTTCTTGGCTTTTCCTTGATTTGGTTCTTTTATCATTTGTGTTTTTGTTGTTCTTAGTTAATTTATATGTTATTCATGCTTAGAAATATGTTTTGTTTTGTTTGATTTTATTTTGTTTTGTCTCATCATGTTTTGATTAGAAAGTTGATATGATTTGATATATTGATGAATATGTTTTGATGTTAAGTGTTGCTCTTGTTTGTTGTTAGATCCAATGCATGTTTAGAAATAGATTTTGTTTTTTTTATCTTTGATATCTTTGTTGTTAGTTTAGGTTGTTTAGTTTTATATTAGAAGCATGTTAGGTTTGGTTTAATTATTGTTTTGTTGCTTGCTTTAAACTATGTTTCTGGGCGTGAATGCGTGCGCATACTCATGTATGCGTACGCATACTCGTGCCCAACAATGCAGATTTAGGGTTCTTGTAATTTTTTTTGTTTTGCTTAGTTTTAATCCTCTGTTTAAGTCTTGTTAAGTCTAATTTTCACAGGTTTAGGTCTAGAGTTAGTAGAATAACATGTTTCACATGCCTTGATCGTTGAATTGATAATTAGGGTTTATATCTTGGTTGAATCACATGAACATGCATTGATGCACAGGTGCTGTGGTGCTATAAGGTAAGTGAGGTAAGTCATACATAATTACATGAACATGCATTTGATTGGGATGATGGGCATGACATGGTTTATGAACATGATGAATATGCTTGGTTAATACCATGATGCTATGCTTGGATGTTTGGGATATGTTTGATGTTAATGCCTTTTTGATGCTACCGTATTGTGATATGCTTGCTGCCTTGAATGAGATGAGATAGATGTATGCTTGGGTTATGATATGCCATGATAGGTGAGTGATTAGGTTTTGGGATGTTTGATGCCATGTTGATTGTTAGATGTATGCTAGCGTGTGTGTGAGTATAGATGCAATGTTAAATGTGCCTTTAATAGGGTTAAGACATAAGACACAATAAGAGGAAGCTAACCTTAAGGTTGGATGATATTGGGTGCCTAACACCTTCCCAAGACCATACCTTAACTCTGAACCCATATCTTTGGTAGTAAGATCAATGGTCCTTTCTCGAGAGGACGCTATATATATGGTTCCTAAACCATTGCAAAAATTAGGTGGCGACTCCATCCGTTGTGTCCACATCACCACCTGGCCTTTATCTGCAGTTTGCTCGTCGTTCTCCACTAGCCCATCTCCATCAATCCCCTCTAGGTCAACCACGTCATCTACAATCACCTCACCACCTCCTAGGGTCTTCGAGGGAACTAAAAGATTGATCTAGACCTAATGGATGTCCAAGCCAGAGTCTGGGAAGAGAAGAATGGCATGCTCATGGAAGTGTTTAAAACCTTTCAGCAAACTAATCACCCAACTCATCAAAGTAAGATTAGGACGTTTGAAACTTAGTGATGGCATCGGCCTTAATCCTTTCCACATGCTCACAAAAAGCAGCTAGTTCAGTCATTAGGTTGGAATTTTCCTTTGTCAATTCCTCAACCTGACGAGCATTCTTCTCAAGCTTGGTGATCCTGGCCTTCTGAGTCAATCTCAACATTTAGAGTCTGCATGGCCTCTTTATACTGAGTGATCTTCTCCCTATCAGACGCCTGATGGGCCTTCAAATGACCAACGGACGCTTCCTACGATGTACACTTAATCTGGAGGGCCCTTATCCTCACCAAAGCCTGAAAAAAGGGACGGACGGTTAGACTTGAAAACCAAACTTAAAAAGGAAAAAAAGAAGCCCGTAAAAAAGGATTAAACTTACCCTCGTCAAGTGAAAGAGACTTGAGTCACCCAAGGCCTCAGTCTCATGCTCCGAGCACTTGTCAATGTCTTCATTTTGGACGAGAGATGGAGCAATACCGATGGCATGCTGCTTATTCCTCAACAACAGGGGGATGGGAGGCTAGGCATCGAGGCCTTGAGAGGTCATAAGACCCTTGCTCTTGCCATGTCAGGGAGGCTCAAGCGTTTTCTAGACTGTCTCCACTTGATCCTGATGGTCAACTGGGTCAGAAGGTTTCTTGCTTGGACGATTCCCATCACTTGAAGGTTTTTTTCTTCTAGCCTACGTTCACTGGAGGAATCACGATCCCCTAGACTACTGAGCTAGAGTCGCGGCCGCTTTCTTCACCTTTAGGGCTTTCCTCTTTCTAGCATCCATTTCTGAAAGAACACAAGAGGCAGACAGGTTAGGTTTTTCAAATCAACAATTAAAGAACAAGCCGATGGAGAGAAGACTTACGATTTTGGGATAAAGTGTCTAGCCATGCTTCGTCAGAAGGTTCAAGTTTGCCACAAAAAGCGTGCAGGTTGTTAAATGTGACAAGATCCTTCCACCCCCTCTCCTCTATGGGGATATCAAATATATGGTTGATGAAATTTTCCTGCTCAGGAGATATCATTGGGCGGATTTGGGCTATAGAAATACCAAAACATATAGGTTAAAGATAAGGTAAAAGTTGACAGACGATATAAGAAAAGCTACCTGACGACTCACTAGACTTATCCATTATCCCCCAAGTATGGTCATAACCTTCCCCTATATTTTTCCTAGAGAAATGATATGTCTACAATATTTTTACAATATTTTTACAACAAATCCTAAGTGGCAGGTTGTTACTGGTTGTTATTGTTGGGGCAAAAAAGTAATCTTAGTGTTAGTTACAAATTTGAACCAATAACAACTAACCACCTGTGATTTGTTGTAAAATTGTTGTAGACGTAGCATCTCTTATTTTTCCATTCGTCAGGTCTACATACTTAGTTTTTGCCCCTGACAAAGAAATACCTGCTTTTCCAATCATGATTGGAATCAGGCATGTTAGACACGAGCTTTAATGCAACCTTACGACACACAAAGTTATAGAAACCCTGTGACGCCAAAATCGGCTGGGGTTTATAGCAATAGAAGAAATTGTTGAGAGTAATGCCTCGATGGCCTCCACTCACCTAGCCCTAAGCACCTCCACTCCAAGAAATATCCTCTATGCATTAGGAGATATTTGGCAGACGGATATCCCAAGATAGTCCGCTACCCGACGGTGGATCTCAGTGAGAGGTAACCTCAACACTACAATAAAGGTGGCCTCATAGAACCCAATGTCCTCATTCTTGCTTGAGTAACACTTCTCCCCTTTACATGCCCTTCTCATAGGGATGTGTTCAGGAACTTGAAAGCGAGGGTGAAGCCTTCCAAAGACATACTTTATCATTCTAGGAGGAAATTATTCACCACCCAGATCTTTGGAAGGACAAACTCCATACAATTTTGCCCCGACGGATTGGCTACCTCCTCGTCCTCTGTGGACAAATTAGCCGACGGTGTAACGCCCTAGGTTAAAAAAGAAGAAAAAGAAAGAATGTGGTCAAATTTTGAGACCCACGTGAGCCTTCACCTACCCCCCTTATTTCCCAATCACTCATTCTCACAAAATATCTCACTCTCTCCCTTGGCTGGCTAGTGTAGGGGCTACCTTCATTTTCTTTTATTGTCACACTCAAGCATAAACACACCCACATACACTACTCTCTACATCTCTTTTTCATTCTCTCATCGGTGCTCATCTCATAGCCACCTCCACCATTTTTCCGACAAGGTTTACCAAAAAACTCTATAGGAAAAAGTTAAGGCTCACTCATACCTTTTATTTGAGGTAAAAATTCCTAATCTTTTTGGTGGGTTTTATACTTTTGCATGAGGTTCTTTTAATCTAAACTTTGGAAATGATATTCATGTGATTTTTGAGCTTTTTGGGTGATATTCTTGTGATTGTGTATATGGGTTTTTGATTTGGTGGACTTATTTGATGAGTGGGTTTATGGTTTTTACAAATGGTATCTATCTAAGGTTTATTTATGGTGGAAATTTATGAGTTTTGAGCTATATCATATGATAGTTGGTAAATCAAAATTTTCCATTGCTATTGGGTTTATTTGGAACTAGTTAAAGATTTATATTGTTTGTCTTGGAGGATATTGTGATTTTGGTTTCATGGGTCTCTTGATGATGTTGTGTAAACCTTGTGGGAACTACTTATTAAGTGTTGAAGTTTTAATGTTAGGGAGAATACCTTAAATGATTTAAGTCTATAAATTGGAGTCAATGCCTTGTAAATTAAATTGTTGAGAAACTTTGGAAGTGGAATACATTATCTGTGAGGTTAAATACTTAGGCTTGCCTAATTAATTTCTTATTTAGTGATTTCTAATTCATAGCTAGATGCAATATCAAGCCTTGTGCTTATCATGATAGTTTTGCTTGATATTGTTTAGGTTCTAACTAATCTCCTTTGGAACTTGAGGAATTAGGCTTTACAGGTTGCGAGGTAAGTAGCTTTTTAATGAGATTTTTGGAAAACAACCTTGTTGCATAAACGTTGTTTTTAGGTCAAACACATTTTGGAAAATTATTTGTGGGATTATGTTTTCTTAAAAAGTGTTGTGTTATGACCCTATTATATATGATTACATATGAAAAGTGCATCATGTTTAATATTGCATATGGGGAAATGCATGAATATTTGACTTGGAAAACAAAAAGTATCTTTGAATTCATTTGATAGTGGATTTCATGGATTTATGGTATTATTTTGTAAATACTAAAGATGTTTTGTCTTAAATTGTATTATTTGGAAAATTGATGCAAAATATTTTTGACAAGAAATGATTTTGAGGACTTTGAGAATATTGTAGATATTTGGTTATTGAAATATCTTTATGAAACTACATGGAAGTAAACTATATATTTTGAATACATTTAACTTGTGAGCTTTTGATGTGGGTTTGCCCTTGTGCTATGATGTTGGTGATTATCCCGTCTCTGTGATGACGTCTTTGTGACATGTGATTGCTTCGTCTTTGTGACGACAAGCTAGGTTGGAAGCTCCCACTTTGCATGACATGGGTAAATCCTTAAGTGTATGGGTCAGGTTGTTGCCCATAGAACCAAAAAGATCACATGCAAAAGGGGTACTGTGTGATGCATCATTCCTTGCTACCCATAAGGGGAAGAGGTAAATCCTTGTGTATGTGGGTGAGACTAGGCAAGGCCAAGAGACCACATGCAAAAGCGGTACTACATGACACATTATCCCCTGCTACCAATGAGAGGATAGGTAAATCCTTAAGGGTGTGGGTGAGGCTAGGCAGGGCCGATAGACCACATGCCAAAAGAGATACATATCATGCTAGTGTGTTTGGGTTCTGACTAGTCTGTGGCGGTATGATGTCTTAGTGACATTTCTGTCTTTGTGGCACCTTGGGTAAGGTTTTTGGTTTTGAAATAATATTGGATATTTTGGGAAACTTGGTACTAAATTATTTCTATTATTCTTGTCATGTTGTTAATGAAATTGTTTTTACATAAATAAAAAGGAAATTCCCAAATTATAGCATGTTTTGTAAAATGCTCATTATTATGAAACTTGCATTTCTCCCATCCCCATTAATTATGCTACTTACTAGGTTTTAGCTCATCTCACCCTCTAACAGTTTTTTAGATCAATTAGTTATACCTTGGGCATGCAGCTTACTTTATTTGGTGGTATTGGAGTGCTATGTTAAATTGAGATACTTTTTCTATAAATGGTTGGTGACTCAATTATTCTATGTTCAACAAGGCCGTAATTAATTCCATTGGATGTTGGGCACTTGAGGTTTGTTAGCCGTAGGCGTGGTAGGCCTAGATTCGATGTTGAGGTTGTCTATTCTTGATAAAATTGTGACCTTGTGTAATCTATTTGGAGTTTTGTAATATATTCATGTATCATATGGAGGCATATGATTTTTAGTCATTATTTGTAAATGTGTTATAGAACTCTGACTTGTAATGTGGAGATTTCAATATATATATTCTTATCATGTGGCCAAAAAAAAAAAAGAAAAATTTTCTACAATTTTTTTTTTGATGGTTCTTTTCTCGTACTTTGGACCCATTTGTGTTCGAGACGTGACAAACAACTCCCTTTCAAAAGAACCAACTAAGGTGCGGTTTGAATTGCACGTCTGTGTCCAGCGTTTGCGTTTTGGTTTTTTTTTTTTTTGGCCGCATTATTTGACTTTGGGAGACAAAAATACTGTGCATGAACAGTGTGTGCACTGTTCACGCACTGTTCATGTACTGTTCATGCAATAAAAAATATTAAAAATGGGTCCACTGTACTTTTTACCCATTTAAAAATTATTTTGCTACATTGTTTTCAGTTTTCAGTTTTCAGTTTCAACAACAATAAATTCAATCCAAACGGACCCTAAGTCGTCAACCATGGACTCGTACCCGAATGGGGAGACTTCGTCATTACCCATCTCCAAACGGACAAACGACAAATATTTACTTGTCACTTCACTGTTACTTGACATTCTTTTACCTACAAGCTACGAATGAAAAAATTAGTCACATGACAACCAAACACTGGACCAATGACCATCCAAACTACAAATAAATAAATGAAAAAGATTCGAGGAATAGAAACTTACCCGATAGAAGTGACGACCGACGAAAGAACGAGTAAATAAAAAGAAATTACTCAAAAAAGGTCAAAAAGAAAAAGAAAAAAGAAAAAGTAAATCAAAAGCAAGTTCACATCAATCTATTGTATGATTGCTTAGATACATCATAATAATGTCGAGTGAAACATGCATAAAGCATAATTTGGTACGTAAAAAATCACCTTTTATCGAATAGCTTTTGTTGTTAGTATTGGATCCGCCATATTACAAACAGTAAAAGATATTCGATAATTTGTTTACTGTCTTAAGTTTTTCACGAAAGAAGATTCGAATTTATGATATCTACTTTATAATAATTATTTTTTATTATTAAATCAAAACATAAATTAATTCTTTTGCATGGACAAAGGTGATTAAAACTATTTCCCATACCTCATTTTATATTCTGACATTAAAATTTATTAAAAAAAAGAATGATTATCTAAAAAAAATATTTTTTAGAAAATTATTTTATATATATATATAATCGAAATCTCTGAAACTTCCATAATTTTCTACGTCAGCACAATATTTAAATAAAATTGTCATTTTATTTAAATAAAATTATTCTTATTTAATTCAAACTTAATAAGGAGTGAAACTTTATTTCTCTAACAAGTCCAACTTAAAGTCAAGCTCATTATTATCATTTTTTTAAAACAAACACAATTTTCCACGACGGCATAATATTTAAATAAAATTGTCATTTTATTTAAATAAAATTATTTTTATTTACTTCAAACTTAACAAGGAGTGAAACTCTATTTCTCTAACAAGTCCACTTAAACTCAAACTCATTATTATCATTTTTTTAAACAAAATTATTTTTGTTTAGTCCAAACTTAATAAGGAGTGAACCTCTATCTGTCTGACAAGTTCAACTTAAACTCAAACTCATCATTTTTTTTAAGCAATTTTTTTTTAATCCAAACTTAACAAGGAGTGAAACTCTATCTCTTTAAACCGAAACTTCTGAAACTCTCACAATTTTCCACGTCAGCACAATATTTAAATAAAATTATCATTTTATTTACATAAAATTATTTTTGTTTAGCCCAAACTTAACAAGGAGTAAAATTATCAAATTATTTACAAAATTATTTTTAGTCTTTCAGAAGTTCTAATATCTAAATTCTTGAGATTTTTTTTTTTTTTTTTGCAGTATCTGAAATTGTCTGACAAATTTTTTGTAAGCCATTGCACATTCAAGTAATGACTTCTTCATGAATTTGTAACACAAATTGAAATTATACAAGAGCAAATCATGTAATGGTGTAGTTTCTTAGTCAATTTAAGATTTTATAAAATTATTTTAGTCTACCTCACAAATAGATAAGTTCTCGTGCATAGCATGGGTTGGCGATTCCGTGTGTGATTCCGAATTGGAAAAGGTTAGAGAGTTCATCCAAAAAAAAAAAAAAGTGTTAGAGAATTTTGGACCCATACCTAACCTACCATCAATTTATAAATAAATAAAAAGGATAACTTTCTGGACCAGCTATCTAATTAATATTTCTTAAAAAAAAAAAAAAAAAAAACCTACCTAATTAATAATTTAACATTGCTTTAAATATGTATGCTGCTAACCATGGAGCTATAGGTACTCTTTACTTTTTGCCAAGGTCAAATCTTTTTTTATTATTTTTTTTTTGAGAAAATGCCGAGATCTAATCTAAGTACACTCCCTTTCTCTTTTTTGTCTGGTTTCTTGCTAATAGGCACCGCATCATTAAAATAGAAAATCGAAGGAGCAGGATAACATACAGGCACAGCTAAGAAAATTTGACTTAAAAGGGCCTAATTAATTAAATCATGGGCCACACTATTTTTAGATTTACATATCAAAAGAGCAAAGTAGTCAATATGTCTACAGGATAGTTGCCCATTGATAATCACTACATGCTTCTGCCAAAGCAAATTTCACTATCATCTTCTATTATAATTACCATACACATCCTCATGTTCTTTTCTATCTGCATTGCAGGACCCAAAAAATGCCTCTGACCTCCACTGCCTCAAGTTGCCCGCAAAGAATTGATTTCGCCTGAATCAATGCATAGGTTTCCCTTCATAATTCTAAGAATTAAGAATCATAGCAAAGCTATATCGCAAGTTATTCTAGGATCATAAATTTGTTTGCCACAATTCTTATATTTTAGAATATTAGTAGTTATACCACTGCACACCCTTGGTGTAATGATCACTCTACAAGTGTAAGTGCTTATGGGGTGTGAGGGGCAAGGGCTGAAGTTCAAGTCTCCAGAAGGGAGCTTTACACACATATATACATAAATTAGGCTAAAGTAAAATTTATATCTTGTAAAAAAAAAAAAAAAGAATATTAGTAGTTATTTATCACTTTCATTAATTTCAACTCATTATTTTTTTCTACACTACTTAAAGAGTTGTGATATTAGAGTTGTGACATATAAATTGTGGACCTCGATTTTCCCTTCTATTGACAGATGTTGCATCACAACTTAGTTTGTGTCTTCTAGCATCAGGAGCCTGCCAACATTAGAGTTAACTGTTTATTGTTATATTCAATAGCATCTCGCCTTTAATCGATTAGCTATCAAATGTTTTTTAAACTTCATATGGAATTTTTTGGTAGTGACATACTTTTTTTTTTTTTTTTTTTTTTGAGAAGAAAACTGAATTTCATTAAAAGAAAAACTCAGCTAGAATTGACTAAAAGAACAAAAACAATGGGTGGGGGAACTTCCTCCCTCCAAACAACTAAACCGCTAACATGTTTCGCATGTCTAGCAAGACTGTGAGTTACAGAGTTCCCTTTTCGCTTAACATAAGAAAAATTACAATTAAGAAAAGAGTCTGCATGAAATCTTATTTCCTCAATAAGGTTACCAAAGGTAGCAAAGGATTGCTTTGCATCTTGAAGGGCACGGTTAATGATCTCCAAATCACCTTCCAAAGTAATGGAGCTAAGATTCAACTCCTTCGCAAGGAGAATGGCACGTTGAGCTGCTGCTGCTTCCACTTCTGCTACTGTCTGAGGAAGGGTAATCCTTTCAACATTGGATGCTACCATTCGGCCTGCACTATTCCTGATGACAGCACCTAATCTGGCCTCACTGGTTTCACGAAAAACTGCTCCATTGTAGTTTACTTTCAATGTGGGGGCAGAGGGAGGGGTCCACTGTGTATTTGAAATTTTGGAAGGAAAGGGTCAAGAATTTTTTTAAAAAATATTTGTTTTTATCTTTTTATTAAAATTTAGGCAAAAATGCAAATTTCACCCTTTAAGTTTGACTAAAATTCATTTCAGGCATTAATTATACTTTTATTTAATTGAGTTCTCTAACTTTCAAATTTATTCAATCAAGGCTTTTGATTAGTCTCTGTCAAAAATTCTATTGGTTTATATTTTTGAATATTATTATATTTTTAATTACAATTGCTTTGTGAGAAATCGATGGCAATTAAGTATGTTTGGCTCAATGACTATGACCAGGCTAGCATTGGGGTATTTCGCTTTTTTATTCTTTTTTATTATGTTATTATTTTTATTATGTTTGGGTGTTGATGGTGGGGAAGTGACTATTTTAGCATTTGATACCAATCGTTGGGGTTTTGGTAATATTGGGGTGGTTGGTGTAGAGAAATATTTTGGTAATCTGATTTAAGGGCAAAAGGGATCAAAGTTTTCTCTGATACCAAATTTGATGCAAGATTGGGAGGGTAGCAAATCGAAATAACTGGGAAGAAAGTAGGTCAGGGGTAATCACAGGCTTCACCACCAAGAATATGCTTGAAATTTTAGGTTTGATCACGTAAAGGTGCTTAGAATCCCCACCAAATTAGAGAGAAAATATCTATAATCCATATTATATATCAAATTCAACATAAGAATTATGCTTAAACTAGGGCCTATTAAATAGGTTACCATATTAGATGAAACAAGGAAAATAGATCATATTTAAGATAGCAATATGCCTCACTATTTACACTAATTGAGCTAACGAAAACGGAAAACCTGAGCACAACTATTTACACTAATTTTGTCACAATATGACTTATAAAATGAAAACTATAGTGTAGAGTGTGGACTATGTGAACCCACATGCCGTCCATTCTGTACAAGTAAAGAAGCAGCAGAAAGATACAGATCTCAACAATCTTTGATTCATTACGTAAATGCAGGACACCAATGAAAGGACTAATATCAGATATAGACCTCGCGTCGTACACAATTCCCACACGAAAAAGGTCTGTCTCACTCTCTCACGCCTTTCACTGCGCAGCAGCAAATAGTGAAAGAGTGTACAAATAAAGAAGCAGCAGAAAGATACAGATCTTAACAATCTTGATTCATTACGTAAATGCAGGACACCAATGAAAAGACTCATATCAGATATAGACCCCGCGTCGTACACAATTCCCACACGAAAAAGGTTTGTCTCACTCTCTCACGCCTTTCACTGCGCAGCAGCAAATGTTGAAAGAGTCATATAACCGAAATCGACCATATCAGAGGAACTACATGTGCGCGTGGGCTTTTACTATCCTAGTAGCTAGTACATACATGGTAATAAATTAATATAGTATGGGGATTTTTTTTTTTTTTTTAAGTTTTATTTTTGGGTCAAATTAAATCTTATATTTTTAACTATTATCAATTTAAATTTCACACTTTTATTATTGTAAAGATCAAAAGCTTGTCTTACTGGCTATATTCTTGTGAGAAATCTAATACAAATCACAAAAAAATTATATTACTTATATTTAACGTGCAAAACTCATTGCATTCCTAAGGGAGAACCAAGATGTCTTCACTTGGAGTTATAAAGACATGCCTAGAATTGATCCTTTGGTTATTGTCCACAAGTTGAATGTATCGCCCTCTTTTCCCCCCATCCGTCAGAAGAAGCGCGTATTCACGCAAGAGCGAGACAAGGTCATAGCGGAAGAAGTTCACAAGTTACAAGAAGCAAAATTCATACGAGAAGTGTACTACCCCAATTGACTGGCCAACGTAATGATGGTTAAAAAGGCTAATGAGAAGTGGAGGATGTGCGTAGACTTCACGGACTTGAACAAGGCATGCCCTAAAGATAGCTACCCATTCCTGCGAATCAACATCTTGGTGGATTCGACAGCAAGACACCAGTTGCTGAGCTTCATGGATGCATTTTCTGGATACAACCAGATCAAGCTGGACGAGGCTGATCAAGAGAAGACCTCATTCGTCACTAACCAGGGTCTCTTTTGTTACAAAGTAATGTTGTTCGGACTTAACAATGCGGGCGCCACGTATCAAAGGTTGATGAACAAGATGTTTGCACATCAAATTGGGAGGAACATTCAAGTCTACGTAGACGACATGTTAGTGAAAAGAGTTTGGGAAGAGGACCATCTGAATGACCTCAAGGAAACCTTCAATACCCTTCGTTCCTATAACATGAAGCTGAATCCAAACAAGTGTGCATTCGGGGTGACGGCAGGAAAATTCCTGGGGTTCATGGTGTCCCAAAGAGGTATTGAGGTCAACCCATATAAGATACAAGCTATAATGATGTTAACTTCGCCAAAAACCACCAAGGAGGTACAGAGCCTGAACGGTAAGATAGCTGCACTGAACAGGTTCGTCTCAAGAGCAACGGATAATTGCCTACCTTTCTTTCGTGTGTTGAAAAAGTCCTTTAAATGGACGACCGAGTGTCAGCAAGCATTTGAGGGCCTCAAGGCATAGCTTTCTTCCCCGCTGTTGTTGAGCCTGTGCAAGCCTAGAGAAGAGTTGTTTCTCTACCTAGCTATCTCCACAGCCGTTGTCAGTGCAGCGTTAGTCAGAAAGGAAGACGAGGTGCAGAGACCTGTATACTTCACGAGTTAAGCACTCCGAGGTGCAGAAGAAAGGTATCCTCCGATGGAAAAGCTAGCCTTCGCCCTGGTAACCGCAGCTCGCAAGCTCAAACCTTACTTTTAGGCGCACATAATGATCGTTCTAATAGATAAGCCCTTACGGAGAGTGATGAACAGCCCTAGAGCTACTGGATGGATGACGCTATGGGCAATTGAGTTGAGTGAATTCGATGCACAGTATCGTCCATGTACGGCCATAAAGGGACAAGTTATTGCTGAGTTCATCGCAGAATTCACCAACATGGAAGGTTAGGGGACAGGAAAGAATCCACAATGGAGTGTCCACACGGACAAATCATCCAACAGACTGGCAGGCGGAGCTGGTGTGGTACTCCATAGTCCAGAAGGGGAAGAGGTCGAATGCGTGATTCGACTTGATTTCCCCACAACCAACAATGAGGCAGAGTACGAGGCCTTAATAGCAGGACTAGATCTCGCCAAAGAGGCAAGAGCTGCAAATTTGGTCATATACTGCGACTCTCAAGTAGTCATCAGTTAGATTAACGGCAACTATGAATGTAAGAGCGAATGAATGAAGAAATACCTTGAGCAAATGAAGATTTGAGTAAATAACCTCCAAGAAAAATTTGTTCAAATCCCAAGGAAGGAGAATGAGCACGCCGACCATCTCGCCAAAGCTGCATCAGCGGAGCATATGATCATCCCTAGTCAGGTACTATCCTTCATTTAAACTTCACAATTGATAGAAAGTATCAGTGTATAGGAGATAGGTTTCAAGAACGATTGGACGACACCAATAACCTCCTACCTGAAGGACAGTGTACTGCCTATTGGCAAAGAGGCTACAAGGAGGTTGAAGGTTCAAGCGACATGGTTCGTGCTAATTAAAGACGTCTTATACAAAAGGGGCTTCTCACGCTCGTACCTGAGGTGTCTTATCCCCGAGGAGGCAGACTATGTCATGCGAGAGGTCCACAAAGGAGTCTGTGGAAATCATTCTAGATCATGGTCCTTAGTGCACAAACTAATCCAGGCAGGATACTATTGGCCAACCATGTAGAAGGACGCCATTGCATATGTTAAAGCTTGCGACAAGTGTTAGAGGTTTGGCAATCTCATCTGGCAGCCAACAGAGGAGCTCACACCCATGATGGCCCCGTGGCCTTTCGCTCAATGAGGATTAGACATCATGGATCCATTCCTAGTAGCAATTCAACAATTAAGATTCCTAGTGGTCAGTATAGACTACTTCACCAAGTTGGTAGAAGTCGAAGCCCTAGCTACCATCACATAGAAGAATGTGCAAAGCTTTGTGTGGAGGAACGTCATCTGTAGGTACGATATACCCAGAGTTTCGGTCTCAGACAATGGGAAGCAGTTTGACAACAATGCGTTTAGAGACTTTTGCTCATAATTAAGGATCAAGAATCATTACTCATCGCCAGCCCACCCTTAGGCCAATGGACAAGTTGAGGTCACGAATCGATCTTTGCTAAAGATCATCAAGACTCAACTCAATGGGGTAAAGGGTATATGGCCGAAGGAATTGCCAAGTGTTTTATGGGCATATAGGATAACTGTAAGACCGCCTACAGGAGAGACACCATTCCGACTAGCATGTGGAAGTAAGGCGGTCATCCTGACTAAAGTAGGACTCACAAGCTACAGAGTGAGAAACTACAACAAGAGTAGGAATGATGAAGCTATGCGCCTACAACTTGATCTAGCAGATGAGGTTAGAGCAATGGCTGAGCAAAGGTTAGCACGATACCAAGACCTCATGGCTAAGCATTATAACTCCAAAGTCAGACATAAGGACTTCCAAGTTGGAGATTTGGTCTTGAGAAAAGTGATGGGCACCATAAAAGATGTCTCCCAGGGGAAGCTAGGACCTAATTGGGAAGGACCATATAAGATCGCGTCATGGAATAGGAAGGGAACTTACCACCTGGAGACACTAGACGGGCAAAGATTGTACCACCCCTGGAACATGAAGCACCTGAAGAAGTACTACCAATAGGCAAAAGCATGGACAACACGACTCCTCATTTCCGGTTTATTGTTTTTTAGTAAAATTTTTATCATCTACAGTTTTTTTGTTGTTAAGCCTGAGGGTAGTTTTTTGTTTTCCAAAAACAGTTTTTATATGTGCATCTATTATAATAAGAGGAGTTATTCAAAATACCATGTGTATGCTATCTACATTTTTGTAGAAAATTATAAAGTCCATACATAGACGGGTTCATCTCAAGTGGTGAGCTGAAAATTATTTTATTAAGTCCATACATGGACGGGCTCATCTCAAGGGGTGAGTTGTAAATCATTAAGTCCATAAGTAGATGGGTTCATCTTAAGGGGTGAGCTGAAAATTGTTAAGTGAACGGGTTCATACTAAGTCCATACATGGACAGGTTCATCTCAAGAGGTGAGCCAAAAATTATTAAGTGAACAGGTTCATATTAAGTCCATACGTGTACGGGTTCATCTTAAATATGAGCTAAGAATTATGAAATCCCTAAGTAGACGGATGCACCCCTAGGGGTAATTCAAAATTAATACATCAAATTCAATGGGTGCGTTAAAGTCCAAAACGAACGGGTCCAACTAAGGACTTCATCCCAGGGAACAGACAGAAACATCAAGATAACTAAATTGGTGTGTGTAAAGTTGTAATTTACAACTATGTGTTTTGTTAGCTTTTATTCCGTGCCAAATTTGATTGTAATTATGTTCAATCTTTTGTACCCTGTATTTAATGTGGGATTTCATTGTAAGGGTTATGTGTGAGAGAGAGTGTGTGAAGACTCAAGGAAAAATGAAGATTGAAGTGTTTTCGTGGGTAGCTCGTGACTAAGCATCCCGCGAAGTGAAGCATATGCCCTGCACATGATTGGAATGAGAAGAGTCAGGACAGGATGGAGACAGCTGGTTTTTGCGAGTATCTCGCGGGTAAGGCCTTCCCGCGAGACACCCACGAAACATTTTGTTTTGCTAGATTGTCCTATCTGATACACACTATCTGTACCCACACTATATATACCCACATTACCCACATATGTTGAGAAGTGCTTCTGAGAGAAAACCCTAGCCACAAACCTTGAGAGTTAGAGATTGTTATACCCATATTTCTCTACACAATTGCTTGTGGATTTTCCTCAACTCCTACCTTGCCATTTCCATACCATTGAGAGGTTGATAGTCCAAACACTTACCACACCCTTTCAGAGTGTTTAGTGAGGTTTTGGTGCTACTGGGAAGCATTGGAAGAAGCCAAGCTTTGGCGGATGCAATCAGGCATATTGCGGGATCCGGAGAGCTAGATAAGACACGGTTCCGAGAAGCCTTGTTGGAGTAGGAGCTTGGAGGGCTTAGGTACATCGGGTAGATTAGGCTTGGAGGGTCTCTTGCTAACCCATGTATCCCAACTGATTGTCTAGTGGATCGATTACCACTTGGAAGGCGGCAAAGAGGTTTTTTGTCGAGTTATTCGGTTTCCTTTTCGATAACACATTGGCGTGTTATCTTGTGTTTGCATTCTTCTTCCATACTCTTTTACCTTTCATTTTACTGCTGCGTTATAATGATTATGGGTTAGAGCAGCTTGTTTGTTTATTCGCTCGCATTTACTCTATTCTGCACTTAGTATTAAGTTAGAGTAAAATCAATGGAGCCGTAACTTTAATTTGGGGGTCTAAACAGCTCTTGTGTTTTCAACACATTTTTGAGCTTTCAGTGTGCAAAATATATATTCAAATAAATGGACAAAGCAAGAAACGATTAATAAAAAGCCTATGAAAGGCAAGTGTTTACAGAAGCCCAAAAATAGGGGTGACGGAAAGAATAAATACTGTTCTCTCAAATGAACAAAAATTGATAATATACAAAGTAAAAAGAAAAAAGATAATAATAAAAGACTACTGCTGGGCAACAGAGGTCTCTTCCGCCTTCTCCTCAATCATCTAGTCCACTTCAAGTTGACGGACACCGTCCTCGACGGATTTTTCTTGGTTAGCATGAATGGCCTCCCGTCAACTTAGGGGTCAGGATTGACATCATTGGTGAAAAGCTCATTAGTTCCTTCAGATTCAACTGGATGGGCTGGAGTTTGGCCTTCGACGTCAATGGTAATATAGAATAGGTCCCGGTCTAGGAAGAAAGCCTTAACCTGACGGAGGTAGTCGTCGAAGTCGTCGGCAAAAGAACCTCCCAGCTCGGCTAGAAGAGCGTCAGAGTCACGGTATTCCTTTATTGCATCCTCTTTAGCCCGATGGAGCAGCTTCTTGGACTGGGAGATTTCATCCTCTTTTTCCTTGAGCACTTTTTTCAGTGCCTCCGTCTGCTCCTCTGCCTCTTCTAGGAGCTTCTTTGTCAAGTCAAACTTCTTCTCCTAGACGACCTTCCAGGCCTTCAGTTCCTTTAGCTTAGCCTTCGACGCCTCTGCCTTCGCCCTCACATGGTCCATCACTATCACTTGAGACACGCAATGGTCCATCAGGCCCTTCATTATGAGCACCCCCTGCAAGCATCCAAAACCAGGGTTAGAAAGAATAAGCAAACAACATGACGGAAAGAAAAGGAAGATAGAAACATACCTGAGCCAAGCTAAAGAGACCCGTTTCCCCCATGGCCTCAATAGAATGGTTGCCCAAGTCCTCGTAATCTTCACTCGTGAGGATGGACGAAAGCTGCTAAAGAGCGTACGGGGGGTCCTCACAAAGAAGGACGGGGTGTTTTTCATCAGCAAGAACTTGACCCTTCATCAAGCCCTTGCCTTTCCCATGAATGGGTGGGGGAGGCAGCTTTGTCTCTGTTGGAGTAGCCCCAACAGACCCTACCGCCACCTTAGGTTTCTTAGGTGGACAATTGGTCTTGTCCATCGGTTTCCTCTTTGTGGAAGGGTGGGACAAACCCGTTCCCTCCTTTTTCCTTGTAGTTGCCTACTGTTTGATGTAAGCCCTTCTCCTTCCATCTTCCATTTCTGTATAAGACGAACAAAAAAGGAGTTAGATAAAATGACTATGAAATAAAAAGAAGGTTATATGTGACGGACTTACGTTTGCATGCTAAACGGTCGTGGCAACGGGCAGCTTTTGTGGGTTCAGGACCCTCGCAATACCAATGGATAGTATCCAAGGTAACAAGCTTCACCCAAGTTCTCTCCAATAACTTGACCTTAAAGATCCGCTTCAGGAAACTCCACTGCTCTAGAGTAACCTCTAGACGGTTTCAAGCTGCAATAAGATACGGTCAGCACATTATATGAAACGGGTAATAACAAATAAAATTTAAGACCGACGGACACCTACCGGAAGGGGGCATTATGCCCTAAGTCTTGTCCATAGGCATGTACTCCTGGTCACCAGGGTGGCACATCCAGTTATCCCCCTTTAGAAAGAAGTACCGACTCTTCCAGTTCTTGTTAGAATTGGGCATCTCACACACTAACCTAAGAGATGGCTTCCTTGGTAGGAAGCTGTACATTCCCCTTGATTGGACGATCTCGGATGGACGGTAGCAGTGGAAGAATTCCTACACTGTCATCTTGCGTGCCCCCTTTAAAAGAACTCCATACAGAACTTCCGCGCCAAGAAAAACCCTCCAGGCGTTCGAGGAGACTTGGGTGACGTCCAGTCCAAGATATTGGAGAAGGCAATGGTGAAGAGTGCTTAATGGGAACCTAAGTCCCGCTTTAAACATTTGCTTGTACACTCCGACGTCATTGACACCCCAGTAGTAGCATTTTTCAGATTTGTATGGTAGATGGGTTGGTATGTTGACGGGAATTTGGTATTTTTCCCTAAGGGTGTCGAAGTGTTTTTGCTTGATGGTAGGCCTGAAGTCATTCACCGTCCACAGTGGAAGAAGAATGAACTGTCTAAGGTTATCAGGTCCTATGAGGGACTGGAAAGGGGGTTCAGCACTAACTAAGTCTCATTTGAGTCACCCTTTGACCCGTCCACATCCACATCTTTATCACCCTCCACAAAAGATGAGTTGGAGGACAGAACTCGTTCATTATAGGAGGTACCGGAACTCGTACACTCCGACGTCATTGACACCCCAGTAGTAGCATTTTTCAGATTTGTATGGTAGACAAATTGGTATGTTGATGGGAATCTGGTATTTTTCCCTAAGGGTGTCGAAGTGTTTTTGCTTGATGGTAGGCCTAAAGTCATTCATTGTCCACAGTGGAAGAAGAATGAACTGTTTAAGGTCATCAGGTCGTATGACGGATTGGGAAGGGGGTTTAGCACTAACTAAGTCTCATTTGAGTCACCCTTTAACCCGTCCACATCCACATCCTCATCACCCTCCACAAAAGATGAGTTGGAGGACGGAACTCGTTCATTATAGGAGGTGCCGGGATCATCCTGACCTAACAGATACACCTCATCATAGCCCGCCCCGTCGCGGACACATGATTGATCACTCGACGCCTCACTAGACATCTGTCACCTACACGTGATGGATAAAACCCTAAGACTCTATAGTTCTACATAGAGGACGGACATGCAATATTAAAGCAAAAGCAAAAAAATATATAATAAAGTTCAACTTAAGGCAAGGAATACTTACAGGTAAACAATGCAAAGAGATGACGGAGAAAATAGATGACGGTAACGATCTGACTGGAAAAGTAAATGGTATTGATGGTGCCACAGAACGTACTCCAGATTCGTCCATGAAGGTCGTCCTGATCCAGAATAGCGAGCTGCATGGAATTCTCGTCTTGGTCAAACTCTCTGAGGCAAGCTCGTCCTGGATGTAAAAATCGAAGTTCATTACCACGGACCATTGCCAACGACGGTTAGAGAAAATAAGGCCAAACAATACAACTTCCATGGCAGTTATGGAAGTTACTTCCAAGTTTTCCGAACTCCTCAACAATAGGAGAAGTTACTAAAATGAAATAACCGCTTCATCTGCACTATATAAGCATTCATCTACGAGAAGGTAATTCATTGAGACATTTCCATTATACTTGGAATCACAAGAAATACTAACTTAGCCATCGAAGGATTCTTGGCCGGCCTCCACCGGTCTCCTTTGATTTTTCTTGTTTCCTTTTTCAGAATTCATCAACAACCTTAAGATCGTTAACGCTCGAGATTTTCAGCCTACTAATATCCGAGGATTTATCAGTTGGCGCCTTCTGTAGGAAAGAATTTTTTGTACTCGAACTTCATCTTTGAGTTCTACGATTTCTTTCTCCGATAAAAGGTTGAAATGGTTTGGACAAGATCAAGGGCTACTAGTCCAAGCCCTCAAAAGAGTAGGGACGCTTCGATCCGAGTAATCAGCCACCAGAAGTATGACACGTGCCCCTACGACATTTATGGCTCTAGGCTAGCCTGTCAATCAAAGCACATTTCTCAGGGGCTAAGTTAGATCGTCACTCCACGGATCCGTCCATGTATGAGGGTGACAGACCCATGGAGTGAGGAGGCAACAAAGTGCTTCGGGGTCTATAGGGGAAAGGGTTCGAGCTGTAAGGTTAGCAGCATGTTGTAATTATTTCTTAAAAAAAAAAGAAAAAAAAAAAGATAGCAATAAAATAACTTAACCCTTAAATAAAATTCAAATAAATTCAAATCCCATAATCTTAAATCCAATAATCTAGACCAATTGAATCATTTGGCATTTATTTGGTGTCTATACGACTTGTTTAATCAATTTATTAAGTTATACGATTAATGATCTGTTTGTTTTGAAATAAAATATTTTTAAACGTAAAATACTTTAAGATGTTTGGATGTCATGTAAAATTGTTCAAGCAAACCACCAAAATTGATGGCTCAACCATTTGAGCTGTTGGTGTTGAAGGTTTATGACCAAACCTTTGGAACTAGCAACTGAAATGTTGGCTTCGACAATCGGACCGATCGCTAGTGACTTGAATGGTAGCTCCAGCAACAAGACCGCTGGAAACTACCGAAACAACATCTTCGGTGATTGAACTGTTATTATCAATCATCATAACGACATCTCCAGCCACCTAACTGCCAGCACTAGTTGCCAAAACGGGTACACCAAACACTAGACTACTGACACCGGTGACCTAGCCACCAAATGAGGGGAAGGGAAGTCACCATGTGTTTTTGTAAAATATTTTACCAAATTTTTAAAGATAAAACGTTTTGTAACTTTTTATAAAGGATTTTAAGGTCAACGGAAATATTTTACAAGTTTGACCATATTTTACATGCAAATAAACATTTGAAAATTAAAACATATTTTTCCAAAAAATATTTTACTTCAAAATAAACTGAACGTAATATACATGAAAGCTCACTTAATTGTCAAGCTCTCAATTAAAGAAATTTAGAAGATAACTTTGATGAGAAATGTTATGTTCACAATATTTTTCACAACAAATCTTAGGTTGAAGGTTGTTACTAGCTGTTACTGGTGGGTAAAAAAGTAATTTCAGTAATGAGTTCAACTTAGAACCAATAACAATTGACCATCTAGAATTTGTTGTGAAAATATTGTAGACATAGCACTTCTCTAAAATGAGGGGAGGGGAAGTCACCATGTGTTTTTGTAAAATGTTTTACCAAATTTTTAAAAGTAAAACATTTTACAACTTTTTATAAAGGATTTTAAGGTCAACGGAAATATTTTACAAGTTTGACCATATTTTACATGCAAATAAACACCTGAAAATGAAAAAATATTTTCCAAAAAATAGTTTACTTCAAAATAAACTGAACATAAATATACATTAAATCTCACTTAATTGTCAAGCTCTAGAGAAATTTAGAAGATATGTTTACAATATTTTTCACAACAAAATTTTAAGGTGTAGGTTGTTATTAGCTGTTATTGGTGGGTAAAAAAATAATTTTAGTAATGAGTTCAACTTAGAACTAATAACAATTGACCACCTAGGATTTGTTGTGAAGATATTGTAGACATAACTCTTCTCTAAAATGAAACCATATTATCTAGAAAAATGCTATGTCCATTACATTTTACAACATTTTCATAACAAATTCTAAATGGTTGATTATTATTGGTGGCTGAAAAAGTGATGCCAGTAATAGGTCATCCAAGTTTTATTGTAAAAATATTGTGAAAGTGCTGTATTGTTTATCACTTTTAAGGAGAAAAAAAAAAAACCAAAAAAAAAAAAACCCCACTTTTCATAAGATGTCTTGCCGCATAACTTTTTTTTTTTTTTTTTAGAAAATACACATATAAGAGAGAGGAAAATGAGTTCTAAAAAGTACGTCCATTAGAAATAAATATTCAATGAGAATTAATATATTCATCACTTATCTACTCAGTATAGTAAGAATTTGACGAAATATTTCTAAGGGATAAGTCGATTAGAAATATCCATATATGAATTAGTGAGTAAATGAAAAGCACTTACTCGACAGGTGAAAAAAAAAAAGAAAAAGTAAATCAAAAGCAAGTTCACGACAATTTTATTCTATAAAACTATAGTAGATACATCGTGATGTTGAGTGAGACATGCATCACAGGCCAATTATGAAGATATCATAATCGAAGGTGACTCCCTCAGGCCTCAGCTGCATTCAGGCCTTGAGAGAAGAACCTTGCGAGTTTCACTGGAGAATCAGAAACATCATAGCAGATTATATCATAATATAGAGTTGGCAGCTCTTTCTCCTAACCTTTCCTTCCATTGGATAGCTAGGGTAGGATATGTAGCTGCTCATACTTTGGCCAAGTGATCAATATGGAAAATAGATTTGTAGGTTCTTTTGTTTATGGCAATTACCCTCCCTGTCCGTGCGATATTCTCAGGGAGGAGGCTATTCTGTTCTCTCCTCTGTAATTTCTCTGCCTTTTAATAAATATTTTCCAGTTCATAAAAGAAAGAAAGAAAAAAAAAAAAAGAAAGAAAAGAAAGCGAGGCTATTTAAGGGACTGTCCTTGTTTGGATTCCTCATTTTTTAATTCAAAAATGCCCCTACACTTTTATGTTTAATTAGAAACAAAACTAAAAGACAATTCGGTAAAAATGTAACACTAACTCCCACTAAAACATTACTTAAAAAATAGGACCACTCTCCTGTTAATTTTCAAATTAGTTTATCTACTTATAAATTAGATTCTTAAAATAAAAATTATATATATAAAATCAAAACACAGAGATTTTTTTTTTTTTTTTTTGCTAAAAAAAAAGCCTCATCACACGCGAGAAGCGCGTTTGATGAGGCTAGTCTATACTATTATTTAAGGGGCTTATCCTGTTTGGATTCCTCATTTTTTTTTAGTTCAAAAATGCCCCTACACTCCTATCTTTAAGTAGAGACAAAATTAAAGGACGATCCGGTAAAAATGCAACTCTAACTCCCACTAAAATATTGCCTAAAAAATAGGACAATTCCTATTAATTTTCAAATTAATTTATTCACTTATAAATTAGATTTTTAAAATAAAAATTTTATATATAAAAATGCAACCCTACACAGTTTTTTTTTTTCACAAAATAGGATTACTAAAAAAAAAAAAAAAGCCTCAACGCACGGGCAAAGCGCGTGTGATGAGGCTAGTTTATAATAATTGTTATTTATCTATACTAGTACTATTTAAGGGGCTGTTTGGGATCTTCAATTTAGATGTCTAAAATATCTTCAAATTCATCAGTTTTTAAGATTTAAATCATAAGGCTAAACATGTAAAATTAGTAATTTAAAAACTCCTAAGTTTTAGCTAAATTAAAAAAAAAAAAACAATTTTTTCTCTTACCTCCACATTTTTCTCTCACATTAGTTGTCAAGTACTAATACAACGTCTTATTTTTGAAAAAATAAAATAAAACTGTTTTTTTCCACAAACGTACCATTTCTTTTAATCACTAAATTGTTTTTTACTCACCTCCATATTTCTCTCTCACGCTAGTAAAGTACTAATACAACTTTTTAAAATAAAAAATAAAATAAAACTTACATGAGCAAAACATGTAAACCCAAAAAAAAAAAAAAAAACATTAATTAGTTATTATGACAAGGACATTAATTAGTTTTTTGTACCACTACTTTTCGTTTGAACTATGAACCTATTTTTTTTAAAGAAAAACATGAACCATCTAGTTCAGAAAAAGTAAGAGAATTTTGGACACATACTTGCCAAGAAAAAGGGGAAAAAAATGAAATTACTTTCTGGACCCTGCTTTTATTTAAAAAAAAAAAAAAAAGGTATCTGAGAGTGCTTGCTTTATATGTGCTAGGAGCATTTACGTTAAGGATGCTAAGATGCTAAAATGCTAAAATGCTATATCTAACAATCAACACACAAAAACATCCACTACATTAAAGTACTCAAATGTCAAAAATTTTGACACTCAGCTACAGTGAGCTGCCATCTCTAGCAACTCACTGTAGCTGAATGTTATAAAAAAATATTGTTTTTTAATCCCTCTCCCACGCTTGCTCTCTTTCTTTTTTTTTTTTTTTGGTTAAAAGACGATATATTAAACAAAGCTAAGGAACAACATCTGTCTTAGGACACAGCCTGTCCAAATACACACCATTGAGGTCATCCTCAAAAACTTTCCTTATGTCCACAAGTAGACTTTCAAAATAGATAAAATTAGAGTTTTGATCATCAGCCACTTTTGCTAACACATCAGCACAGCGGTTTGATTGACGATAGCAGTGGTTGAACTTAATCCAGTTGAACTTGGAGATTAATTGCTTGCAATCATCCAAAACAGGGGATACTATGTTATTTCCATAATGGACATTCTGAAAGGCATCCACTATGGCCTTTGCATCTAACTCAACAACAAGAGCAGATATATTAAGATTGCTACACATCATTAGCCTGTCTCTAAGACCCCACAATTCAGCCACAAAGTTTGTAGTTATCCCAATCCACAGAGAAAAACCTGCAAGCCAGCCACCATGCTCATCTCTCACAATACCCCCACACCCTGCTAAACCCGGATTACCCGAGGCAGCTCCATCAGCATTCAGTTTGTACCAACCTACTGGTGGTCTTTCCTATCTCACTCTCTTGAACAAGCTTCGAGTAGGACCTTTGGGGGAAGACACGCAATATATAAACTCCAAGGTTTGCTGAATTATCTCTATAGCCAACCTTGGATTTTGACTCTTCCTGTTGAAAACAGTATTGTTCCTGCATTTCCTTAAATTCCAAAGAGCAAAAGGGTAAACCAGCCTCCACGGGGAATCCCCAGGTTTATAACTACTACATGCCTTCCCATTCACATTTAGCCATTCTTGCAGGTTAGTCAGCCAAAAGCCTTGATTCGTCATCTTCACTCCCAATTGTAACCAAATAGCCTTAACCCGTGAGCAATCTCTAAGTGCATGCAGCACTGTTTCTGAATCTCTTCGACAAATTGGACAAATATCATCATCAACCACTCCTTTTCTCCTCAAACAATGCTTCACTCCAATGCTGTCATGAGCACATTTCCACAAAAATGTTCTTATATGAGGCAGAGTTTTAGCTTCCCATATCCAACTGGTAGTAAAGGTTTGGCTTGGAGCAATACCCTCTGCTATATTATAGGCACTCTTTAAATCAAAGTTACCTTTTGGATTATCAACCCATGCTAATCTGTTGCTACCTCTACCTATCAATGAAATCGAGGTGGCTTGTATCATCAACTTAATGTCATTAGGAAGATCAAAGGGAATTTTCCTCCAGTCCCACCCCGCGTCCACCAAAACATCCTTGACTTCACAAAGAGCTGCATCCTGAGTTAAGGGTCCTTGAATCAGCTTACGAATAGGCCCTTTTTTTTGTCTAGTTCCCTAGCCAAAAACTCAAGTTACTGTCCCTACCAACCATCCACATGCTGCCCTTAGAAAACACCTATATTCCTCTTTTAATTGCTGTCCAAACCTGCGAACAAGGAAGTCTATCAGCACTAATAGCCCTTACTCTCCGCTGATTGCAATACTTGTTCTTTAGAACTTTAACCCATAGAGCTTCCTTTTCCATAGACAACCTCCAATTAAGCTTTGCAAGCAAGGAGACATTCCTTCCCTTCGCTGTTTACAGTCCGAGGCCTCCTTCATCTTTCAGTTTTGTCACCTTTTGCCACCCCACCCAATGGATCTTTTTGGCAGCTTTGGATGTACCCCAAAGAAAATTTCGATTCACTCGATCTATTCCTTCAAGAATTTTCCCCGGAAGGTAGGGTACATTGCATTACATATGCAGGAACAGTCGCTAAGGAAGCTTGGATTAACACAGAACGGCCAGCCAATGATAGCATATTTGCTTTCCAACCTGCTAATTTTTGCTTCACTCTATCCAAAATGAAATTAAAATCTTGGGAGGAGGACCCAGGATGCTTGATAGGAATTCCTAGGTACTTACCAAGATTAGGAGTGGAAGCAAAGCCAAGAATATCACAGAGCGACTCCCTAGTATCTCTATCTTAGGCGAGAAATAAACTCTTGACTTGGCTTCACTCACCGTTTGCCCGGAAATACTACAAAATTCATCCAGAACATCCCTGATAACTGAACAGTTTACATGATCAGCTCTAGCAAAGAAAACAAGATCGTCTGCGAATAGCAAGTGAGAGAGGGCCGTACCACTTTGTGATGCTTTGACTGGCTGCCAAAGATTATCACTGCATTTTCCTTCAATGAGTTGGCCAACAAAATCCATACAAATTATGAATAAGTATAGGGATAAAGGGTCCCCTTGCCTTATTCCTCTTAAGGGATATATTGGATCAAGGGCTTCTCCATTAAACAAGCGTGAAGTATGTTGGAAAAATACATGTTTGTATCGCATACAAAACATACGCAGCGGAAAATTAACGGATCTACTTCATTCGCAATTGATAACATGCACTGTGTAAGTTTCAGAATTAGAGAACAAGAAAGCATACCTTGGTGTGGTGAAAATCAAAACCGAAGATTAAACGTTCTTGGGAAGACTTTTAATCTTCACTCCAATTCCACTTGATGCCCAAGATGTGTGGTCTCTCAATCAGTTTCTAAGGAGAGAATAATGAATGTCCAACACTCACATCCAAAACATTTCATTCCTTATGAGAACTCTCATGAAAAGACTTAAATGAAAAGTCTCATGAAAAACCCTTATGAAAAAGCCTTAATGAAATTATGTATGTTTCTCTCCTTATATACAACTGATTATCTAATTGGGCTCGCCTTTTGGGCCATTCCAATTGGGCTCTAGTATGTGGCTTGGAGTGGGACTAAAAGGGACCAATAAGACACTAGCTCCAATGGGCCTTAGGCTTTTCTATCAACTCTTGACAAGTCTAAAGTTACCATTAAATATATTTAATACCACTATATAAATATAGTTGCACTATAGGCCTTATCAATAAATTATATCCTAAGACTTTATTGTACATGCAACCCCTTCATTAAAATATTTGTAGTAATACAAAGTCATGAAATGTTGACTGCAACTTTGTAGATTACTACATCTTAATCCTTGAGTACCCGGTTTAATTCTTTATGTTATTCAATATATATTTATGAAATCCAATTTCACAAATATATATACTTTAGTAACTCCTTGCTAAAGTGGTCGGGCCCAACACTCTAAATAATCAAACCCATTAAACTTATCTCAAGGGAATATTTTATATCTCCGTTTAGAGATTATAAATTCCGTCTTGAGAATATATGTTCCATCAACATTAAATGCGGTTGCCCAACATATTGAGGTTTTGACCGTAATTTATAGATTTCACCCCTGATATATCAAAGCAACCTACATCTCATGATCATGTTCATTATTCTCTCAGGATTTAGAGTTGATGTAAATAGAAGTCGTGAGATTTATTATTCATTTGACAGTCGTTAGGAAAATAATAAATCTCACAGCGGTCCAGTTTAATATGTCTTAACTCTTAAAACATATCAACATATCAACTAGAAGTCTCCACTTCCATAATCAAGACAAATCATCGTAGTTGATATGTTATAGTCTTTGCAGATAAAACACCCAATTTCATCACCGACTACGAACTAAAATTCTGAGTTTACAAAGAACTTGTGATTTATATCTTCTGTGACTAAATCACATAAATCACATACTATGCATCTCATGGACTAAGATAATGTCCCATTAGTTCATTTATAAATAGTCTCATATAATTAAACAATTTAATTATTTATGACATGCCAATAATTTGAATTTTAGGGCACAAACCCTAACAAAGTAGAGGCTGAGGAGACACAGCTCATGATGAGCTTAATGAGATCTGTAGGTAAGTTTGCTATAATAAGGGAATCCCTGATAAAACTCCATTCAGGCTTGTCATACGCCTTCTCCAAGTCTATCTTCAAGGCCATATAACCCACCCTTCCTTTCTTTTTACTAAGAGTGTGTATCATTTCTTAGGCTATAATTGCATTGTCGATACCTTTCCTGCTTAGTACAAACGCTGCTTGCAACGGAGAGATGAGCTTGTCCAAATACGGCCTCAATCTAGCAACTATGATCTTCGTCACAACTTTATACCCTGTATTACACAAAGTTATAGGTCTGTAGTTGCCTAGAGTCTCAGGACTTAGGATTTTTGGAATAAGAGCAACATGGGTTCTGTTCAAGTATTCAAAAGCTTTTCCTGTCCTCTTTCTCTCTTTCTTCTCCATGTAAGGCTCTTCTCTTTTTCCTTTCATCTCTTCCCTTCTGCAATCACCCACACAACCAAGCACTCTTTTCCCATGCCAGACCCAGCCAAGCCTTCTTCCCATGCCTGACCCACATCGCCAAACCTTCTCCCACGCTGCCCAGCCTTCTCTCTTGCCTTCAGTTTTGATTTGCAAGTTGTGGGTGGTAGGTTTGTGATTTGGTTTTGGGTGGGTATGGTTTGTGGTGGACCAGTGGTGGTGGGTATCCGTTTGATGGGATTTTGTGGTGGACTGGTGGTGGTTGATGGTCAGGGTATGAGTTGTATGGTTTTTTTTTTTTTTTTGGGTTTGTTTTTGTTTGTGATTTTGGTGTTGGGGGTTGTGGTTGTGGATGGTGGTGGCTGTGGCAGTGGGTGTGGGCAGTGGTGGGTGGTTGTGGTTGGTGGCAGTGGGTGTGGGTAGTGATAGTGGGTTGGGTTTTGCATTGGGTTTAAGAGAAGACGGATACATCGAGAGAGAAAGAGAAAGAGAGAGAGAGAGAGATGAGATTGTGAATAAAAAAATAATAAATAATAAAGAAATAATTATTGAAGTGGTAAAAAATATAAAACCTTTGATGTTGAGTATATTATAAAATGGGGTGTTAAAATAGATAAAGTAGTGTTTTAAGTTACTAAATGCTATACTTTTAGCATTCTTGATGTGAATGCTCTAAGGATGCTATCATAGACCTAAGTACACTTTACATATTTGCTAAGGGTGAGGCTTAGGTCCAATGCATCCAGTGCATTGGACCTGTTGAGATGGTGATACGTGTCAAAAAGTAGACATGTGTCATTATCTTAATGGATCTAGTGCAGCTAGGCACTGGACCCAAACCTCACCCTTTTGCTAAAACCTTAAAGGAGTATACTTAAAAACTTACTCTAAGTGCCCGTTTGGGATTTACTTATAAATTTGCTTATTGCCTATTTTTCTTATTATTTGTAGGTTTTACGTGAGTCACCTACATATTTTATTTAACTTTTAACTTTTATCTACAGTGCTTTCAGTAAAAAGTTTTCAACAAAAACCTAGATAAGTTATTCTCAAACAGACACTAAAAGCATTAATATCCAAGCTCCTAAAAAATTTTAGATTTTAGCATTTATGAATTTTAACACACTATTTCACAACTCATCCTTCATCCTATCTTTTATTTTTCACATCACAACCAACATTATTAATTAATTTATTCATTTATCTCTCTTCCTCTTCATCTATTTCTCTCTCCTCCTCACTGTCTCTCTTAAGCAACTAGTGTTGATACCGTATTTTGTCTGCCCTCGATTTGCGTGCCGAACCCCAAAAAATCCAAAAATGTTATTTTCTCTCCATGAGGCCTCGAGAACATCCAGAATGACATGGCACAACCTGTTCGAGACACCAGAGCACCCAAAATGCATTTTTCAGCTAAAATGACCAAAATGCCCCTGGTCAACCTAGGGTTGACTGAAGGTCAAGCGAGGTCAAAATCCTCACAAAACAACATTTTTCATAGTTTTATACCAAACCCGAGCTTTTCGGAGATTTTTGGCAACTTTGACCGTGTTTGACCTAGTTGACTCGGGGTTGACTCCTAGTTGGCCCTAGAAACCCTAATTTTGATCCGGCCGTCAGAATGGGTTGAAACTAATGTCATTGTAAAGATTATCAAATTCTTAGTTCAACAACTATTCATGGGTTGAAATTGGAGTTAAAACAACAGAGATATCACGAAAACCGGGATAACACACCGATCAATGCACCACTAACTTCCGAGAGCCATAACTTTTGATCCAACCGTTGGATTTTCAAGTGCCATACATTTTTAGAAACAGGAAGTCAGGATCTTTCTAGGGGAGCCAAGATCAACCTGATCTGTGGCCATTTTAAGGTGGCGGCCCAACAAAGGTCGCTGCCTCGAAAAGCGTTTCGAGAATATGAAAGGCCCCAGGCACCCTCCAGACCAAAAAAAAAAAAAAAAAAGGAACTCTCCCTGGACATTTTCTACACATTTTTCCTTTCTTACAAACACAAAAAAATACACACAAAACATATCAAAGCCTTTTGATTCTTCTCTCTTCACCAAAAACACAAGGTATTGTCTTCTCCTTGGTTCTACACTTTGGATTTGGGGTTTAAGGGTGTGGATGTAGCTTTTTAGCTACTATCCATACCCTAACTTTCCAAATTTTTTTTCTAGCCTTTATCTTGCTCTTTTTGCCTTAATAACATGATTTATTGCTTTTTTTTTTAGTATGTTTTTTGCTTTGTTTGTGCTTCTAGCTTAAATCTCAATTTTTATGCCTTATGACATGTTTCATGCTTAGATCTACATCCTTATATCCTTATATGTTTAGATCTACATGTTTTATGCTATATGCCATGTTTTCCTATGCTTTGTTCCTCTTTTTGTTCTAGGTTGATGTTAGGGTTACATGCTCACATGCTTGTATGATGTTGTTGGCTATGCCTTGCTTGGATCTATGTGTCTATGTGTTTATTTCCATGTTGTATGGTTAGATCCTTGTCTTCACATGCTTTTATGTTTGAATTTGTCTTCTTCCATGCTTTTATGCTTACATCCACTTGCTTAGATGTACACTTACATGCCTACATGCATATTTCCATGCTTATATGTGTAGATTGGTGTGTTTACATGCTTAGATCGATGCTCTCTACATGCTTTATGCCATCATCTATGTGCTTGCGTGCTTCACACCATGTTTATGTGCTTAGGCCTAGACCTTGTTTGTCATGCCATGTGCTATTGTAGCCATTTTGTTCCTTTTATCGCATTTTCTTATGTTTTGGCCTAATGGTTAGGACCCGATCTAGACCTTATGGTCTTTGTCATCGTCCATACACCAAGGCCCACGTAAAAGGGTTTGGATCACCCTTATTTGCATGTCTATACTTGCTTGCTTCTATGCTTTATACTTGTGTTAGCCTGTCTAGTTCTAAGCTTTGCCATGCTTGAAGCCCTTAGCGGGCTTGTGGTTGTGTGGTTACATTCGATGCCCATGAGGCCTTGTTTGGGTGTAACCACTTAGGATGCATCTCCAGATGCCGGGTTGCTTTGTGTATACCTTTCCCTTTTCTTCTTTGCGTGATGCTATGCTTACCATGCTTATTTGTGCCACATGTTGGCTTTCTCTGCATCTTTACGCACTTGCTTACATGTTCATGCATGAGTCGTGATTGCTAGTGTATAGTCCATACTTCAACACAATGAAGCTATGGACATCTAAACCAAACCTACATTTTTCCCCTGTCGACACCACCTTTTGTTGGCCTTTTTTCTTGTTTGTCTTCTTTCTTGTTTGCTTTCTTGCTTGTTTGTCTTCTTGCTGGTTTGCTTGTTTGCTTGCTTCCTTGTTTGTTTGCCTTCTAGTTTGCTTGTTTATCTTGTTGCTTGTCATGTCTCCTTCCACATGCTATGCTTACTTCACTTGTATGCTTGTTTGCTTTACACCCATTGCGCATTATCTACGCATCTCTTTCTTTCCATTGCTTGTTTGCTGGTTTCTTGTCTTTACCTTTGCATGTACACACATGGAGCGAGGACACATGGAGCTAGGGCTTCGTCTCCCGGGCGCAAGCAAAAAGGGCATGGATGCAAGCATGTAGATATGAACCAAGCGGCTATGTTCAGTGGATTTAGGGGTCTAGCCTCTCCCATTTGATTATGTACTCTTTTAAAGCCCCCTTCCTTCCTCCCTCATTTCATGTTTTTACTGCCAATCTCCGAAAATTAAGGTTTTATCAAAACAAAAGATTGTCCTTGGACAAGCTTTGTGAGGTGCTTAACACCTTCCCCACATGTAACCAAACTTCCGGACTCAAGAATCAAGATTTTTTACCATCCACATTAGATTAGGAAAAATGCCATTTTTTTTAGCCTAGAATCGGTAATAAAATCAACTAGAAACAAGTGACCAATCACACCTTAGAAAAATCCAATGATTGGTGGCGACTTCACTTACCTTTGGTAATCACCTAAAATTTGGCCAAGATTCCTGCCACACCCCCAAAGGTAGACAAATACCTTCCTCCACTGAGAGAGAGCACCCGAAGCACCGCGCGAACCGCACCACATGCAATCATTGAGAAGGGCCTCTAACAGGCCCCGTGTGCGTGGGAGGGTCGCCACACCGAGTGGTCGAACGAAGGCTCGACTGTTCTCCATTTTGGGTCCGGTGTCGACAACTAGCAACCACCAAAAACCTAGTACCACCCCATAACCCACCACCATCGCCACCACAAGTATATTTTGCCCGAAAATAATAAAGATTCACAATATTCATAATTATTGATTAGAAACAAAATCTAGCAAAAAATACAGAAAAAAAAAAAAACTCTCACCAAATCTGCCACAGACCATCACATGAAACTAGCAAAACCAAGCTATCCACCAAAGATTTCCTATCAAAAACCCATATTAATCACTAATCCATCAATAGTTATTCACCCAAAATCATCATTATGCAATCCCACCCCCACACACACCCATTACAAATTCAAACCCACCGCCAACGATCGCCAAAACTCGACCAAAATCACAACCACATCTCTACTAAAACCCAAAATCAACCCAAGAGAGAGGAGAGAGACAGTGAGAGAGTTGGAGAAAGGCAGAGGCTTGTGAGAGAGAGAGAGAGAGAGAGAGAGAGAGTTATAAAAAGGTTGGCAACCTGGATAAAAGCATGGTTTTTGATTTTTTGGGTGCTAAAATAGCACATTCAATTTGAATACTCTAAGAATGAGCAAAATAACATACAACAAAGAGATATTTTTGACATATAGGCTTACATAATTAAAGCATGGGCCACACCATTATTTAGATTTACCCGAGATAATGGGAAATCAACTTTTTGGACCTGCACCTGCTACCCTTTTTTTCTTTGCTTTAAATATACTAATATGCTATCATGGACCTAGGTACAATTTACCTTATGCTGAAACCTAATTAATCTTTATCTGTCATCTTTTTTCTTTTTCCTAATACTTCTTTCTTTCTTTATTATTATTATTATTTGGCTAAATGTTATAGTAGTAAGCATCATTAAGGAAAAAAAACAAAAACAAAATCTCTTCTATAGTAAACTGACTCTTAGATAATATATAACATATAAAATCATAGAGTGGAGTTCATAGATTGACATTCTATAATATTTATCAACCAAAAAAAATAATTGAATTAAAACTTAAAGGCCTACTTAATAAAAGCAATGACCACACTCTTTATAATTACTTATGAGAGCCTCGTATTGTTTTTAATCTTCATGGCCCACAAAATGCCTCTAAGAGCATTCCCATTGCTTTTGCCAAAAAAAAAAAAAAGAAAAAAAAAAAAGAGAGAGAGAAGAAAAGAAAAGAAAGAGAGAGAGAGAATTTTGCATCTTCAAAACCTACTTTATTTATTTTACACAACTACTTTTACAACACATCCTAAATCTCATTCTTTATTTTGCATTCCCAACACATTAAAATAATCTAAAAATAATAATTTACATATAATTTTTTAAACAACCAACCAATCAAAACTTGCATAAGTGCCCACAATTAAACTCAAATGTTAGAATCACCACAACCCCACTACCTATTGCTATCAAGATCGGTGGCAAGCCATCCAACCACTGCTATCTCTCTAGCCACCACAATAATAGATATCACAACCAATGTTTTACCCACCCCAACCAAGCCTTGCCCAAACCCACCATTGCCACCAATACCCAGATCCGACAATGATCCACTTGACAGGTACAAAACAAATACTATAAAAACACAAAACTGACAACAACCCATATTATATCCATCATAGCCATCACATCAAGCTCCCTGGTCGCAATTCTCTCATCAAATTCACTTCCACTTCTCTCAACAGCAAGGTCATTTTCACCCAACACCGATGGCGACAACAACACAATGAGAGAGAGAGAGAGAGAGAGAGAGAGAGAGAGAGGGGAATGAGTTTGTTTGCCAAAGAGAGAGTATGCTAGTGATTAAAACAAAAAACAAAAAGTGATATGTATTATGCTACAATAATATCTATTTTGTAGATTTTACTGTAGCATGGTGTATTATTTTCTACAGTTTTTGATAAGATGTCATGTTGTATTTGGTGTTTGTTTGCTACAGTATCATCCAAAATGCATTTTGCATGATGGGATGAGAATGCTCTAATAACCTCTACTACCTCAAGTTGCCCGCAAAGAATTGTTTTTTCCCATGCATACATTGCCTTCGTAATTTGTAACTTTAAGAACCAAAGCAACATATACTGTATCTTGAGTTGCATCATAGTCTATTTTTGTACTTCAACATTAAGAGTCTGCCAATAAGAGAACTAATTGGTTATTGTTATAAATTTGATGGCATCACATTTTCGCCTTTAATAGAATAGTTATTTGGGAGTAATATACAACCCCGTCTAAAACCTAACCTAATATATTTGAAAGATGGAAGGACTAATAATTATACAATTAAAAATGAGAGAGAGAGAGAGAGAGAGTAAAATAGACACCTTTTTCTCTTTTTTAGATGTTTTAAAAATTCAAAAAGAGTAGAAAAAAAATAGAGGTCAAATTAAAATGCATGAGCATGAGCATTAGCTATTGCAAAAGTATGTCATTTTAACACATCAAAAATCCTACTTTATTAGTTTAGCATATCATTTTACAATACACACTACATCACATATTTTATTCTTCAATTCCATACATTAAAATAATATAAACAACATATTAAAATAATATATTAACAAAAACTCAGCCAATATACAAAACACAACCCGATGGTAGTGGGCACCAACTAGAAACCAACAACCACCGCCACAAATAGTGGCCACCAACAAACCACCACACATCCACCAAATCCTTTATAACCCAAAACAAAAATCAAAACAAACACAACCAAATACCCTCAACAAACCCATTATAAAACCCACAGCCACCAACGGCAAGTCAACCGCCACAAACCACAACCATAACCACAAGTCAACCTCCACAAACCTATAAAGAAAGGGCGGAGAAAGAAGACAAGAGAAGAAAGAGAGAGAGAGAGAGTGATGGAAAAAAAGAGAGAAGGGGTCTAAGAAGAAAGAAGAAAAGAAAGAAAGAAGACAGAAGAAAGAACAAAGAGAGAGTGAAAGAAGAGAGAGACACAATCTGGAGAAGAAAAAAGAAAGAAGAAAGAGAGAGAAGAAAGAGAGTCAAAGAGATGAGAGAAAAAAATGAATTTTTTTTAATAACATTTGTGATCGTATTGTTCCAAATTTGGAACTTTACTAATCATCCAGGCCAAATTGTTTGGCATTTTAAACACCTCATGTGAGAAGTTTTTTGGTGTATCAAATGCCAAATATTTAACATTTGGCACACCTGATACTAGTGCTCTTATGCTAGAATTCATTTTGTTCAAATGCATTTTGGTGTTTTTTTGTTTTTTTTGTTTTTTTTTTAAGTGCATTTTGACAGTAGAGTTATTGAATGCAACCTAAATGGAATATTGGATTTCTCTAAAAATTTTGTATTTAGTATTATATTAAAACATTTTTTTTTTACTAAAAAGCAATTATGCGAATGAAATTGTGTTTGGTATGTCATTGGAAAATAAATTAAAAATTTTAAAATTTTCTATTAAAAAATTAATTAAAATATTATACTAGTTTATTTTTTTTAATTACACTTTATCACCTTAAATTATATCTCATTTACATTTAGCACACTAAACTTTTAGAATTCACATTACCACGTTAAACTACAACATTTATTTCGCTTTACAACCTACTGACCTTAAACTACAACATTTGTTTCACTTTACATCCTACTGTCACATGCAACTCAAGTGACCTTTACATACATGGCATATGATAAGGGGAATTTTTAATTGGAAAAATAAAAGAAGTTGTTGATCTCCAAAGACTCGTTAGCTCTATTATGCATACTGAGGACATCACGCAAGATGAAGCCGTCAATCTCTAAGCTGAAGACTTCACGCAAGATGAAGCTGTCAATCTCTAAGCTGACGACTTCACACAAGATGAAGTCGTTAAGCTGACGACTTCATCTTACGACTTGATGGCATCTACACCCAGACAGAATGAAAAGCTGACGGGGAGAAAGCTGAAGGCAGGAAAGGATCCCACGAGATATATGTATTAATGAGTGATAAGGATAAATTTACAATATTAGAATCACCAATGAAAAGGGATGAAGCGACAGTCTATTGACACGTGATGACATGAGGAAGTCTACGGGTCCACCTCAAAGCTGATGGGAGCACCTCGAGCGTCAATGGAAAGCTAACGACTATAAGCTGAAGGGGGTATGCAAGACCCCGACGGTTCTGATGTGGCTTTACTCTAGCTCCACGTGATAAGGGTAATTTTGTAATTAACCCATGAAGAAACAAAAGGCGACGGACATAACAAGGTTGTCAGCTTCACTCATGAGAGACAACCTTGTTGTAAAGTCTACAGCTCCACCCCATACCTGACGGCTGCATCTTGGGCACAGTAAGCTGAAGACAGTAAGCCAAAGACAGTAAGCTGAAGAGTAAGCTGAAAATAGTAAGCTGAAGACAGTAAGCTAAAGATAGTAAGCTGAAGATAACAAGAGGAAGTTGATAAGAACAAGCTGAAGAGGGTAAGCAAACCTCCATCGGGATCCATTAGTAAGTGACAATGTTAGGGAGTCCACGAAGCTCACCACATAGCCGACGAGTTGATGTTAGGCAACGAAGATGGGTAGCCGACGCCAATAAAGCTGAAAGGAGTAGCCGACCCCACGTTTATGTATATAAGGAAATGTCTTGCGCTTCACGTTTAGTGCTAATCAAAAGGACTCCTACAAGGAAAGGGTTCCACTAAATACGCTCACAAATACTCCTATAAGGAAAAGACTTCTGACTCAAGGAAAGGATGTTAACTCTCTACTACTATAAAAGCCCCAATACCCTCACTAGCCAAGGTACTCATAATTCACCTCAACTCTGGTATTCTAGAGTTGTGAAGAAGAGATTTCTCTAACTTGACCGTCGGAGGGTATTTGGCCGGTACCACACCAGTACTCCTCTTAAGGTCTTCAGCTTTTGTGTTGTTGTGCAGATGCTGTTTCGAGCATGCGAGAATTGTGTGGCTCACTGATGATTTTTTCGGCATCATCAGCATCAAATGAAAAAAAATGAATTACCCCTTCTCAATCCCCTAAATCAAATGTTATGTGTCACCACAAGAGTTACCTTTGGTTTTTTTTTTTTTTTTCTTTGAGATGAAGTTACCTTTGATAAATACATAACCATTATAGATTAGCACATCCTTAACAAAAATTATGCAGCATCCACAATCCGCCTTGTCCACTACCACCTATCCCAAATCCCTATCACATTCCTAGCACATAAGTACATAACCACTCTGCAGACACACTTTTGTGGCACACCTTCCTATAGGCTATAGCTTTGGGACATATAAAAGTGGAAACTATGTTAGTCCTCTGCCACGCGGCCCCCCCCACCCCCCCCCCCCCCCCCCCCCCACCCCCCCCCCCCCCCCACCCCCCCCTTTTTTCCTTTATATATATATATATATATATATATATATATGGGTTTTACTTGCATAATTGAGATAACGCAAGTGCAAAATATTCTTGGTCCATGTATGAGATTCCTCCCTTTTTCTTTGCCCATATAACCATATTGTATTCCTAGATCCTAATGGGACTTTGGAATTCATGGTTGGATGTACAGAAAATATTTTATCTTCGATACAAAAATTGCGTAGCTCATGAATTGCGTATTAAAAAAGTAGCAGAATATTTTGCCATTAGTTTTAATGGGACAAAGTTTTTCTTCAAAATAGTTTGGAGATAAATCATTTAAACTCTTCCTATATCTTTTTGTTAAATATGAATTTTGAAAATTTAACTGTTGAATTGCCTATTTTAAATCTTGACTTTGTCAATCTAGTTAAGCCATTGTTGGAAATTTGCATTTGAAACAGAAATTTTATCATCCAAGCTTTGCCAGTTGTATTATCCAAATGCTTATGATTTTAAAATAGAACTGTACTTTTTAATATTTTTACCGGATACTAATCTATGCAAACTATTTCTACACACCACCCCCTCTAGTTTTAAATAAGACACTCACTTTCCTTAAAATGTAAACTACATTTTACATTGATCTCCCCTAAATATGAAAGTCTCAAATTTTGGATTAGAGGTGGTGTGGAAAAGTGGAGTAAAATATGAAATTCAATATATTTTAAAGTTTTTTTTTTAATAATCTATGTCAATGTAAGTAGAAAATGGGCTTTTAGCCCTATTTTCAAAAATATTTAGCCTAATTTCCTTGTTTTGAAACTATTTTGCACCGTGTCCTTGTTTTAAAACTTGATTTTTAAAAGAACGAGTTTTACATAAAACTTGATTATCGTAAAACCGAGTTACAAGGTAACTCGATGTTATGAATATCTAGTTTGTCTTACGGTTTTGTCATGCTAGCCAAGCAGTCGTGGCTTTTTCCAATTAAAAAATTTCAGCTAGAGAGTTAGTAACTCAGCAATTGGAAAATTGAGTTGCGAACATAACAAAAGCAAAATTTGAATGTAACATCTCCAAAGCGCCTCCTCTATCTTCCTTAGTCCGATCAGTAGCCCAAGTCCTCTTCTTTCTCCCTCAGTGGCGGCAGAGCCCTTTCCTATTATCAGTAGACTGAAACCTTATCTGAACACAAACGCAACCGAAAACCCTAACCGTAACCCTCACCATCAACCTTAGAAATCAGAGTTAAAGCTGGTGTGGGTTTTATTGTATTTGTTATCTAAGCAAAGGATTAGAACTGCATTATGGTAATTTCAAAAATCTGAGTTCAAGTTTATTTAGATTTTTAATCCGGGTGTGAGTTGTTGTTGTTGTTGTTGTTGTTGTTAATTGTAGTTGTTGTGGGTTTTAGATAAACTTGTGAGTAATTCACTTTTGATTTTTTTTTTTTTTTTTTTTTTTTTTTTTTTTTTTTTTTTTTTTTTTTTTTAAGCTTTGGAGTTGGTTGAATTTTGGCTTTCTGGAATTATGGGTTTTAGTTAAAAGTTGACCACAATTTTAGCTTTTTGTGTTTATGTGTTTAATTGGGTCTAAATTGGTTTTTATTTATTAATTTATTTATTTGGCAAAAGTAGATTGCTTGGTGGGCTTAAATTGTGGTTTTAGTTTTTCTGAAATGACTGAAATTGATTAATTTGGATGTTATTTTGTTGGGTTTTGTGAAGAGTTAGAAATGGGGTTTGTGTGAAAATTAAGTATTGGAAATTTGATGATTGTTTTTGGAGTGTTGGAGTTACTTTGGAGTGGGTTTAGTTATTGGGAATTTGAGTGTATACTAAGTCTGGTTTTGTTGCTTTTTTATGCTGATTGAAGTTTCGGTTATTGCTTAGCAGTTAATGTTGGGTTAGTTATACATTGTAGAGTGAAAAAATGTAATGCTATTTTGGAATGCCAATGTTCTAGCATGTGTAAATTGTAATGCTTACAGTGTTCTACGAATGTTTAGTTTTGAGAACTTTAGTATTTGCTAAGTTTGATTTGCTGGGTTTTAAGCTGATTGTAGTTTCAATTATTGCTTAGTTGTTTATGTTGGCTTAGTTATACATTGATGAATGAAAATGTAATGAAATTCTGGAATGAGAATGTTCTAGCATGTGTAAAACTAAAAGCAAGCTTAGTATTGCAGATCCATGGACATGACTACCTCGAGTTTGAAAGAAAAGCAAGCTTAGTAGAAATTAAATTAGAGTGAAATGCAAGAAAACTCTGTTTCAATAATGAAACCGTACAGAAGGTACTATCAATGTGATATTTATATTACACATATTAGGATGTAATTATTTTTTTTTTCTTTAAAAAAATATTTTATGAAAGTTGACGGAAATACCTTAGTTGAAAAAACTTAAAATTTAGAAGATTAAAATGAACAAAAACAAAGTTAGAAGACTTAAATGAATTGTGGTAAAATTTATTAGAGTGTGAGTTATGCATATTAGCCTAAATTTAAACATATAAATACATTGAATTTAATTATCCTTTGAAATGCATGTCTTCTTTAAAAAAAAAACCCTAAAAAATGATAACACTATTTGTTAATTCAGTTATATATTTGGATTTAACTTGATAGCGAAAAACTATACAGCTAAAATCATGTCATATTGGGGTTCAAGTGACAACCTCCAAACCTCCACCACATTTTAAGATGATATTTAGTTGCTTTTGAAACAAAAAGAAAAAAGGTTAGTTTTATGCTACTTTCTTTCATTCCACAATATGGCAATTGAGTGGATAAATTAAGTGACTTACTTAAATAATATAAATAAATAATCTTATAGATTGCTACGGAGTGGATCGGGTTATAATTGTGTTTCCTAAAGTGTATGTGTGTTTCATTAAATATAGGACATGGCATCTATTGATTGGCGGCATAAATAAGAGGCTTTACTCAAGCTCCTGACCGAATGTTCTCTCTCTTTTTTCATGTAATTTCATTTCCATTTTTATTGTCCTTCTGTACTAGTTTAATTACTATCAGTAATTGAATGGACACCACAAAGCTATTAATCTCTCTTTAGAGCATGCATAAGTTCTTAATCACTCAAGCAAGACAAGCTTATCCACCAATAGATACTCTCTCTAGGCTTACAAACCAACACTACCATTTGCAAGTACGTATTTAAGATGGTCTATTTGCTGGACATTAAATCTAACATGGAATTCTGCTGTAGAGTAAAGAAATATGTCAACAACAGAGTTCTTTGCATGAGTTAGGGGATATCTCAATCTGTAGCAATTTTGTTTTGCTTAGTAGCAATTAGTGTTTTTGCTTTTTAACTTCAAGTGAGTTTGGTTTATTAACTAAAGGCCAATGAATGACCTGAAATGTAATGTAGAGCAGAGATTGCAAACTATTTTTCTTGTTGCGTCAAATGTTATAGCCTTACTTCCTACTTTTAAAGTCCTACGACAGAAGGTAAGATCCAATTCATGTCTAGTGGAATTTTAAGTGCATTGTATCATGCGTGTGATGTGTAGCTGGTGTGCTCTATCTTTTACTGCTCTACAGGTGCATGATATGTGCAGAACATCTTCCTTAGCTCCACTATTCATAAGATTTCAGTTTCAAGTTTAACACTTTTGCTATTGCGTTGTTGTCAGTTTATGGATTTTTGGCTTTCTTTCTTGGTTGTGGTGAGCACTATTGTATACCTAACTATTCTTAGTGAAACTGCAATGAGGACAATCCATATAGTTGCAGCCATTATTTCTGATTGCTAAAAAAAAAGCATAGTAGTTTTAAATTGCAGCAGAGAAAGATGAAAGAAATACTGCATAGGAAAATATAAGATAACATTGAAAAAATGGGTTGAATTGTAAAAAGTAATGCAGCAGTTCAATGAAAATTTAAATCCATGGATTACTGCGTAAACCATTCAACCGTATTAACTAAATAATCTCTTAATATGCAATATCATAGCATTTAACAAAATCTTTGTCATTTATTTCTATGTTTCTATTTCAAAGAACACGTCCTCTGAGCTGGCCTAGAGCAAAGAACTTTCAGCTGCGATGGGAAGCATGATGTGATAGGCCAAGAATGTATTGACCCCTTGTGATGAATGAATTAATTAATTAGCCAAGTTTATTAATTAATCAAATTAACATGCAAACGTGTGATAGCATAAAAAAATCACCAATTAAACTAAGTATGTAGCAAAAAATAAATTGACATTGGGATTTGTTTACAAATGGGGAAAACCTACACATTAAAAACCTCACCGGGTGATTTTAAGGTCACCACTTCTGAGAATCCACTATTATCATAACAAGTGGTTACAAGTAAAGGAATTCCAATACCTTATACAAACCTACAATTGAACCCTTACCCCAATACCCAATTGGACTTGTTCTGTAGTGACAATCTCTCATTTTCAATGCACGGCTCTTAGTATGTGACTAACCAATTGCGCGGATTCTAGTACGCAACTTCAATCACCAACTAGAGAAGGATGTTGGCTGCAACGTTCTTTAGTTTATCCAGACGATGAAGATCAAGAAGCTCCTTGGTCATAAAACCCTATGATGTACAAACGCAGCAGCTTCTTCACAAGAAAGATGAACTAAGGCAAATTCTGTCTCCGGTCACAATTTGCTTGAACAAAACTTTGCTCAACACTTGTGCAACTTGTGTCACCTTTGACGGCCCTTAAAATAATCCTTATATATGTCTAGGGTTGTGAGAAAAGAAAGCCTAACATATAATCACGGATTGGATGAAAAATAGACTCGAAAATCTGAGTTTCATAAACCTTGACAGATACCCTATTTGTTGAGCTACTGTCGAGCAACGAAATTCAGACAGCTCTAAGTCTCGATAGATACTAGCTGTCGAGCTTTAATGAACAACACTTTTCTCACTTAATTCTTGGACAAACTTGTATGGTTTTAACACTTGAACTTGAAACAAGGTTTCTTGAAGCATCAAACATATTCTAGATCTACCAAATTACAAGTAAAGTGCGTTTTGTCAAAGGATTAGCTAATAACATAAAATATTGACATATGTTCCTAACATGTGAATCACATATGTCCTAACATGATGGAATTGAAGTCCACTCCAGGAAAGGCTTCAATGGCAACCTGATGGAAGTCCTTAAAGCCTGCAACATAGTTCTTATCCAAGAGTTCAATGAACTCACTAGACGTCTTAAACTTTCCAATGATCTCGTCCTTAGCCTTGCTCAGAGAAAAGGTAAGCTTGTCATTTTTCTTCTGGAGATGTTCTAGACGAGTCTCCTTCTCGACAATATCTACCTTTAACTTTTAAATTAGATTCTTCAGCTCCTTCACCTTGTCCTCCAACTTCATCTTCTCCCCAGCCTTGCGACTTGCCTCCTTCCTCATGTCACGGACCTTTGTCTCTAATATGATCCTCTCATTGTCTAACTTTGTGGCTTGCTAGGACCTTGCAATGAACTTAGACATAACCTATGTTAAAAAAATATGGATGTGAAATGAAAGGAAAAATAAAGCTCAAACTTTTCACAAGTGATTATGGAAAAAAGAAAATACCTTGAAGAGATCATGAACAGTAGGCCGTTCAAACTCCTTCACGGACATATCATATCATATAGTGACATCCTTATCCATGACTGCTTGCTGGAACCTGTCCTAAGCAAGACTTTCACTTGTCAAGAGAGTCAATCGACAACTCTCAGGAGGAGCAGCAGTAGATGGGTTCAAGGACGGGCTTGCATCAGGGAGAGGAGTATTGGCTTTAGGAGTCATGGACGACTGAGTGGAAGCAACATGAGGAATGGAGGGATCAAGCTCAACGACCAAAGACTTGGATAGGGTCAAAGAACCAAGCTTAGACTTCTTATTGCCTCGACGGTTGGGAAGATTTCTAGAATCAATCGTCTTAGACACAGTCTTCCTCTTCTCTGATGAGACTGGAGGGATTAGTTTCAACACCGTCGAAGCCGTTGGACAAGACTAAGTAAGGGCCTTCTCCTTTGTTTGAATGGCCTCATCACCACTTTCATGGCCTTTTCCTTTGTTTTCCTTCATGGTTGCCATTCCTACAAAAGAAAAGGGAAGAGAGGATCACTGAAGTTTAGACAAATTAAATAAGAACGAATAAGCAAAAATACAAGAAAAAAAAAAGATAGCTTACATCGACGGGCAGTAAGCTTGTAAGCTAGTGCTTCCTTTGTAGGTGTAAGGTTGAATTTAATCAATCATCTTTTTGGCTTTATTCCGTGCCAAATTTGCTTGTATTTTAGCAATTAGTAACCCTGCATTTAGGTGGGATTCTTGTAAGGGTAGTGTGTGAGAAGATGTGAAGAAATGCTCAAGATTGTGCAATGATGCAGAGTTTCGCGGCTAGGACTTGCGGGTGACTCGCGACTAGGAGTCGCCAACTGTAGGCACGTGAGAAGCACACGGGGGAGGTGAAGGGTCACGCCAGCTGTCGCACTATAGGACAAAAGTCCCAGGCTGGCCAGGCCGTTAACTCGCGGCTGGAACTCGAGACTCAGACCAGTCGCGAGGCCAAGCAGCCAAACCACCCTATTTAGGAAAAACTGACTCTTCACATTCCTTTCTCACCGCACTATATATAGACCCTTATACCCACCAAATGTAGAGAGCTTCCAGAAAGAATTTTGTGAGAGAAACCCTAGAGAAAAACAAGATTGATTCATCCACAATCTTTACTTTAGAGACTTTTCAAATTCCTCTACTCTCTTCCTCTCCATTGTTACATTCTTGAGAGGTCCTTAGCCAAATCCTTTTCTCACCATACCCATATCAGTGAGAAAGTACATTTGGTGCTTTTGGGAAGCAGTTAGGAAGGAACCAATTCACATTGGTTGATGTTATGGGCTATAGCGGAATTCGATAAGCTAGAGAAGAAAAAGGTTCAGTGCAACCTCGTTAGAGCAAGAAGTTTGGAGGGCTTAGGTACATCGGATAGATTAGGCTTGGAGGGTCTATTGCTGTTCATGTATCCCAACTACATTTTCTAGTGCATTATTGACCGCTTGGAGGGCGGCAGAGAGGTTTTACGCCGAGGGCTTCGATTTCCTCTTTGATAACACATTGTGTGTTGTCCGTGTGTTTGCATCTTCCTTTCCTTTATCTTTACCATTTATTTACTGCTGTGGATGTGTTTATATTTGGATTAGATTATTTATCAATTCTGTATTTGGCTCATGTTCATGTTCCGCACATTAATTGTTTGATAATAAGCTTGAATTAATATTTTGTAATTTGGGGTCTAAACGTTCAAGGGTGTTTCATACCTATTTTGAATATTCAATTGGTATCAGAGCGGGTACACTTGTTGTGGTTTAAATATTTAAGTGTAATCCCTGACCCTTTTTTGAGATGGATAGGTCTCAATCTCTTAATATGCAACCATATTTTTATGGTAACAATTATGCATTTTGGAAAGTCCGTATGAGAGCGTTTTTGTGTTCTATTGATGATGCTGTGTGGGATGCAGTTGAAGTAGGTTGGACAAGACCAGAGGCTACCAAATCCACTTGGGATAAGGTTGCTCTTGCGGCGGCTAATGCAAATAGCAAAGCCTTGAATGCTATTTTCTGTGGTGTCTCTCCAGAAGAATTTCATAGGATTTCACATATCACCATTGCTAAGGAAGCATGGGAAATTCTGGAGACAACTTATGAAAGGACTAAGAAAGTGAAGGACACCAAACTTCAAATGTTGACCATTTGCTTTGAGGAGCTAAAGATGAGTGAGGATGAGTCTTTTGATTCGTTTTACAGTAAATTGAACGAAGTGGTTGTTGGGAAATTTAATTTGGGAGAAAAGACGGAGGACTCGAAAATAGTAAGGAAGATCCTTCGGTCACTACCAGAGAGTTTCCGTGCCAAAGTTACAGCCATTGAAGAGAGCAAAGATCTTGACAACATTAAAGTTCAAGAGCTGGTTGGTTCCCTGCAGACATATGAATTGTCCCTACCCACACAGAAGAAGAGTAAATCACTTACTCTTAAGACAATTGAAGAGAGAGTAGTGTCTCATGACTCTTCGGAAGAGGATGCAGTAGACAAAGATGTGGCGTATCTTGTAAAGAACTTTTGAAAATTCTTAAAGCTCAAAAACAGTGGGAAATCCGGTGACAAAAGAAAATTTCAGAATTCCGGAAAGGAGAAGAAAGAGTTCAAAAGAAAAGATGGTAGAGATTCCCAATCTTCACAAGGAATTACATGCTTCGAATGTAATGGACATGGGCACTTCAAAAAGGAATGTCCAAATTATTTGAAGTTGAAGGGAAAGGCCTATGCCACTACTTTAAGTGATTCGGACTTATCAAATTCTGACTCTGAGGACAGCTGTGACGGAGAAGGAAACCACTCCGCATTTATGGCTATTGAGCATATTGAGTCCTCGGAGGACCTGAATCAACTTGTACAAGAACTTGGAGAACACAGCGACGATGAATCCTTAGGGATTGTTGAGGAATCAGATGCTGAAGAGGATAAAAATACAGCTAGTCTTCAAGAGAATTACACCTTATTTCTTGAGAGATCAGGAGAGTATACAAGGGTGGCAAAGGCGGCTGTGAAGAAGATGAAGAAAGCCGAGGAGGACTACAAAAGTCTCCTGGCCAGATATAAGGAGGCAAAGTGTGAAATTGAGACACTAAATGATGAGCTATCGGAAGCTTATACCAAAGTAAGATTTCTTAAGCAAGAGGTGGTGCAAGCATAAGCCAAGATAGAAAGGGTCTCCTCCAAGAAGCTGGAAGATGTTATTTCATCTCAAAAACACATCTCAGATAAGTCCGGGTTGGGTTATATCGGAGGGAGTAGCTCATCTACCAATGTCACCAAAGAAGTGAAATTTGTAAAGGCCAAAAAGACGGTTGTAGAAGAGGCTGTTCCTGAGAAAGTTAAGGTTGAACAGAAAAAGAAGGTGGCTGATCAACGGGTGTTTAATAAGTCCCGTAATCAATCAAAAGGCAGAGTTGAAGCTAGAGGAAGATCTCTTCCAAGACCACAATGGGGCCCTATAACGAATTATGTTTGTCACTATTGTGGATTGCAAGGACATACCAAACCCAACTGCTAGAAGTTGAGAGCATCGAACAATACAAGTGCTCCTCAGTCACGAGGAAGAAGAAATGACAAGAGGTCTTGGGGTGGTGAACAACCGAGAAGTCAGAACAGTGATTCCGGAATGATGGATGTAATGAAGATGATCGGTGCCTTCACCAATTGCCTGGAAAGCTTCACACGAAGGTTTGAAATTCCTAACTCTCGTACCCAATCCGTCAAGGATATCACCCCAAACGCACGTGACGTGTGGGTGACGAAGGGTACTCATGCATAAGCATTACAACATGTCCATGCATTAATACTTCCCATATTTTGTGTACATGCTTGGTTTTTTGCTTCTTGCGAGTTTGAGTTGAAAATTTTGAATTTTGTTTAAAATGTTTTTTACATTGCTGTTTTTTTTTTTTTTTTTTTGATCAACCTTTATTTTTGTGTCAAAAATCCAAAAACACGTAAAAAGTAGAAAATCCAAAAGTTTGATCGACTTTGTTGAGTTTTTGTCTCAAAGCATGTTTTGTCTTGTACTTTGTACTAATGGCTTTGTGCATCTATGAGCTTAACTTGTTCCCTATGCACTCATATCATTGTGGGAGACATTTTGAAATCTATGTGACTGTTGTAAATAGATCTTTAACCTTGTCATGAATGATTAGTGAATGGTTTTGTTGATCTTGAGACATGCATAGACTCATACCTATATATCTTCCCACTCTTTATTGTTTTTGTTTAAAAAAAGCTCTCCAAATGTAAATCTCCAAATGAAAAGAGATATAAAACTGCAAAAGCCTATCGCACATACTAGTATTCGACTAGGAAAAAGGGAAAGTGACCAAAATAAAATGTATGATGCCCAAAAAGCCAAAGGCTAACTCATCAATTGAAATATCAAAAATTTCAGGCATCTATCTCACAATGAGATGTTTTTGATTCAAAAAGCGCAAATGATATGACATATATGGAGCCAAATGAAAAGCTTCAAAGAATTATGATCAAGTTTATGTGGGAGGTCATATATGCATGTTTCTATAATTGAGATAGGTCATATTATCTAGTGCTAGTTGTGTATGCCTTGATTGAATTGATCATTGAAGCTTGATATTGGACTAAGGACTATCTCATGTATGATATCCACACACAACACACAAGTCTATGTTCAATAAATGCCATATTCATTTGTGTGATTGTACTTGATTAAATGTGTTTTCACATGCTTAATCTTTGTTTGATCAAACATAAAAAGATTTTTAAGTGTTTTAGCTGTTTTTGGAAAGTATTTTATTTTTACAAAATTGTCAAAAATTTCAAAAACAATTTTGCCCTGTTTTAGCGACTCAATCGCAAGTCAATCCAGTCACATGCTCGCGGGTCTGCCTTGGCGACTTGTTCACGAGTGGAAGGTCCAGTCGCAAGGGGTACACAGAGATTTTCGCGACTCAGCTCATGACTCCCTTGTGGGTAGACCTTCCAGTCGCGAAAAACACTTAGAAAATTTTTCAAAATTTTTAGTTTCAAAGTGTTTCGTAGCTTACCCTGGCGACTTACTTCAGTCGTGAAAAACGTGTATTTTGCGTTTTAAGGTCAGTTTTCAAAAACTTTTCAATTTTTCCCTCGTACTTTTGTGACTGTTCATTGTCTTCAACATTTCACTCTCTGAAACTCACCGTGTCTATCTTTGAAAAACCTCAATTTCTGCACCATTTTCTCTTCAAATCTTCAAGAAAAAAGTATGGGTTATCTCTCTCTCACTTCAGATTTCATGATTTTGATGTTATGTTCTTGAATCTGTGAGTTGTGATCTTGGTTTGAGATTTAAGGGTTTTGTACATGGGTTTGATCAAAATGTTAAGTTTGGTAGATTGGGGTTGGTTGTTTTTATTACTAAAATATATCTGTTATCATCTCTAGTATCATTGGTCTAGTATTGGTTCTAAACCCTGCTGTTTGATTGATTTCATACCTATTGGTTATAAGAGTTTTGGTTTTTCTTTGCATATGAGTTTGGATTTTTTTTTGGGTTGATTTTTTTTTTTGGTTTGTGTGACTAGCATTGCTTTGATTGTATGTCATCTTATTATAAGTATGCGCTACCTTGGTTTTTAACTTGCACATTCCATATTCATTCAAACATGTCCCATTGGCATATGCTCTGCTTGTCCAACTGGGGTCTTCACTGTCCTTATTTGTCTGATTTAAACAAAATGACCTTGGTTGCTTTTGATGTAGTCCCAATTTGATATATCCATCTTTGGTTGTCAACTGTGCTTGATATGTATCTTGTCTTGGCACTCTATCACTCTATCTGTAATTAACTTGTTATTAATTTGTGTGCATTTCCACATATTGTGTTTTGTTCTTGTTGTGGCCTTTTTAGTGTGTTTACAGATGGCTCCCACACCTCCAAAGAAGAAAACTCCTGTTAAAAAGGCTGACAAGAGATTGAAAATGGACCCTAAATTGTTTAGCTCAGCTCAACACTTTGAGAGATATAGAGATTCCTTCATGAAGGGAACCATCATTCAGGAAAGATTCATGGACTTAAAGGATCTAAAGGACACTTTTATTCCAAACTGCTTTGAGGGAAGAGGCTGGGATAAGCTATTAAGTGATTTCCCTGCAATATGTGAGCCACTGATAAGAGAATTCTACTATAATGTCAAGATCAGAGAAGATGAGCTAAACTATTGGGTAAGAGGACATGAGTTTACCCTGGATGCCCATGATATTGATAAGGTTCTTGGTCTTGAGGGATTAGAGGAGTATGAGTTCGTCAATTACAGAGATAGGATGTTGTCTTTAGACACTGTTCAGGCTCGAATTGGTGGAGTTAAAGAAGGGAGATGTCTCAACACAAATGCCTTTCTTGTTGATATGAGATGTTTGACCACCATCATGATATTCAATCTATATCCTATAAGAAAGATGACTACTCTTACTAATGCCAGAGCTATCTTCCTCATGGAGCTTAAGGAAAAAACCTTCATTGACATTAGCTCCCATATATTTGACACAATAATGGATAAAACAAGAACAATCGTACGAGCAAAGCTGGTCTTTCCTAGCCTTATCATGAGGATTTTCAGAGAAAAAGGGGTTCCAATTCCTCAAGATATTAGTCTAATGCCTACACCTTCAGCCATTAACAAGCAAAAAATCACAAGGATTCAAGCACGTCTTCTGGGTGATGAAGATGAGGAAGGGGCAGATCAAGAAAAAAGGTGATCCCATGGAGACTGAAGCTGAGGCTGCAGGACAAACTTTCACACCAAGAAGCAGAACCAAGAGGAGCAGGGCTTCTACTTCCTCAACTGTACCTCCTGATGCTTTCCAGATCATCCTGGAAAGACTTGATGGACTCAGAGAGGTTCAAAACCAGCATACTGAAAGGATGACGGCAATGTAAGATCAGCTTGATGTACTCTCAGCAAAATTTGACAGCATCTACACCAACAACGAGCAATGACCCTTTGGCCATTCCGGTCAAAAAGGAGGAGAATTTTTGGGCAGCACTTGAGGGGAAGTGCTTAGAGGGGAGTGCTTGGAGTGCTTATTTGAGGGGGAGATTGTTTCATAATCATATGTTGTTTTTATTTATAGTAGTGATACTATGCTTTGGGTAACTATTGTTAGTATAAGTTTGATACACTATTTTTTTCTTTGCTTGGCTTAAACTCATAACTCTTTGATGGTTTCTATATATTATTATGTTTATTCAATTAATTGTGTTATGGTTTATTTGTACTCATGTTGCTTCTGTAAGCTTTTAGGGTTTGTTTCCATGCTTTTGTAAGCTTTTATGGTTTGTACCATACTGTTGCAGCCTTTATGCTTTATGGCTTATGTACTTGTTAATGTTATACATTTTCTTAAGTACATCACTCTTGGGCCCTTGTAGGATTGTTCCTAGATGCATATAAGCTTATTAGCTTGCTTGTCCGGATATTCATTCCTTGTGTGAATGAGCATTGTGATCACTATTGTATAGTGATTACCTGTTTTGGTCAAGCCATGGTTTATTGCTTTATTCCATATTTGCTTGATCACATTATGCTTGCTCCATATGCATTTCAAGTTTTCTGCATACAATGATATTATTGTGTTGTTGTGTTTTAGGAGATACTTGTTCATATGTTTCAAGAGCTTTCGGAATCTAGAATTAGGTGTGAGTGAGTTTTGTTCAACTGTTCCCAACTCACGCGTTAAGTCTAGAGTCTGTTGTAGGGTTTTGTCACGGAATAGCCAAAGGGGGAGATTGTAAGGTTGAATTTAATCAACCATCTTGTTGGCTTTATTCTGTGCCAAATTTGCTTGTATTTTAGCAATTAGTAACCCTGTATTTAGGTGGGATTCTTGTAAGGGTAGTGTATGAGAAGATATGAAGAAATGCTCAAGATTGTGCAATGATGCAGAGTTTCGCGGCTAGGATTTCGGGTGACTCGCGACTGGGAGCCACCAACTGCAGGCACCTGAGAAGCACATGGGGGAGGTGAAGGGTCACGCCAGCTATCGCACTATAGGACAAAAGTCCCAGGCTGGCCAGGCCGTTAACTTGCGGCTGGAACTCGTGACTCAGACCAGTCGCGAGGACAAGCAGCCAAACCACCCTGTTTAGGAAAAACTGACTCTTCGCATTCCTTTCTCACCCCACTATATATAGACCCTTATACCCACCAAATGTAGAGAGCTTCCAAAGAGAATTTTGTGAGAGAAACCCTAGAGAAAAACAAGATTGATTCATCCACAATCTTTACCTTAGAGACTCTTCAAATTCCTCTACTCTCTTCCTCTCCATTGTTACATTCTTGAGAGGTCCTTAGCCAAATCCTATTCTTACCATACCCATATCAATGAGAAGGTACATTTGGTGCTTTAGGGAATCAGTTAGGAAGGAACCAATTCACATTGGTTGATGCTATGGGCTATAGCGAAATCCGGTAAGCTAGAGAAGAAAAAGGTTCGGTGCAACCTCGTTGGAGCAAGAAGCTTGGAGGGCTTAGGTACATCGAGTAGATTAGGCTTGGAGGGTCTATTGCTGTTCATGTATCCCAACTACATTTTCTAGTGGATTATTGATCGCTTGGAGGGCGGCGGAGAGGTTTTACACTGAGAGCTTCGGTTTCCTCTTCAATAACACATTGTGTGTTGTCTGTGTGTTTGCATCTTCCTTTCCTTTATCTTTGCCATTTATTTACTGCTGTGGATGTGTTTATATTTGGCTTAGATTATTTACCAATTCTGTATTTGGCTTATGTTCATGTTCCACATATTAATTGTTTGATAATATACTTGAATTGATATTTTGTAATTTGGGGTCTAAACGTTCAAGGGTGTTTCATACCCATTTTGAACATTCAGTAGGAATAGGTCCAAGTCCCTAAGTCGCTAGATGGTGGAGTGTCACTAAAGAATGGAAGGTTCTATTAGCAAGGGAGTGTGCCTGTTGGACGGAGTTCATATAAAATCTAGACAACGAAGGACGAGATACCATTGGAAAGAATGAAATCAGAGTTAGACAAAGATAACAAAATAATCAAGACGAGACAAAAGTAAGCAGCATACCCTGAGAACATAGATGACCCATCTCACCAGTGTAAAGAGGGAATGTATCCCTACCTACCTCAACAGGGTTTCCAGCCTAACACCCAGAGACGAAGAAGAACTCTGTCTTCCACCACCTATCAGACAAGGGAAGGGACCCAATTAACCTATAGTTAGAACCCCTAGCTTAGAATTATTAGAAACCTAAGGATTAACTTATCTAAAAGGGCTTATAACAATACAGGAACTCATCCACAGTAAGAGAATGGTTCCCGTAAAGCCTCCCTCCATAGTACTTACATAGCCACTATAGTCCTCCACCTATTAGGGTTAAGCTGGTTTAGCCCTATACCCAACCTATGAAGGAGTTCTCTAGCAAAAGCGTTCAAAGGCAACTTCAAGCCCCTTAATAAGTAGGCCTTGTATATACCAACCCTAAGAGAATTTGGGGTACAACACCATTCACCAGAGGCAGCAAGACGAGGATTAACTTTGTCCAGAATTTGGTATTTGTTCCTAAGCGTATAAAGCCTCTTCTCATCTATTTTGGACGGAATGTCCATAGCATAACAATACAAAATTTCCTCTTTTCCACTAGGGAAAGGGGTGGACGGTTGAACACTTGTGGACGGGCTAGCAGACGACCCAGAAGCTTCCCTTCTCCTCATCTCCTCCTGGAGGACCTCTAGAGGAACTCCAGATGAGTATTGCTTGTCCATGGTGTCACTCTCGCTACTACTACTCACACTACTACTACCACTACTGTTACTCTCGTCATAGTACTCATTTATATCTCTTTCATCCCTATCACTAAACGAGGACACTACAATCTCAACAATTTGTAAAGAATTCTAAAGAAGAAAACCTATAGACGAAGAGAAGATGATACCTAATGCTAGACGAAGAGGACTAAGGACAGAAGAGGATTCCTAGATGAAGCGCGAAGGACGAACTAAGCTGAGAAGGTCTAAAGAGAAAATATGAGAAAGTGAGAGGGTAGGGGAGGTTTTGACCTATTTATAGGTAGCAGGGTGGGACACCGAAGCAACGTGGACCAATTAGGAAGCACCACGTGGCAATGTTCTTGAAGAATGAAACAATGTGACATGCAGACCATTAGGATTGAACCATATGGTGGTATCTAGAACGTCTAATCCCAACTTACCTTGAGACACCACGTGGAAGGCTTATCAATGAATGAGAAATTGCCATGTATAAAAAAAAAAAAAAAAAAATCAATAGTGGTATGAATGACACAAGGACAAGGGGGACTGATGGTGAGTTGAATCAAACTCATTTCGTCCATGTGGTCGTCCATGACTAAACCACATCCATGTTAATTCACAAGTAAAGAAATGAAGTAAAGTATCACTAGAAGTGAATAAACGTCGTCCAGAGGTTTATTCCAAACTAGCTCGGTCGTCCATGTCAAAAGAGAGTATGGACGACCACTTAATTCTACAAATACTAAGTGTAGACACTCGATTTTGCACCCATAATTTAATCAAGGAAGATGGCTAGAATGACCATTCATATACCCAAAAAAATAATAATTGCATTGCATGCATTAATTCATTTATTGCATATCATAAAAATGATCTTGAGATTCTAACGGTCATGGCGACATGCCCGATTTCCAAATCGGACCATCGGATTGAAAGATATCACATGATCAAGTTTGCACGGTCTACATGCATTTTGTTTGGGTGGAACCGACCATGCATGATTAATTTAAATTAATTCTAATTGGTTAGACAATTAAAATTTATTAAATAATTTTGCAATCGGTTGTTAGTTAGTGTCAAAAACAGGCTTGCATGCATGGGAATAAGGAGGATAATTAGATAACAACAAAATTATGGATAATCAAGATTTTTTGGAGTATTTATCTAAAAGATAATCATTGTTGAAAAGACTTGGATTATCAAAAAAGGAGTTTAATTTTTAGAATATGGATTAAAAACGCGTCTAAGTGCAAGTCCCAGCTAAAAAAACCTCAAAAAAGGAGTCCAAAGTGGACCAAAACTCAAATGCGAATTCAGCACTTTGCAAGTGCCGATTCACACAAATGCACGACTCGGCCCGAGGGCTCCTGGATTAAGATAAATTTTATCCTTTTCAATTTTTAGAGATAAGAACGCATCCCAATTCTTATTTAGATCATTTAGCTAATTTTTCGAAGCATTCTCACCCCTATAAATAGAGGATGCCTCTCAAAATTCAACACACTTTTTAACGCTTTTTGACCCCCCCTTTCTTTCTGGCTCTTCTCTTCTTTTCAATTCTCCCTTACGTTAAAGATGTTCTGGAGGCTATTGCCTTAGGAATTTCTTTTCTATATGCAAAATATTTTAGGCTTCAAAGAGTAGAATAAATTTCTATGAATCCTAAAATATCCTTTCACTAACAAGAGCACGCATGCAAGAGGTAGTTAATTTCTTTTCTTTTTCTAGTCTTCATTATAAATTTTGATTGATGATGCATGAATAGGTTTAGGATATTTTATTATTTTTGGTCTTTGATATAATTGCCATGTTTCATTTAAATTGTTTTTTTAAATATGTTCTTAAATGATTGTCTGCTGTGATTTTTCCTTTTGAATCTCAAAATCTACTGTCAAAGATTTTTTTAAAACACGTAAAACAAATCTAAATTTTCAGATCTTATTTTTTTTAACTCTCAAAACTGATCTGAATTTTTTAGATTTGATTTTCAACACATAAAACTGATCTGTATTTTCATTAAATACAGATTTGATATTTTTAACACATAAAATTGATCTATATTTTCATTAAATATAGATCTGATTTTTTTTAACACATAACTGATCTATATTTTCATTAAATACAGATTTGATTTTTTTAACACGTAAAATTGATCTGTATTTTCATTTAATCCAGATCTGATTTTTTAACACATATAAATGATCTATATTTTCATTAAATACATATCTGATTTTTTTTTTAAACATAAAACTGATCTGTACTTTCATTAAATACAGATCTAATTTTGTTTTAGGAAAGTTTTCTTTGAAACAAAATTGCAAATTTTGGAATTTAAAAGAAGAAATTAAAAATTAGGTTGAAGTCTTTTCTTTTTCTTAATAGGTGATGCATATAAAATAAATTTATTTCATGAGTGTGAATCCTTTTTTTTTTCAAAAGCCTTTTTTATGATATGTTCAAAAACATATCTGATTTTTCTTTACAAATCAATTTTTTTTTTTTAATTCACAAAACAGATAAGAATTTTTCTAAAAAAGAGGATACATTCATTAGATAAATTTACTTTAATTAATTTCAATCAATGTCTATCATGTATGTTCAACATGTCATTCACATCATGCAAAAATGGTATATTGGTCATTAAAGCCTAGAAGACCAGACTCTGTTTGGGCAGAATGGGTCCCTAACACATTCTCATTTTGTAACCTAGCCTCTGGACTTAGGTTTTTGGATAGGTAGATTAGTGTCTTATTTTTTATTTTGGTAGATTGTAACTAGAAACAAAAGTTTTGTATTCTTTTACATAGATTGTAACTAGGACTCAAAGCATTGTAAGGGTTAATTTACCGAGATTGTATTTATCATTATTCAATCAATGACAATGAAGTATCTTGATCATGGATTTTGTATTTAGTTTTTTTTTTCTTATTTTTTTGTATAAAAAAAATAAGTGGTGACTCCACACCACTTACCCAAAAAGAGAAGTGTCCTTAAAAGCACGCAAATCTCTTTTTTGAGAGCAACCCTAACTTTCGCGGTCTCTCACAGTGGTCTCCACTGGGGATGTTGAGGGCTAAACTTCTGGTTAGACTTAAGTGACCACAATATACCCTTGCCTTTTGCATGATATTTTTGTTTGTTTGTTTATTTATGTCTTGAGATGTTTGTATGTTATTTTCGTTTGTGTTGGCATGATTGTTTGTTAAAAGTTTTCCCTAACTGTCATAGTGTGTGCTATCAAAACAACAAAATGTATGCATCCCTCTCAACAATATGGTGGTAGTAACCATGGATCACCCATCTTCATTAGATTCGGGTACCCAATGGTAAACTCACCAACTCATAGCCTAAAGTCATTGGATCATTTCTTGTTGACTATAAAAGATAGACCATGTTGTTCGAACCAACACAATGTTCATTACATTACAAGTTGGGAGGTGTAACGTCCTAGCTTTGGGAAACAATAAAACAACAAACCCACCCTACAATGTAATGACTTAGAACCTACCCTTAGGCTGGTCCATGATTAAATTGCATTGCATGTTGTGTGTGTTTGTTTGGTTGGTTGATTGATGTAAATGGGGACTTAACTTTGATTAACCTGACCAAGCTTGTTCTTAGGGAAGAATTTGGTCAAGATCCGAAGGAAGGCTGCAAAGAGAACCCAAGGTTAACACTCAAGCTAGTAGCTCCAGTTCCAAGCCCATCACTCCCATCATGGTACTGAAGCCCATGAGCATAAAAGACACTCCACTACTGCAACACCACAATCCCATATTTGACCTACAAGACAGTTTAAGCCAAAAGAAGTCTAAAGATCCCAACACTATGGCTGAAGGGGGAGAACATCCTGTTGGGGTTTATGCCCAAAAATCCAATTTATTGGCATGTCATAAATAATTAAACTATTTAATTATATGATGTCAAAGACATATTTTATGTAGTTAGCTAATCCTTTAACAAAACACACTTTACTTGTAATTTGGTAGATCTAGGATGTGTTTAATACTTCAAGAAACATGTTGTTCAAGTCTAGTATTAAAGCCATGAAGATTGGACCAAGAAACAAGTGAAGAAAAGGTGTTCAATAAAGCTGGACAGATAGCTCGACACTTGTGGATAGATAGCTCGACACCTTCTCGATAGCTGGCTATCTATCGAGCTCTTAAGGTGTTTTCTTATCGCAATCTCGACACCTTCTCGACAGTTAGTGGATCGATCGAGAAATCTTCTGTCTCCTCGACACCTAACTATCTATCGAGGTTTAAAGCTCGACACCTCCCAATCGATTGAGGTATCTATCAAGGTTAAGGGAATTCAGATTTTCAGATCTAATTTTTGGGCCAGGCTTTTGTATTTGTGTAGGGTTTCTTTTCTCACAACCCTAGACCTATATAAGGCTTATTTTAGAGGCCGTCACATAAGAGAATACAAGGAGAACATATGGAAAAGGTGACCGATGCCTTATTCTCTCTGAAAGAAGTTACTGCATCTTTTGTGCCTTAGGGTTTTGTAACCAAGTGCTTCTTGATCTTCATTCTTGATGAAGTGAAGAACTTTGCAGCCAATAATCTTCTTCTAGTTGGTGATTGAAGTTGCGTACTAGGATCCGCGCAATTGGTTAGTCACGTACTGGGATTCGTGCATCATCAAAGGGTGGCGTTCATATATTGAAGAGTTCAGAGGTTCTGAAGCAGTAGAAGGTTTTTACTGTGAGTTCATCTACGGGGATTGTAAAGTCTAGGGACAAAGGTTTTGTACTAGATCTGAAACTTCTCTTTATTATAGTGGATTGCTTTTCGGGAAGGTTTCCCCCCAGGTTTTTTACTGTGAAACTAGTTGGTTTCATTGGTTTTCCTGAGTCATCATATCTTGTCTTATTTACTTTTCCGTTGCATTCATTATTGACATGATATTGATGTTTGTTTGTTTTAACAAGTTTTATTCATAATAAATCTAATTAACAACTTGGGTTTAAAACTTGTTAATTCTATCAACCGGGGTCTAAATTTCCCAACAAGTGGTATCAGAGCAGGCACACTCTGATTAGGTTTTAATCTTTGCTGTGTGATCTATTGACCCTTGTTGTCATGGATAAAGGACAATCTTTATTTATACCTCTTTTATTTGATGGAACTAATTATGTGTACTGGAAAGTTCGTATGAAAATTGTTTTGCATGCTCTAGGTGAACAGGTATGGCAAGCTGTAGAAGTTGGCTGGATTAAGCCAAAGGAAGTGCCAGTAGATTGGGATGATGCAACAATCATAGCGGCAAATTTCAATAGTAAGGTCTTGAATGCTTTGTTCTGTGGGGTAACCAATGAGGAATTCAAGAAAATATCATCCATTGAAGTTGTCAAGGAAGTATGGACCATTCTTGAGACCACTTATGAAGGTACCAAGGCAGTAAAGACTGTGAAGCTTTAATAACTCACTAGTAGTTTTGAAGAAATAAGGATGGAAGAGGATGAGACCTTTAATGAGTTCTATGCTAAACTCAAGGATATTGTGAATTCCGCTTTCAATCTTGGAGAATCTATTGCGGAATCCAAAATTGTTAGGAAAATCCTTAGGTCCTTACCTAAAAGATTCCATGCCAAGATCACTGCCATTGAAAAAGCAAAGGACATTGATCAAATACCTTTGACTGAGCTTGTAGGGAACCTTCAAACCTATGAGATGGGATTAGGCTCAATGGGAAAAGGTGGAAAGAGTAAAAACCTAGCTCTTAAGGGTATAGAGGAAAAGATTGAGGACTCTGAAGATGAAGATGAAAGTGAAGATGAGGATGAGGATCTAACTTTCATAACTGATGAGATTATCAAGCTTCTTTAGTTTAGGAAAAATGATAAGGGCAAACCTCCTAGGAAATATAAATCCTCTAGGAAGGGCAAGAATGAGAAACCCCTTATTCAATGCCATGAGTGTAAATGTTTTGGTCATATGAGGATAAAATGTCCAAATTACCTCATGAAGGAAAAGACCAAGGAGTCAAAAGATAAAGGGTAAGTTGCTACTTGGAATGATACTGAGGATGACTCTTCTGATGAGTATATGGATGAATGTCGTCACGTTATGGCCTTTGCTGCTTCAACCGATAAGGAGATTGTGGAAAGTGCTAGTGACAGTGAGGATTCTTCTGATAATGAAGTATCCAAGAAGATGACCCTTCAGGAAGCCTATGATAAGCTATGCACTGAATTTATAAAAACTGAAAAGACTTCTCATCTTTGTAGAAAAGAGCTTAATAAGGTAAAAACTGAAAAAGCTGATCTGTTAGTCAAGCTAGATGAAACTACAAGGTTAGTTGAGACTCTTGTTATGGAAAACACCTCATTAGAAGAGAAGATCAAGAATCTTGAGGTTGAGTTTAGTCAAGCTAGAACTCAAATAGAGAGGATGTCTAGTGCAAAGCTTGATGAGGTATTGAGTGCTCAAAAGCCTAGCTCTGATAAGACTGGCTTAAGATATGCTGTTTCCTCCAGCCCTTCCTCTTCCACGGCTTCTGGATCAAAGACTGTCTTTATGCCACAATCTGAGAAAGGTAATAAAGGTATGAAATCCAAAACTATTTTGGCTAATTCTAAATCCTTTGTTAGACCTCATGTTTGTCACCATTGTGGTGTTACTGGACACATACGTCCTAATTGCTTTAAGTTGTATCCTCATAAGCAATTGTCCAAACGGTCACAGGTTTCTTCTCAAGGACCTACACCTTTGTTTGGAGAGTTATTAAATGTCTTGAACTTTTTAACTCAATTTCAGGAAAATTCTAATTCTTTTATGTCCTTTAATAGACATACTAGGACACGTGCCTTTTCATCTTCACGGCCGAAGACTCGTACTGTGTGGGTGAGAAAGGAGCCTAAGACTTAATTGTCTTTTCTATTTGTCCTCTGCTTTAATTCTTTCTATCTAAAGTAGGACTCTCTTTGCTTGATTTCTTATCTAATTTTGGAATCATGCCTTCATGCATATGCATCTTTCTTTCATGCTTTTATGTTGTTTGTCTGTTTTTGTTTGGTTGTTTTGTCTTTACTTTGTTGGTTTTTAAAATAAAAAGGAAAAATCAGAAAAATACAAAAATAATGTGTGTTTTGTGTACATTGGTACTTGTGTACCTTGGATGGCCATTGAAACAAAGTTTTCTAAACTTTGTATCTTTTGTAACTTAAATGAGCATCTCTATGCACAACTAAGCAAGTGAGCTTTGTGACTCTTGTTTGTGATGAGTAAGATTAAGTTATCTCTTAGACTTAACACTCATATCACTCTTTTTGTCGAGTAGGACTAAAAAATCCTAAGAGAAAGGCATAAATAACCATCTCACCACTGTTGCCTGCCAATCATGAATGACATTTGTATGCTTCGGCATAGCAAAGTGCAGTGTCTATGACATTTGTGTGCTTCGATATAGCAAAATTGGAATGTCAAACATCAATAGGTATTTCTTTTCTCTCTCTTATATGCTCGTGCATGATATACTTAAAAAGAAAATATGCAAAGAAAATAAAAAGCAAAAAGGTTAAAAATGCTTTAAAAATGATTGCAAACATGTATTCTAGGAGATGTGGGAGTTATACAATATACCTTGAAGGTGAAAATCCCCATCAAATAGTTATGATTGTGTGTGAGTTAAAGTGATTTTCTCATATCTCAAATCGTCATAACATGTGTACACTTATGCAATCTTACGATATTTTTCACACACAACACACAATATTCTTTGCTACTCTTGATACATGTGCAGGTACAATGTGATTTGGCCATCATAAGGTTTACATGTGTTTATGTATACTCACTAAACTGTCTTGACTTATTTTTAAAATATAAAATTGGTTAGACTTGTTTAATGTGTGTGTGTGTGTTTTGCATCTTTCTTTTGTCATCCATAGCATCTTGTTTTATTACATTCATTCATTTATATGGTTTTCTTGTGCCCCCTTGATCATTTTTATGTTTCTCGGGTGAAGCTTTCTAACTTCTTGTACCATTTGTCAATCATGACAAAAAGGGGGAGAATTTGTGGAGTTTGAGATTCTACATGTTATGGGGAGAAATACATTCCTTTGTAAGGGGGTGATGTGTTTCATTTTGTTAGGGGGAGTGCTTACCTTCTTCTTGTACCTTAGGTCTTGTGACCATTTTTACATACATTGTGCTTATCTTCTTTATATGCTGATGTATGTTTCTTTCAACTATCTCTACATGTATTGTTTTTTTTCTATCTTTATACACATGTTTCTTATTATTTGTATGCAATTTATTATTTCTGTTTCACACAAAGATGCCTTGATGAGTTTTGTTTAAAGTGTTTCAAAAATACAGGTTGTCAAAGTCTACTTGCCATGAACTCTCTTCTTGCAAAGTTTTTCAAGAGTTTGTGTTAGTGTAGATTTTATTGTATTCAACAAGTGAGTAAGAGTTGAGTGATTTATGACTTCTCTCAAATGTTCATTTGTTTGCTGTGGTTTTGTCACGGATTGCCAAGGGGGAGATTGTTAAGGACATATTTTATGTAGTTGGCTAATCCTTTGACAAAACGCATTTTACTTGTAATTGGGTAGATCTAGGATGTGTTTAACACTTCAAGAAACATGTTGTTCAAGTCTAGTATTAAAGCCATGAAGATTGGACCAAGAAACAAGTGAAGAAAATGTGTTCAATAAAGCTGGATAGATAGCTCGACACCTGTGGACAGATAGCTCGACAGTTGCTCGACACCTTTTCAACAGCTGGCTATCTATTGAGCTCTTAAGGTGTTTTCTTATTGTAATCTCGACCCCTTCTTTACAGCTGGTGGATCGATCGAGAAATCTTCTGTCTCCTCGACACCTCATCGACACCTAGCTATCTATCGAGGTTTAAAGCTCAACACCTCCTGATCGATCAAGGTATCTATCAAGGTTACGAAAATTCAGAATTTCAGATCTGATTTTTGGGCCAGGCTTTTGTATTTGTGTAGGGTTTCTTTTCTCACAACCCTAGACCTATATAAGGCTTATTTTAGAAGCCGTCACATAAGAGAATACAATGAGAACATATGCAAAAAGTGACTGATGCCTTGTTCTCTTTGAAAGAAGCTACTACGTCTTTTGCGCCTTAGGGTTTTGTAACCAAGTGCTTCTTGATCTTCATTCTTGATGACGTGAAGAACTTTACAGCCAACAATCTTCTTCTAGTTGGTGATTGAAGTTGCGTACTGGGATCCGCGCAATTGGTTAGTCACGTACTAGGATTCGTGCATCATCAAAGGGTGGCGTTCATATATTAAAGAGTTTAGAGGTTCTGAACAGTAGAAGGTTTCTGCTGTGAGTTCATCTACGGGGATTGTAGAGTCTAGGGACAAATGTTTTGTACTAGATCTATAACTTCTCTTTACTATAGTGGATTGCTTTTAGGGAAGGTTTCCCCCTAGGTTTTTTACTGTGAAACTGGTTGGTTTCATTGGTTTTCTTGGGTCATCATATCTTGTCTTATTTACTTTTCCGCTACATTCATTATTGACATGATATTGATGTTTTTTTTTTGTTTTAACAAGTTTTATTCATAATAAATCTAATTAACAACTTGGGTTTAAAACTTGTTAATTCTATCAACCGGGGTCTAAATTTCCCAACATATGAGACTATTTATTTATGAACTAATGGGACATTATCTTAGTCCATGAGATGCATAGTATGTGATTTATGTGAAAAATAACAGAAGATATAAATCACAAGTTCTTTGTAAACTCAGAATTTTAGTTCGTAGTCGGTGATGAAATTGGGCATTTCATTTGCAAAGATTATAACATATCAACTAAGATAATTTGTCTTGATCATGGAAGTGGAGACTTTTAGTTGGTATGTTGATATGTTTTAAGAGTTAAGACATATTGAACTGGACTGCTGTGAGATTTATTATTCTCCTAACGACTGTCAAATGAATAATAAATCTCACGACTTCTATTTCCGTCAACACTAAATGCGGCTGCCCAACATACTGAGGTTTTGACTGTAACTTATAGATCTCACTCCTGATATATCAAAGTAACCTACATCTCGTTTTCTTAGTGTTTTATTTTTCTACATAATTGTGTCCTTGAGCGTGTTTTTTTGTGTAGACATGTTTTGATAATCATGTCTACAAAAAAAGAACACGCTTAAGGACACAATTATGCAGAAAATTTTACCGTAGAAAAATAAAACACCAAGAAAATGATTTTTCTTTAATTCTAAAATTCAATCACATGTTATACAAGCATGATATTGAAGACCGCTCTGATACCATTGTTTGTTGCTTACGCTGTGTGTTTTGTATGAGATACAAAACCAGATTTTCCAACAATGGCATCAGAGTGGTCTTTAATATCATGCTTGTATAACATGTGATTAAGTTTTAGAATTAAAGAAAAATTGTTTTCTTGGTGTTTTATTTTTCTGTAGTAATATTTTCTGCATAATTGTGTCCATGAGCATGTTCTTTTGTGTAGACATGTTTTGATAATCATGGTTTTATGAATTTTTGTATTTCTTTCATCAAGATTTGTGAAACTCAAGATACTGTGCAAGATAATTAGACAGTGTCTTTAAGTTTCATGGAGCGAATCTACTGAGCAAACGCTATAATAGATTGCACAGTTTGCTTTCTATGTTATTAGCATTGGAATTCATTTGCCTGGATTTATATATGTGATATATAGATTGAAGTTTATCCTTGGCCATAAACTTCTAGATGATTTGTTGTTTGGATATAGTTATTGAAATAACTGTCAAGTGCGTGGATGATGCTTTGCACCGCTTGAATATAAATATAAATATAAGGCTTGCATGTTTTGATTATTATAAGGCTTTTTGATCTTGCATGGTTTTGTGGACCCATGTGGCATTTTCATTCCGCTATTAACATGCTTTCAATTATATATATGGGTTTATATGCAAGTTCTTGATGGCCATCTTATAAGCATGTAATATTTGCCTTGGTTGTACAATCCGTATATTATATTTTTTATGGGTTTACATGCAAATTGTTTATAAAGGATTCATCATATTGTTGCTTGCCTTGCATCATATATTTATAGTTAAACAGTGTATTAATGCTAGAATAAAGTATTTTGGTTTCCTGTTAAAATACTTTAATGAAATTTATTCCTAATGAGATTAGGATTATATTTTCAAGGTTTCTAGCATTGTTTTGGTTCTTGATCTAGATATTGAAAACCCTAATGTTTGATCTGTAAATCTTTGTTGATAAAATCAAAAAGTGTTTTTGATGGAAGAACAATGAAAAATGTCAAAAACGGTTAACAGAAAAAACGGCTGTTTTTGGGCGTTTTTTCGATTGGCGAGTTGCAAGTGAGTCGCCAGAGTTTCTGGATGAACTCGCGACTGGTCGAGTCGCCAAAACTCACGACTGGGCGAGTCGCCAAAACGAGTCGCCAAAAATTCTGACACCTGTTTATTACATGTATAAAGAGCAAAACTATGTGATTAATTTTAAAGTCCTTAAAAGTTAAGGACATTTATTAATAATTATCTAAGTAAAAGACCTAATGAGATCAAATATGTTAGTTAAATAGAACTCTTAGTACTAAATCATTTAATAATTAAAAGTCCTTAATTTATTTTAATTAGAGGTTTTTAATAAGATTAAAATTCTAATTAAAAGTTATATAGTTTCTAATGAGATTAGAATACTTTATCTAGTGAATTAAGGATAGAGTTCTATATAACCAATTTTTGATTCATTAGTGTTTAAGGAATCCTAAATAGTTTAGGACTTCCATTTTAGTTAGTGATTCTAATAAGATTAGAGTCTTCAACAAGTGCAAGGTTATTAGTTGTGATGGGATCGCAATTATTTTAAGAAAAACCCAAATAATGAGTGGGAGTTCTTGAAATAACCCTTTTGTTAAGTTTATTGTAATGTGAGTAGATATCTCGTATTGACTTCGAGTCTTGCATTCCATGCGGAGGGTATTTACTTCACGGATTACAAGGTTAAACTTCTTTGTGATTGCGCTAATTTTCGTTACGCTATTGTGATGTGACATAGTAACATCACATTGAATTTAAACAATTAAACACATTTGATGTGTAGGGTTAAAATTGTGATTAGATCACAATGATTTCAAGACAATCCACTTGTTTTAAAATTTCTAGTGGGAGAGAGATACAAGGGTTGGATCTCACGACCTCCATTGTTGGTTCATATTGGTGTGGGGTAAACATCTTGTTTTGGCCTCGAGCCTTGCATTTCATGCGAAGGATGTTTATTTCATGGTACTACAAGATTGAATTTCCTGGTTTATAGTGGTTTGATTAAACACCTTGTCTTAGCTTCGAGCTTTGCATTCCATGCGGAGGGTGTTTTTATCATGGTACTACAAAATAAGCCTGTTGAAGGGATGAAATGTGGCTACACATGATTCTAGACAATGGTGTACACTATACTAAGTTTAATAGTATCTTCTATGCTGAGTTCTTGCTATTATTACTTAGAGGCCAAAGGAAGAGCGGCAAATTATTTTTTTTGGTAAGAGTTACCATGATAGCATTAATATGAGAATAATTCTCGCCCGATCATAGTGGTTGATATTCACTATATGCTGAGGAATATTAATTGCAGGATTAGGTTGTCGTTGCACCTAATATAGTATTTTTTTTGGGTTTCATACTATATGGTTATGGATGCAAAATGATAATGTCCTGGAATTTAAGTTCACAGTCTCAATATAAAGTTGTCATAAATTTTGTCCTCTAGCTACTATTTTAAGTGAATCACATTAACTAAGAAATAATTTTTGGACATGGTGCTTAAAGGAGCTGAAGTACATATTTATATTTTGATTCAGCATTGTCATAATTTCCTATACATGATGCATTTATGGAAGATAGCTTATGATATGATCATAGTCTCCATTGAAATGCTAATATGTTATATTGGCTTCTATCTCAATTGTGCTAATGCATGAGATGCAAGAGTTAGTATTAGACTTAGACTTTATATTAAGTCTAAATGAGATGTTTGGTATGAATCATATTCAATGCTAAGAAAAGCCTAAAGAGTTCCAATTCTAAATCATTTTATGAAAATATTTTATTTTTAAAATGAATTGGAATTCTTGGATGTAGAGATTAAATGTTAATCTCATTTGGATATGATCCACAAGTTCTTGTTAGAATCATTTGATCAATTCAAATTGTTTTGAAAATAAATTCTTTTTATATTATCTGAATTGATGAGTAAGTTCTACGCAACGGAAGACATCCTAAAAGCTAATGCTAGAATCAATATGATTTAATTTCAATTCTTAGCCTGAACCGAAAAGTAAGGGTGGTAAGAAGAGAAATTATAATACCAAACAGTTGGATAAGCTAGTTGCCCTAGTAGTTGCCAAGGGGAAATTAGACTCAAAAGTATGATCAAAAAGAAAATATTTCTATTTTAGTAAATCTAAGCATTGTCCGTGATTGTCTTCTAGATGGAAATTTACATGTTTTACTTTTTAAAGAGAAGGTTTCCATCCTTTGTAATTGTATGTTTTGGCACTTATGTCCACAAATCTTATTAATCTAAATGATATTCAAGATTGGTGAAAGATGGGTTTTTAGAACCGTTATTTTGTTATATTCCTAATCTATGAATTCTATTTAGAGGATAATAAGATCTATGGTTCCTTTTTGTAAAAGAGTAAAGTCCCAATGACTTCTTTAAGTCAGTGCATACATAAAGGAGGAATAGGGCTCTTTTAAATGTAGATTGTTCTAGAAGAAAATTGTCAGAATTTGTTAAAAGACAACTATAAAATACATTTAAAAATGAGATGGTTGTATTAGATACACCACAATACATTATTTTGTAGATAACTATTATACCGATACAATATCGTAGTGGGAGGATTATCAAATAAATTCATACTTTTGGAATATACTTTTGGAATAAACTTTTGAAGGCATTCCACAAGGATATGAATTTGATCCTAGGTCCTACGTAAAGGCAATAGATGATATGAATATGGATTATTGGTTCAAGGTTATGTGAATAGAATTAGATTCTATTTAAAGTTTAGAACTTGTAAAGGCGCTTAATTGCATTAAGCCTATTGTTTTCAAATAAGTCTACAAGTAAATGAGATTGATAGATTTGAAGGTGCAAACCTTCAAAGTCAAGACTAATGGAGAAAAGATTTATTCAGAAAGAAATGGTTCGATTATGAAAAGATTTTTTCACCAATAGTCAAGTTTGACTCTATCTAGATTCTCTTATCCATTATATTTCATTTAGATGAAATATGGCAATGGATATCAACAAAGCTTCTTTTAGTAGCAATCTTGAGGAAGACATCTATATAATGTAACTATACTTGTTCATAGCAAAGAACCAGTGGTGATTAGCATGCAAGTTGCTTAAAGTCCATTTATGGACTAATGCAAGCATCTAGGTCATATATATCATATTTGATCAAGCAATCAAATTGTTTGATATTGATCAAGTATTAAAGGCCTTATGTATGTAAAAGTTATATAGAATAATAAATTTCTTAATGTATGTTGATGACATTCTAATCATTTAGAATGATGTAGAGTTATTGTCATCAATGAAGTTTTATTGTCTAGTCCAGTTTGATATAAAGTACTTGGGAAAGACTAGTCATATCCTAAGAATTAAACTTTGTTAAAATTCAGGAATTAGGATGTTGGGTCTATCTCAAACTGCTTAGAGAGATTAGATTCTAGCCAAGTATAGCATGTATTATTTCAAGAAAATGATTCTTTCCTTTATATAGGACAATAGTCCTAAGACATATAAAAGAAAGAGAATATTAAAATGGTTCCTTATACCATATCAAAAGGAAGTCTTTATGCTATGCTATATACTAAGCTAAATACTATTTTGCGGTGGGCATGGTAAGCAACTATCAATTGAATCAAAGATCATGTAATTTAGTGGGAGTAAAGCATATACTCAAATATCTTAGGAGAATGAAGAATTATATGTTTGTTAACAAAAGTGAAGTTTTGATGTTTACCGGATGTACAAATACTGGCTTGTAGTTTGATTGTGAATCATGAAGGTGGACTTCAAAATATGTGTTCATCCTAGGTGGTGAAGATACACATTAAGCGTAAATATCATCTCATTAGAGAGGTATGAGTACATGAAAAGTAGTAGTAGAAAAGATAATTTATGCAATAAATCTAGCTGAAACTTGTTTCCAAACCTTGCCTTAGAGTGACTATGAATTACTCTAAAGGGAGATAAGTGTCGGATAAATGACAAATTGTATTTAAGGGCAAGTGGGAGATTGTTGGGGTTTATGCCCAAAAATCCAATTTATTGGTATGTCATAAATAATTAAACTGTTTAATTATATGAGACTATCTATTTATGAACTAATGAGACATTATCTTAGTCCATGAGATGCATAGTATATGATTTATGTGAAAAGTCACAGAAGATATAAATCATAAGTTCATTGTAAACTCAGAATTTTAGTTCGTAGTCGGTGATGAAATTGGGTATTTCATTTGCGAAAACTATAACATATCAACTAAGATGATTTGTCTTGATCATGGAAGTGGAGACTTGTAGTTGGTATGTTGATATGTTTTAAGAGTTAAGATATATTGAACTAGACCGCTATAAGATTTATTATTCTCCTAACGACTGTCAAATTAATAATAAATCTCATGACTTCTATTTATATCAACTCTAAATCCTGAGAAAATAATGGACCTGATCATGAGATGTAGGTTGCTTTGATATTTCAGGAGTGAGATTTATAAGTTACGGTCAAAACCTCAGTATGTTGGGCAGCTGCATTTAGTGTTGATGGAACATGCATTCTCAAAATGGAATTCATGATCTTTTAACAAAGATATAAAATATTCCCTTGAGATAAGTTTAATGGGTTTGGTTATTCAGAGTGTTGGGCCCAATCACTTTAGTAAGAAGTTACTAAAGTATATATTTATGAAATTGGATTTCATAAATATATCATGAATAACATAAAAGATTAAACCGGGTACTCAAGGATTAAGATGTAGTAATTTTCAAAGTGGCAGTCAATATTCATGACTTTGTATTACTATGAATATTTTAATGAAGGGGTTGCATGTATAATAAAGTCTTGAGATATAATTTATTAATAAGGCATAGAGTGCAATTATATTCTTATAGTGGTATTGAATATAATTAATGGTAACTTTGGACTTGTCAAGAGTTGACAGAAAAGCCCAAGGCCCATTGGAGCTAGAGTCTTATTTGTTCCCTTTGGTCCCATCTCAAGCCACAAACTAAAACCTAATTGGGTAAGCCCAAAAGGTTGGCCCAATTAGATAATCAGTTTTTATTTAATAAGAGTTATTAAATAAAGGAACTACTAAGGTAGTTAGTACGTACGTATGATAAAAAGAAAAGAAATCAATTTTTCTCCACAAGGAGAAGAAGAAGGCTTTTTCTTTGAGAGTCTATGTACAAAAGACTGATTTAAAGACCACACATCTTGGGCACCATGTGGAATTGAGATGAAGATTAAAGGTATTCTCAAGTCATGATTTTAAATTTCACTGCATCAAGGTACGCTTTTAATTCTTTGTTCTAGAATTCAAGGTTACATGTTATCTTTCATGAATGAAGTAGATCCGTGTTTGTTGCTTCCGCTGTGTGTTTTGTATGAGATACAAAACCAGATTTTCCAACACTTCCAAACACTGAAGAACCCATGAACACTCAAGAGCTACTTAACACCATGGTAGCTAGTCAAATCTAGTTAAGGGAGGACATGAACCTTATGGTGCAACAGTTTCAGAACTTGAAAAGTAACCAAGAGGAGGACAAGACTAACCATAATCCTCCAACCATGGAAAGTGAAAAGAAGATCAATGTAAGGATGAACAAGATGGAAGAGATGATCAAGAGAACTCATAAGATGGAGGACCTCATGGTCTACCAATCACTCTCACTTTTTCCCGATGTGAGGTTGCCTCCCAAGTTCAAGATGCCAACTTTGGACAAGTTCGACAGGACTGGCTGCCTAAAGTCCCATTTAAAGATGTATATGAGAGCCATGTAGCCGCTAGGTGTGACTGAAGAACTACTTGCTCAAATGTTCCAAAACACTCTAACTAGAGCCGCTTTTAGATGGTTCCTCAACCTAGATGACTCTAGAGTAAGGAGTTAGAAAGACATCTGCCGTGAGTTTCACAATCAATATAAGTACAACATAGAGGTAGATATAACAATGAGGGATCTCGAGACCATGAAGCAAGAACCAAATGAATCTTTATCTACCTTCATCACCAAGTGGAGGTCCAAGGCAACACAGATGATGAATAGGCCAAGCAAAGAAGAACAGTTAGCTATGGTTATAAAGAATTTATTACCTGTATATCATAAGTACTTTTTTGCTCAGTATTTTCCTAATTTTAAAACTTTGCTTGCTGCTGGAACCCAAATTGAGGATGCAATAAATAATGACACTATAGAGAATGAGGATCCACCGAGGTTTAAAAAGAATTTAGAATCTAGTTCTAAAACTGCAGAAGTTTCTAATATATACAAAAATGATCATTACCAACTTATTGCTCCTATTGCCCCAGTGCCAATGTCACAAAGGCCACGTCTAAGGCCTAGAAGGGAATTTCATGAGTTGTATATGCTTGTAAGTCAAGTGTTTGAGAAACTAAAAGCCAAAAGGTTACTAAAGCCCTTAGATACAAGACCAATCCCAAACCCATTGCCCGCAAGATTTGATGTGACTAAGAGATGTGCATACCACTAAAGCCCTGGCCATGATACTGACAAGTGTTTTGGCATTCGTCATGCAATTCAAGACCTAATAGACAATAAGGTGATTGCACCACCCACACGACCTAGTGTCACTAATAATCCCTTATCCAACCACAATTTTGGGAGAGGACCAAGGATTAATTGCTTAATGACTGAGGAGGAAAGTAAAGAAGACTCGTTTGGGTTGATTTATGACCTACTTGAATGTTTTATGATGACATGGGAAAAGTTGATGGGTATGACATCCGCCGCAAGGTATGACATATGGAGTGAAGATCTAACTGAAACCACTAATTACCTGACACCTATAAATGGGGGGAGACACTTCAAACCCCAATCAAATCACTCAACATCCATAAATAGGGGGAGACACTTCAAACCCCAATCAAATTACCAAACACCAACATATATGGGGAGACACTTTGAACCCCAATCAAGCAACCCAATACCTACATACAGGGGGAGACACTTCGAACCCCAATCAAATGACCTGACATCTACACATGGGGGGAGACACTTCAAACCCCAAGACACCGATCTAAATAACTAACTAAAATTGTCCACATCACAAGGGGGGGGAAGACACTTCAAACCTCCACATTTGGAGACAGACAACCTAATAGAAGCCTTGAACAAGGCCACCCAACAAACACCCATTGAGGAGGATGAGGTCCTCAAGAAACTAAAGAAGACTTAAGCCAATATATCTTTATGGGGTTTACTCATGGCCTCATACAAGCACTGTCAAAATCTAGTGGACCTTCTCAACCAAATCCAAGTCCTTACAACCACAACTTCCTAAGATCTGAATACTGTGATTGGGCCCATAAGTAGGGAACTCACTATTTCCTATTTTGATAAAGATTTGACAAAGAAGGGGAAGCACCACAGTAACCCACTGCATATTATTGTAGATGCCAAAGGTAAAAGGATTCACATGGTTCTAATTGACGACGGAAGTGCCTTAAATGTGTGTTCTTTAAAGACTGCAAGTTGCTTGGGTATAATAAGCATTGAAGATTTTGTGCCTACTGATCAGCGTGTGAGGGCATATGACAATAGTAGAGGCGAGGTCTTGGGAACCGTGACACTAGAGCTCACTATAGGAACAATGATCATGAACGTGGAGTTTTAAGTCTTGAACATAGGTTCATGCTTCCATATGCTCCTTGGGCGATCATGGATCCATGACACAGAGGCCGTACCTTCATCCCTATACCAAAAGGTTTAGTTTCCACATGAAGGTGCCATAGTTACCATATATGGCAATACCTTGAATGTGCCAAAACCCATTTTTGGTATTGATTCTGAGAAGGAGCCATTGACCTTGGATAGCTTTGAGATTGAGAAGCCTGGTTTTGAAAAAAAAGAAGAAGAAGTGGAGAAGATCCCCATAGACTTTGCTCCCTACAACAACAAAAACATGTTGGCAATGATAAGGAGAATGAATTACCTTCTAGGAATGAACTTGAGGAAGACGGTAAAAAAGCCAATTGTTCAAGACCCAATAATTCCTACTGCCACACCACCTTTTGGGTTGGGTTTAAGCCCACTGATGATGACTTGTTAGAGATGGAGATGAGAAGAATGGCCTGAGCCAAAGCCAAAGCCAAAGCAAAGGGACTTCCTTATCCTCCGGAACTCTTAAATCCCTATACTCCAACATTGAATGGAAAGTTTGTCAAAGCTGGAGATAGTCAACGCTATTGGGGATTCTCTGAACAGAGATTTGACCTTGAGACAAGAATAATGGTGCCCGGATTTGATCTACTATTTGATTGCAACAACCAGCTTCCAAAACTGAAGAAGGAAGACCCAAATTGTGTCCCAACTGATTGGGCTGATTACATGGACCCCGATGCAGTGACTATGCTTCTAGGAGATGCCATTTGCAATATAGAAGAAGAAGAGTATTGGGAGGCTTGCCAACATGCATTGAAAAGTCCATACGAAGCATGGACAAGTGATGAAGAAGGGAGATAAGCCCCTAGTGATGATGATGAAGGTAGCAATATCAAAAGTGATAGTAGTAGTGGCAATAGCAGCAGTGACAATAGAGATAGTGAGGATGACAGCAATAGTGATAGTGCAAGCAACAATAGTGAAGACTATGATAGCCAATATTGTGGCAATGATTGGGGTGAACCCCTAGTGAAAAAGAAGATGAAGATGAAGGGCCTTTTTATGAAGACCACTTTAATGATGTAGTCTACTATGATGGAGATATAGAGGATGATGCTGAAACTGAACTTATAGGCATAGAAAGCAACGCTAAGAGTGAAGAGTATGGACTAGAAAATGTGCTAGAGGCTACAGGAGAGGAGGTTGAAGATGCCAACAATATAGATTATGATGATCACCCCTATGGGCTTCCCTTAAATTGGAGCTGTATTGCTGATGTTAGTTTAAGGTCCAATCCTTAATATGACAAGCATGGTAGAGAAATTCCTGAGTTAGGATCATTCCACAATTTGGCTTACTGACCCTATACACTGAGAAAGAAGATGACATAGACGCTAGATTGGCCACCCTAAACAGAAAGTTGATGATCCACAATTTCAGAAACTTAACATTGGAGAGTCTTGAAGATGAAGATAAGAGAATGGAAAGGAACGAGTCAGAATATCTACCCCAATATATCCATTTAAGCAACAAAGGAAAGCAAGACCTGTTTGGTGAGTGGATGGACAGCATAGAGCACCTGGATGCTTATATGACTGACAAGCCCACAAACATGGAGATTGATGATGAAGGCATGGATTATATTGATGAAGACCCCCTGGTACTGATGCTGAGGGAAGAAGGAACTCGTTGGGAGCCGCCTGTCATCATTGAAGCCACAACTGAGTTGAAGAATTGGGCATGGGAAGGAGCCACCCACTCTATGGAAGACTTTATGAGGAAGATCAAGATTGTCGAGCCAGTCACTCCTGTCAAGAAGATCAAGATCCTCGAGCCAATCACTTTTGCAAAAAACATAATTTCTATTCCTATTGAGTCTGTTTTTACTAGTATTACTATTCCTATTAAGTCTGTTTGTAATAGTATTTCTATAGAGTTTGTTTCTGTTGAGTCTGTTGAGAATTCTTTTCATTATAATATGATTTCTGATTCTTCTTATTTGCTGGCTTTAAATGTTTTTATTTCTGAAATTGGTAAAGAAACTTTTAATAATAAGGAATTAAAACAAGGGCATTTAGAACCTATAAAAGAAGAAACTCAACCTATTAACCTGGAAACTGATGATGAACCCAAAATGATATAAGTGGGCAACACCCTAACCACCTCTGAGAAAGATGCATTAGTTGCCCTACTGACAGAATTCATAGAGGTATTTGCATGGTCTTATAAAGATATGCCCAGGATTGATACAGATATAGCATAACATTGCATTCCAACAGATCCAACCATGAAGCTAGTCAAGCAGAAGTTAAGAAGAATGAAGCCAGAATGGACTCTCAAGATCAAGGAAGAAGTCGAGAAACAATACAATGCAGGATTCCTGAGGGTGGTCAACTACCCAGAATGGTTAGCTAATGTGGTTCTAGTGCCGAAAAAAGGATGGGAAAGTTAGAATGTGTGTAAACTTCAGAGACCTGAATAAGGCTAGCAGTAAAGATGATTTTCCCTTGCCCCATTGATATCTTAATTGATAATATAGTAGGACATGCCTTGCTGTCATTTATGGATGGGCTTTCAGGATACAATTAGATAAAGATTGCTTTCGAAGATATGGAGAAAACCTCCTTCATTACTCCATAGAGGAAGTATTGCTAGAAGTTTATGCCATTTTGCCTTAAAAATGCTAATGCTACTTACCAACGTGCAGCCACTACTTTGTTACATGATTTGATTCACAAAGAAGTAGAAGTTTATATTGATAACATGATAGTGAAGTCCAAAGATCGTGAGGGGCACATACTAGCCTTATGGAAGTTCTTCGAAAGGATCCACTTCAATAAGCTGCGGTTGAATCCAAAAAAGTGCACTTTCGATGTAACATCCGGAAACCTGTTGGGGTTTATGGTAAGTTAGAAGGGAATTGAAGTCAATCCTGACAAAATCAAGGCCATTGTGGAGATGAAGCCACCAAGGATTGAAAAGGAGATCTGAGGATTTCTAGGGGGGATACAGTACATCAGCAAATTCATAGCATAGCTCACCATGACATGTGAACCAATTTTCCAACTGTTCAAGAAAGAAGTTCCCACAGTCTGGAATGAACAATGCCAAGAAGTTTTTGAGAAGATCAAGAATTATTTGATGAAGCCACCAATACTGGTTCCACTGGTACCTGAAAAGCCACTATTGTTGTATCTCACAACTATGGACATAGCAATGGGGGTTTTTCTTGCTCAATACCTAGAGGAGTCTAGGAAAGAGAATGCAATCTACTACATTAGCAAGAAGATGTTTCCTTATGAAGAAAAGTATTCACACTTGAGAAGGCATGTGTAGCACTTCTATGGGCAACCTGCAAACTCAAACATTATATGCTTGCTTTCAAAGTCTTGTTGATTACAAGAATGGATCCTTTGAAGTATATGACGGAAAAGCCTGCGCAAGATGGGAAGACAGCTAAATGGGTTTTGCTTCAGTCAGAATTTGATATTAAATATGTGACTCAGAAATCTATGAAAGGGAGAGCAATTGCTGATCACTTAGCCCACTGTTCACCTAAAGAAGCTGAAGAAATCCAAGGAGATTTTCCAGATGAGGATATCATGAAGATTAAGGTAGAATCATGGAAGATGTATTTTTATGGAGCAACTAATCAAAATGGAAGTGGCATTGGGGTTCTCCTAATTTCTTGAGAAGGGACACACATCCCATTCTTTGGTAGGCTCAACTTTCCTGCAACTAATAATGCCACTAAATATGAAACCTGCATTATAGGGTTACGAGCAGCCCTGGGTCTTGGAGTAAAAGAATTGGAAGTATATGGTAATTCAGCTTTAATTATTTCTCAGATTCAAAATAGATGGAAGATCAAGGAAGAAAGGCTGATGCCTTATCATGAATGTCTTCAAAAGTAGGCCTCGAAATTCAGTAAGATCTAGTAGCAATATGTGCCAAGGATGCAGAATTAGATTGCAGATGCTTTAACAACAATGGCCTTCATGATGGATGAACCTAAGGAAGATGAAGCTAGACCTATAGTGATGGAACAAAAAGAGGAGCCAGCTTAGTGCATGTCAATAGAAGAAGATAAGGGAAAGAATGGGAAATGTGAATGGTGTTTAAACATCCTACAATACCTTAAGGATGGGACATACCCACTATCTACAGATAAGAATGACCAATTGATCATCAGAAGGCTATCCACTAATTATATTATTTGTGGGGAGAGGCTTTGCAGAAGATCATATGATGGAATTCACCTCCTTTGTGTGACCGCCAAGAAAGCACAACAAATAATTGAAGAAGTCCATGAGTCAAGCTATGGGCCACATATGAATGCACACATGTTGTCACGTAAGATAATGAGGCAAGGGTATTACTAGACCACTATAGAAGCCGACTACGCAGCTCATGTTTGCAAGTGCCATCAGTGCCAAGTCCATAGAGATCTAAAGCACATGCCACCTAGGCCATTACATACCATGACTTTAGCCTAGCCGTTTTCTACATGGGGAATAGATATTATTGGGAAGATTCATCCAACAACATTCAATGACCATGAATTTATACTTGTTGCTATAGATTACTTCACTAAATGGGTGGAAGCTGCCTCATACAAGGTTTAGAACTTAAAGAAAGTTGCTCAATTTATTCAAACTAATATCATTTGTAGATATGGGGTACCACATGAAATTATCTTTGACAATGGACTATATTTCAAAGGAGAAATAGAAAAGCTACTATGACAGTTCAATATTCAGCACCACAAATCCTCACCTTACCTTCCTCAGACTAATGGAGCAGTTAAGGCTGCAAACAAGAATATAGGGTGAATCTTGAAGAAGAGCACGAAGAACTACAAGGATTGGCGTTTACAATTACCCTATGCACTTCAGGGGTGTAGGACATCAATTTGATCATCCATAGGAGTCACTCCTTATTCATTGGTGTATGGGATGAAAGCAATCCTTCCCATTGAAATAGGTGTCCATTCACTGAGGATAGTACTGGAAAGTGAAATCCCTAAAGTAGATTGTTTGCAAAGCAGATATGACCAGTTATGCATGCTGGATGAGAAAAGACTTAAGGCCTTCTATTAGATTCAAGGTTATCAAAGGAGGCTTAGGAAGGCTTTTAATAAGAAAGTAAGAACTAGAGATCTGAAGTTGGGGGATTTAGTGCTGAAAGAGATCCGAGCCTCGATCCAAGAGACAAACTAGAAGTTCAAGCAAAATTGGGTGGGCCCATATATTATCAAGTAGATATACTTTGGGGGAGCAATAAGGTTGATGGACTTAGATGCAAATCCTTTCACCGAACCAACCAACATGGATCAATTGAAGAAATACCACGTCTGAGGTAGTAGTCTGAAAACACCACGTCTAAAGTGGTTGTAAATTATCCTATTTCAATTCATAAGTTCATCAAAAAAAAAAAAAAAATGGTAGGATGAAAACCCGAAAGGGTAATCTATGCAAAAGGAGAGTGAAAAAAAAGAAGAAAGCGAGAAATCCTGCTAAGTTGAAAACCGGAAAGGGCAGCCTAGGCAAAAATTAAGGCAGACAAAAAGAACTACATGATGACCTGATCCTTATGCCAAGGAGGTATGTAGGCAACCATACATGGTCCAGTCACAACTTCCCCAAATCCACCATTTACCCATTAAGCAAAAAAAAAATTAAAAATTTTTTTTTTCCAAAATTCAACCATTCCATTACACAGAAATCAAAAACCCAAACCCTAAACCAAACCATAAAAAACCAAACCTTAAAAACCTAAACCCTAAATAGAATCCTTAACCTACATGTCCTAAATAATTCCTAAACCTAAGAGTTTCACATCAACTTTTAAAATAAGCATGTTCAAAGCCAAAAATAAGAAGATCGCTTTGTCTTCAGTCGTTTCTCTTTCGGTTGATCATTGATTTCCTCTATGCTAGGTACTTTGTCACTTTTGTCCCTCCTTTTAAATTCATAGTTGTCATCATCATGTCTTTCTCAATTGTCTCTAAGAAATTGTTTTCTCATAACAACCATGTCAGCCTCCTTGTCAGCAATCTTGCCCACCAACCAGTTAGAGTATTCTATGGTCATTTTGTGAAAGTGAACTTTGACAAAAGATTGGTCCACTCTGTCAGCCATCTCTAAACCCAACAACATGTTCCTTATAGAAGTAGGATTTGTGTCCACAAGAGTAAAATGTTTTCTTCCTTTTCCACCCAACATTCCTTGCACATATTGGAACTGCCTTAAGAGTCTATCTGCCGTATAGCAAGTTTCTCTCCTTAATCTAACTATGAAAATGTGATCTGATCTTGGAGACCACAGCAAAGGAGGTGGACACTTCCACCAATAACAATTCCAATGAATGGAGGCACTGGATTTCTTATTTCACTCAATCACTTTTAGTTTGACACTCATTTTGATGACAGTCCTGCGGAGAAAATTGCCAAGACCATAATTGCCAACTGTAGGCCTGGTAATCATATCCTGTCTTTCCATCAGCCATATTTGCAAAGTCAAGGGACTCCCAATAAAGTTTTGTGACTCTCCACCATGAAATATAAAGTCCAATCCTAAAAGAGTTTCTGCCAAGATCAGAGTAACATGATTATCACCATCCTTAATTTGACTCACAACACTTATGGCTTGAGCATCCGCAAAATCGTGCCTTCCAGAGCAAAGCAAAAATTTTCCCACGAAGCAGAGAGCCAAGCCAAAATTTTTCTGCATATTGTCAGTCACTCCATAAGTACATTTGTTAATTAGTCTTGAAAGAATTGCATGAAAATCCATCATATGTCCTTCAATCATGCTACTGGTTATTGAAGTAAGAAGTCCTAGAGTAACAGACAAAGATTCCCTATGCCTAGGATCACAAGAAATTGCTACGGATTTCTTGCTTGGATCATAACCCAAAATAGCTAAAAATTCTTCAATTGTAGGGCACAATTCAGCAGTTTTAGACCGGAACACATGATCTTCAAGATCCCAGAACTTCACAGCAGCACGGAGGAAGTCCCACTTGATTTTGACATTCCTCAAAGCCTTGATTCCCTCTAGTTTATAGGCTGTAAAATTGGTCTTGGCACTAAAATCAAAGCCACGAACCCATCTGTTGATATCATGAATGGTTGAATGAGAAAAATGTTGATTGTTAGCCATAGATGACTTTTGCTTGTGATTATTGTGTCTTGCTAACCTTGATGTAGAGATTTGTTTACAGGCTCGATGCTAAAATAAACTACCTTAACCCTTAACTAGGTTTAAATAAGTTTCAAGAGTTTGTAGTTGACTAGGAAAGTGTTTCATGGTCATAAACAAAGAAAACATTTTACAAAAAACTCGAAAACGCAAAACACGCATCAAAAAAGTGTGAAGAGTTGGCCCACCATGGGGTAAGCCAATCGGCACATTAAAGTGCCATTCGGCACTCTAAAAGTGTTGATCGACACTCCTTAAGTGCCGATTGGCACGCAACTCTACCAAGGCTCACTTATCATGTTTTGTGTTTTTGGGCACTTTTCAGATTTGTTTTTTACTCTATTTAACACTCTCTTTTTTTTTTTTTTTGGTCAAACTGGGGCATTCAGGCATGCCTTATCCTTTTGTAAAAAAAAAAAAAAAGTCACCTACATCACCATTTTCAAAAGGAGAGAAAAAAAAACAAATCAAGATTTTTCAAAGTCATGTATTCATCTCTTAAACTAGGGGCATTCAAACATGCCTTATCCCGTCTTTCTGGAACAAGTAAAAATCACTCATTCTTTTCAAATAATAATAATAATAATAATAATAATAATAATAATTCTTTTCAAGAATGAAGGGTCATCATGCACAAGTCTTTAAACTAGGGGCATTCGGTTGTGCCTCATTCAAGTAAGAGCAAATTCCATCGGAATTGGTCAGATAAGTTTAAATTGTTACCACAAGACTTCATCAGGTGAATTCTAAACTTGTTTCATCTAAAGTTTTAACAAGATCAGAAACAATTCAAAGGACAAAGAGCTAAAAGCTAAGATTAATACAAATTTGTCTAAGAAGCGTTTCATCTTGTTCTTGCAAAAAAAACATAAGCCAAGCATCATTAGGACTCAGGATCCGCCTGCGCGAAGATCTCCTTGACCCACCTCTGGAGGAGCCACCCTCAGTATCTCCTTCCTGACTTGCATAAAATCGAGATTCTTGCTGCCGGTTCTAAAGTTCAAGATTTATGATCCTTTCCTCTAAGGCTCTTGTATTGGCATCATCCAATGCCATTCGGCTCGCCTGAAAAATCAATAAAGACAAGTATTAGATCAATTATCGAGGAAGTTCAAGCAAAGACACTCAGAAAGCATCATCCTATACCTAGCTTGCTTCATTGATCACATATTGGGAAGACTGAATGCGTGCTACCAGTTGTAAACCTCTGATCATCTACATGCTTTCTTCCACAAGATCAACATCGATTTTAAACACAAATTTACCAGATCATGAGCAATTCAATGAGCCAAGAAGAAATGAGAACAAGGAACTAAAGATTCAAGAACACATTGGATCAGGCTAAGGGACATTTAGGGTATGTTCTGGCCTATCAAAGTTATGGAGCTATATGGCCCATCAGGATTCATCACTTCATATTGTCATGCAGGAAAGTGAGGATAGGTCTCCAAGAAAGAATTAGAAGAGCCGCTAGCATGGCTAGGAGGGGGATTCTCTTCTCCCTCTTCCATTTCTTCAGAAGATGAAGCCTGAGAGTGCAACATACAGACATTATCACAAAATGGAAATATGGGAAAAGAGCATACAAGATGAAATAAGCCTGACTTCAAAAGGAAAGAGAGATACTGAGGTGACAGGATTACCAGCCAGACAACCTTGTAGTTGAGTTTGAATGAAATCAAAATAAATCCCTGATGTCCCTAAAACAACATGGCCAATTCGAGCACATGCAATCTCTTCATTAGCTAGAAGGTCAGCCAACCGAATTGAGGGACAAGGAGGAACCGAAATTATCGTAGGAGGATACATGAGTTAAACCGGAGCCAACACCCGATAGCCAAGATACTAGTACCTCCCATGGCCACACTCAAACAACACCTGATGACTATTCAGCTCCAGAGCCCATTCACACTTAGTATACTCCTTACATCCAAACCAAGGATTCAAAGACATCTAAAAATCACAAAGAACCCAGAATGAAAAGAAGAATCAAATCACAAAAACCCTTAAACACAAAATCCAACGCACAAAAAAAAAAACTCACATCAGCAACAGTTAAATTGTCAATCACCATACTCCAAACTTCCAAAGAATGCTTGGAAGGCATTGACAAACGGTATTTGGGCAACCAACAAAGAAATCTATGATATATGCCATCAACATCTTCCCGAACTTGAGAACTGACCCCAAAATATTCATACATCCAAACCTAAAAAATTAACATACATCATTATGACATAGCCAAAATGACTTTCCAAAACCCACACATTGCCAAAAATTCCAAATCTCACCTGCCAAACAAATGGCGCACCTCCTAAGCAGAGTATGAAATGCAAGAGGGTTGCGTAAGCCATGCCACCCCAATTGTAATTCTTGACCTGGTTAATATCCATTAGACTCCACAAATAGCGCAAGCTCACAGTACTGCGCAAGTCTGGACGCAAGAAAGTCCCAATGAAAAGGAGTATGAAGATGCGTGTACCCATTGCCACAGTTTTACCCTCAATATTCTTATACAGCCACATCAGAGAGACATTTGTACTCTTCAACTTTGAAGGCGCTACACCTAAAAGATTCTAAATCTCTTTCAGAGTAAGAAAATCATTGACCTTGATTCTTTCACAGCCCAATCTTAAGCCAATGATGACAGAGAAGTCGTAAGGTGTCAACATTAATTCACCAATACTTGGAAAATGGAATATGCATGTGGTATCCCAAAACCATTCTGACAAAGCAAGGAGCAACTGGAGATCCTTGTCTCATAAGTCTCCTAATTCAATAAAGCTTTGAAGAAAGTCTGAAAGCTCGCGTCATTAATAATGTTCCTGATATCTAGAGACAATATTTCCCATTTGCCTTTTAGCATTTGAAGGCTACCTTGGTTTTTGAGGTTTTGCAAAACAAAGTTTGACCCATCATCAAGAGGTTCAAGAAAAATTACATGCCCCAACAAAATTTTCGACGACCAAAAACTACACGCCCTAACAAAGTTTCCCATGACCAAAATCACATGTCCAACAAAAGTTTCTCATGACCAAAGTTACATATCCAACAAAAATTCTCCATTCCAAAGCTACGTACTCAACAAAAATTTTCCATGACCAAAATCACATGTCCAAAAAAAAAAATTTTCCATGACCAAAAAAAAAAAGAAAATCACATGTCCAAAAAATTTTCCATGAAAAAAGTTGCATGTCCAACAAAAATTTTCAATGTCCAAAATTTCATGTCCAACACAAAAATACAAACCCATATCCGAAAAATTTTCCATGATCATGAAACAAGACTTACACATTCCAACCAAATTTCCACATCTATCAAAAATGAACTTGTTCAACCAAGCCTACACAACAAATTTCCATAACTTCAATGCCCCCAAAATTCAAGTCTAAATTCATCCAACAATACCACGTGACATACATTGCCAAAATTCATGAGCCATTAACATTGTCCAATTACACCATGCCAAATAATTCAGCAATTCAAAAATACCCCAAGGCCAAGATTACAACATGATCACAAGTATTTCCAACCAAGCCCTACAATGTCCAAAATTCCAACAAGAGCAAACAACAACCAAATGACTATGTCTCAACACTAAACTCTCAATAAAGCATGAAATCAACAAATTTCCCCCAAAAAAAAAAAAAAAATTCACCTTGAAGTCCATCGTAGAGTGTGGAGCATGGGTCTTGGGGTCTTGAAGGAGCCCCTCTTCATCATTCCACTCAAGAGATGAGTGGTATTTTTTCCCATTAAAAGTGAGAAAGGAAGGCCTATTGGAAGATGATGCCATTGGTAATGCAAAGAAAAAGGGAAGTTTGGAAATGGGTTTCACAAAAATGGATGTGTAGCAAAAATGGCCAAGAACACAAGGATCTGAAAAGATATTAAGGGAGATGAGTGAAGGAAGGTTGAGAAGTGTAGGAAAGTTATTTTTTAGAGAAGAAATGGTGTAGTGAAGGAGAAAATGCAAGTGGAAGGGGAGAGTGAATGGTGACAATGGAGGAAGAGAGAAAAGTGAGGAAGGAAGAAGCAAAAAAAAAAAAGACACAAGAGACATGGGGGCCAAAAATTCGGCCCCCCCTTTTTGTTTTACCACCTAAGTTGCTAAGTCAACTTAGGTTTGACTAAGTTGACTCAGTCATCTCCCAAAAAAAAATTTTTTTCTTTTTAAAAAAAAAAAAAATCAAGAAGAATGAATGAAATTTTTTTAAAGATTTCCAAGAATAAATGACATCAATTTCAAAATTTTGTGACATTGAAAGAAAAAATTCTTAGGGATGATCAAGGACAATGGATACAATTTTTCAAAAAAGAGAAAGTTTCAAACTCTCAATTCTAAGTTTCAAGTTTCAAATTCCAAGTCTCAAATTTCAAAGTTAAAATCTTTTTCAAAGGACTACAAAAATTAATCAAAGTCTTCTTGTCAAAAATGAAAAAATTCAAATCAAGAAAGAACAAATGAAGATCACACATCTTAAAACAATAGAACAACAAAGCACTCATCATCAAAAGTCTAATTTAAAATTTTGATCCTTTTCAAGCAAAATTCAAGATCAAGATCCAGGTTCTGAGGTAGAGAAGCCCCTTGGTTACCTTTCATCAAAGATCGAGATAGAGAAGCCCCTTGGTCATCCCAATCCAAGTTCTGAGGTAGAGAAGCCCCTTGGTTACCTTTCATCAAAGATCGAGGTAGAGAAGCCCCTTGGTTGCCATAATTCAAGTTCCGAGGTAGAGAAGCCCCTTGGTTATCTTTCATCAAAGGTCGAGGTAGAGAAGCCCCTTGGTCACTGCAATTCAGGTTCCGAGGTAGAGAAGCCCCTTAGTTATATTTCATCAAAGATCGAGGTAGAGAATCCCCTTGGTCACCACAGTCCAGGTTCCAAGGTTGAGAAGCCTCTTGGTTACCTTTCATCAAAGATCAAGGTAGAGAAGCCTCTTGGTCGCTGCAATCCAGGTTCCAAGGTAGATAAGCTCCTTAGTTACCTTTCATCAAAGATCAAGGTAGAGAAGCCCCATGGTCGCCACAATCTAGGTTTCGAGGTAGAGAAGCCCTTTGATTACCTTTCATCAAAGATCAAGATAAAGAAGCCCCTTGGTCCCCACAATCTAGGTTCCAAGGTAAAGAAGCCCCTTAGTTACCTTTCATCAAAGATCAAGGTAGAGAAACCCCTTGGTCACCACAATCCAAGTTTTGAGGTAGGGAAGCCCCTTGGTTACCTTTCATCAAAGATTGAGGTAGGGAAGCTCCTTGGTCACCACAATCCAATTTTTAAGGTAGAGAAGCCCCTTGGATACCTTTCATCAAAGATCGAGGCAGAGAAGCCCTTTGGTCACCACAATCCAGGTTCCAAGGTATAGAAGCCCCTTGGTTACCATCCATTTAGATCGAGCTAGAGAAACCCCTTGATCCATTCAAGTCTAGGTAGAAAAGCCCCATGGTCGTCGCAATCCAGGTTCTGAGGTAGAGAAGTCCCTCGGTTACATTTCATCAAAGATCGAGGTAGAGAACCCCCTTGGTCGCCGTAATCCAGGTTCCGAGGTAGAGAAGCCCATTGGATACCTTTCATCAAAGATCGAGGTAGAGAAGCCCCTTGGTCACCACAATCTAAGTTCCGAGGTAGAGAAGCCCCTTGGTTACCTTTCATCAAAGATCAAGGTAGAGAAACCCCTTTGTCACCACAATCCAAGTTTTGAGGTAGAGAAGTCCCTTGGTTACCTTTCATCAAAGATCATGGCAGAGAAGCCCCTTGGATGCCTTTCATCAAAGATCGAGGTAGAGAAGCCCCTTGGTCACCACAATCCAAGTTCCAAGGTAGAGAAGCCCCTTGGTCACTGTCCATTCAGATCGAGCTAGAGAACACCTTGATCGACCTTCCATTCAAGTCAAGGTAGAGAAGCCCCTTGAACGACCACCCAGATTCAGATTGAGATAGAGAGGCCTCTTAGTCACCTCATATTTCAAGATTCATTTCAAAATTATCAGTTATCAAGTAGGTCAAGAATTCACAATTTTCATTTTTCAAAATAGGAAGGCACTAGTTTTTGTCCCAAAGTTTTATGTTCTAAGGCTAGACAATCTTTGAAAAATCAACCTCAATTAAATCATGGTTGCTAAAATCAATGTCTTTGTTTTACATTGACATTTGCTTTGCAAGATCTATCTGTAGACACTCGATTTTGTACCCATAATTTAATCAAGAAAGACAGCTAGAATGACCACTCATATACCCGAAAAAATCATAGTTACATTTCATGCATTAATTCATTCATTGCATATCATAAAAATGATCTTCAAATTCTAACGATCGTAGAGATATGCCCAATTTCCAAATCGGACCGTCGGATTGAAAGATATCGCATGATCAAGTTTGCACGGTCTACATGCATTTTTTTTTTTTTTTTATGGAACCGGCCACGCATGATTAATTTAAATTAATTTTGATTGGTTAGACAATTAAAATTAATTAAATAATTTTGTGATCGGTTGTTAGTTAGTGTCAAAAATAGGCTTGCATGCATGGGAATAAGGAGGATAATTAGATAACAACAAAATTGTGGATAATCAAGATTTTCTAGAGTATTTATCTACAAGATAATCGTTGCTGAAAAGACTTGAATTATCAGAAAAGGAGTTTAATTTTTAGAATATGGATTAAAACGTGTCTAAGTGCAAGTCCCCACTCAAAAAATCTCAAAAAATGAGTCCAAAGTGGACCAAACTCAAACGCGGATTTAGCACCCAAGAGCGCCATTCGGCAAACTTGGAGTGCTGATTGGCACAAATGCATGACTCAGCCCGAGGGCTCCTGGATTGGGATAAATTTTATCATTTTCGATTTTTTAGAGATGTTAAGGACATATTTTGTGTAATTGGCTAATCCTTTGACAAAACGCATTTTACTTGTATTTAGATAGATCTAGGATGTGTTTAATACTTCAAGGAACATGTTGTTCAAGTCTAGTATTAATGCCATGAAGATTGGACCAAGAAACAAGTGAAGAAAAGGCGTTTAATAAAGCTGGACAAATAGCTCGACACTTGTGGACAAATGGCTCGACAGCTGCTCGACACCTCTCGACAGCTGGTTATCTATCGAGCTCTTAAGGTGTTTCTTATCGCAATCTCAACACCTTCTCGACAACTGGTGGATTGATTGAGAAAGCTCATGTCCCCTCGATAGCTTCTTGACACCTCCTTAACACCTAGCTATCTATCGAGGTTTAAAGCTCAACACCTCCTCGACACTTGCTATCTATCGAGGTTACGGGAATTCAGATTTTCAGATATGATTTTTGAGCCAGGCTTATGTATTTGTGTAGGGTTTCTTTTCTCACAACCCTAAACTTATATAAGGCTTATTTTAGAGGCCGTCACATAAGAGAATATAAGGAGAACATATGCAAAAGGTGACCAATGCCTTATTCTCTCTGAAAGAAGCTACTGCGTCTTTTGCGCCTTAGGGTTTTGTAACCAAGTGCTTCTTGATCTTCATTCTTGATGAAATGAAGAACTTTGCAGCCAACATCTTCTTCTAGTTGGTGATTGAAGTCGCGTACTGGGATCTACACAATTGGTTAGTCACATACTGGGATTCGTGCATCAAAGGGTGGCGTTCATATATTGAAGAGTTCAGAGGTTCTGAAGCGGTAGAAGGTTTTTGCTGTGAGTTCATCTACTGGGATTATAGAGTCTAGGGACAAAGGTTTTGTACTAGATCTGAAACCTCTCTTTACTATAGTGGATTACTTTTCGGGAAGGTTTCCTCCCAGGTTTTTTACTGTTGAACTGGTTGATTTCATTGGTTTTCCTAGGTCATCATATCTTGTCTTATTTACTTTTCCGCTGCATTCATTATTGACATGATATTGATGTTTGTTTGTTTTAACAAGTTTCTTTCATAATAAATCTAATTAACAACTTGGGTTTAAAACTTGTTAATTCTATCAACCAGGTTCTAAATTTCCCGAAAAGAGATATGGATGCGTCCCAGTTCGTATTCTGATCATTTAGCTAATTTTTCGGAGCATTCTCACCCCTATAAATAGAGAATGCCTCTAAAAATTCAGTACACTTTTTCACACTTTCTGACCCCTTTCTTTTTAGCTCTTCTCTTCTTTTTAATTCTCCCTTACGTTAAAGACATTCTAGAGGCTCTTTCCTTAAGAATTTCTTTTCTGTAAGCAGAATATTTTAGTCTTCAAAGAGTTGAATAAATTTCTTTAAATCCTAAAATATCCTTTCACTAAGAAGAGCACGCATGCAAGAGGTAGTTAATTTCTCTTCTTTTTCTTGTGTTCTTTATTAATTTTTATTGATGATGCATGAATAGGTTTAGGATATTTTATTATTTTTGGTCTTTGATATAATTGCCATGTTTTGTTTAAATTGTTTTTTTAAATATGTTTTTAGATGATTGTCTATTCTGATTTTTTTCTTTTGAACCTCAAAATCTGCTATCAAAGATTTTTTTCAAACACGCAAAACAAATCTGAATTTTTTAGATTTGATTTTTTTTTAACACATAAAAATGATCTGTATTTTCATTAAATATAGATTTGATTTTTTTAAACACATAGAAAAACTTATATGTATTTTCATTAAATACAAATTTGATTTTTTTTAACACATAAAATTGATCTGTATTTTCATTAAATACATATCTAATTTTTTTAACACATAAAACTAATTTGATTTTGTTTTAGGAAAGTTTTCTTTGACACAAAATTGCAAATTTTGGAATTTAAAAGAAGAAATTAAAATTTAGGTTGAAGTCTTTTCTTTTTCTTAATAGGTGATGCATGTAAAATAAATTTATCTCATGAGTGTGAACCCTTTTTTTTTCAAAAGCCTTTTTTATGATATGTTCAAAAAAAGAACTGAATTTTCTTTACAAATCAATTTTTTTTATTCACAAAATAGATCTGAATTTTTCTAAAAAATAGGATACATTCATAAGATAAATTTACTTGAATTAATTTCAGTCAATGTTTGTCATGTATGTTCAACACATCATTCACATCATGCAAAAATGGTATATTGGTCATTAGAGTCTAGAAAACCAGACTCTGTCTGGGCGGAATGGGTGCCTAACACCTTCTCATTCCGTAACCTAGCATTCAGACTTAGGTTTTTGGATAGGCAGATTAGTGTCTTATTTTTTATTTTTGGTAGATTGTAACTAGGAACTAAAGCTTTGTATTCTTTTACATAGATTATAACTAGGACTCAAAGCATTGTAAGAGTTAATTTACCAAGATTGTATTTATCATTATTCAATCAATGACAATGAAGTATCTTGATCATGTATTTTGCATTTAGTTTTTTTCTTATTTTTTTGTATAAAAAAATAAGTGGCGACTCCACACCACTTACCCAAAAAGAGAGATACCCTTAAAAGCACCTAAGGGTCAGTTTGGATAGAGCATATTTTGCTGAAACTGAAAACACTGTAGCAAAATAATTTTTAAATGTATGAATAGTACCATAGGACCCATTTTTATGAAAAAGTTGGTGAAAAGTGATATTTGTGGGTCCGTGAACAGTGAAATTTGTGGAAAAATTCAAATATTGTGGCTACTGTTCATGAACAGTAGCCGCAACAGTGATTGAACAGTAAAAAAATTGACTGAAACTCGTGGAAAAAAAAAAAAAAAAGAAACGCAAATGCGCATTTCAGCAACTTTCAGCCCAATCCAAACGGGCAATAAATCTCTTTTTTGAGAGCAACCCCAATTTTTGCGATCTCTCACACTAAGTAATCGAACCACGTTCCACTATTGCGAGACGTGGGGGTGAGTTACCCGAAATCCACTCTAACTCCCCCACTACACCCACACATCTTCCACGATGGAGGTGGAGCCTAACAAATAGACCCACTCAAGAACTCTCTATAAAAGGAACCTAACCCTATTAGCCCAAGGTACTTTTTCACTATTTCTACACTTAGAATACCTGAGATAGAGAAAAAACTGAATTAACCATCGGAGGGTCCCTGGTTGGTTCATCCTCGTCACCTTCGATAGTTCATTTCTTTCTTTTCAAGTCATCCAACCGTCGTTGAAGCTTGGAGCATTCAGCCTACTGATTTTTAAAACCTCATCAGAGACTATGCTGAAGATGGAGGGGGACGTGTTTGCCATCACCAATGAAGAGCCAAGTGATCCTTCTACCTTTATCGTACTTACTGAGGGGCACCTCAATAATTAGACTTAGGTTGGTTTTTCTAAGAATGATTGAAAGAAATTTTGTAATGCAAGTTCCAATGTACTTTCCAACATTTTCAATAAGATGAATTCTGATTTGGCTTATTTTGATGTGTCCCATAATATTGAAATTTTGCACTTAAATGATTCTAATAAATTTGAAAATGAAATTAATAAACAATTGGAAAAGAAAATTGAACCTATGGAACCAACTTTTGAAACTATTACTTTGGGCAATGATGAGAATCCACGCTTAATTAAAATTGGCTCAACCCTAAATGAAAAGGAAAGAAAAGATCTCAAAAAGCTTCTCATATAATTTCAAGAAGTGTTTGCATGGTCCTATGAAGATTTGCCCGACATTGATCTCGAGATAGCTCAACACCACATTGATACTCATGCTCACACTGTACCCATTAAGTAAAAGTTGAGGCGTATGAGAACCAAATGACTTCTAAAGATCAAAGAAGAGGTCACTAAGCAATTGAAAGTAGGGTTTGATAGGCCAAGAATGTATTGACCCCTTTGTGATGAATTAACCAATTAATTAGCCAAGTTAATTAATTAATTCAATTAGCATGCAATAAGCGTGGTAGCATAAACAAATCACCAATTAAATTAATATGCAACGGAAAATAAATTGACACAGTGATTTTTTTACGAATAGGGAAAACCTATACGGAAAAAACCCTACCGGATGATTTTAAGGTCACCACTCCCGAGAATCCAATATTATCACAATAAGCGGTTACAAGTAAAGGAATCTCAATACCTTATACCAACCTACAGTTGAACCCTTACCTCAATACCCAATTAGACTTGTTCTGTAGTGACAATCTCTCATTTCAATGCACGGCTCCCAGTATGTGACTAACCAATTCGATGCGTGGATCTCAGTATGCGGCTTACTCACCAACTTGAGAAAGATGTTAGCTGCAAAGTTCTTCAGTTGATCAACACGATGAAAATCACGAAGCTCCTTGGTTACAAAACCCTACGGTGTACAAACACAGCAGCTTCTTGAATAGAAAGATGAACTAGGGAATATGTCTCTGGTTCACAGTATGCTTGTGAAAAACTTTTGCATTGAGTTGCATCAACTGTGACAGCTCTTAAAACAATCCTTATATATGTTTAGCGTTGTGAGAAAACCATACACAAACATCTATTCATGGATTGGAGTGAAATCATATTTGAAAAACTGATTTTCTTAAATCTCGACAATTACCCTATCTATCGAGCAGCTATCAAGCATCGTGCTTAAATAGCCTTTTAAACCTCGTTAGATACTAGCTGTTGAGCTTTAAAATCCAGCACTTCTTCACTTGATTCTTGGACAGACTTGCATGGTTTTAACACTTGAACTTAAAACCTTGTTCCTTGAGTATTAAACACATCCTAGATCTACCGAAATACAAGTAAAATGCGTTTTGTCAAAAGATTAGCCAATTCTACATTGACATATGTTCCTAACATGATTCACATGTGAATCATGTTACTGTAACAGGTTGTTGGATTAGCAACTGTGAACAGTAAGGTTGTAAACACACAACCTTACTATAACATGTTTTTAAATTAAAAAAAATATATTTTTTTTTCTTTCTCCATTCTCTCTCTTTCTATAGGTGTGGCTTTCTTCTCCCCTCCCCCCCCCCCCCCCTCACTTTATTTCTTAGACTTCCCTCTCTCATTTTCTCACTCACCATCTCCACCGTCACTCACAGTTTGGTGGTGGCAAACGTGGTGGTCGTGGGTATTTCTTAGACTTCCCTTTCTTCTCTCTCTCTCTCTCTCTCTCTTTGATCTTGTGGGTATTGTTGTGTTTGTGGGTGTTTAATGGTGGGTATTTGGTGGTGGTGGGTGTTTGATGGTGGTAGTGGTGAAGCTAGAAAGTTTTATTAGGGGGGGCCAATGAATACATTTTTGTGTAATTTTTAGATTTATTACCAAATGTAAAAGAAAATTAATGGAAAATTTCGAAAGCTAAGGGGGGCCATGGCCCCCCCTTGGCACCTCCCTATCTCTGCCTATGGATGGTGGGTACATGGTGGTGGGAGTTTGATGGTGGGTATTAACAGTGGTGGGTATTTGGTGTGGGTGTTTGATGGTGGATATATGTGGTAGTGGGTATTTTGTGGGGTGTTTGATGGTGGGTATTTGTTGGTGGTGTGTGTTTGATGGTGGGTATTTGTTGGTGGTGTGTGTTTAATGGTGGGTATTGGTGGTGATGGGTGATTTATGGTGGGTATATGGTGGCGGGTGTTTGGTGATTGGAGTTTAATGGTAGTGGGTATTTAATGGTGGGTATTTTGTGTGGGTGTTTGATGGTGGGTATTTGTTGGTGGTGTGTGTTTGATGCTGGGTATTTGTTGTTGGTGGTGGTGGTACCATGGTGGCTATGGTTATGGGTTGTTTCGCTGTGGTGAATCCATGAATGAATATGGGTATAAAAGAAAAGGCTATGGTGAAGAGAGACAGTGAATAGGAGAGAGAGAATTGAGTTTTTTATATTATTTGTTGGTATAGTTTATATTATTTTAATAAGTTGTATGTAAAAATAAAAACTGGGATGTTGGGTGAGTTGTAAAATGAGATGGTAAAATAGATAAAGTTGATTTTGAGGGTGTAAAATAGAACTTTTTTGGCATCCCGGATGCTAGTGCTCTAAGAAGGTTTAATTATTTATTGAAAAAAAAAAGCTTAATTATCATTTTTGTCCCTAACCTTTTGATGTTATTTTCAAAATAGTATCTAACATTTGTTGCCACACATTTTTGACAATTATGGGCACAAAGACCCAACGGCCGAAAAGACTAAACCAAGCCAAGAAAAAAGAAATGAAAGATTAGAGAATAGAAGCAAAGCAATAGGGCCACACCCCCTAAGACCCAAAAAGTGAATAAGCATGGCCCAAGCAAGGGCTCAAGGAGAAGGAATGTCCATAAAAGAACAAGGAATAAGGCACATTGATCCACTTCGGTATATGTTCAATGTGGAAGAGTTAGCCACGGTGAGATGGCCTTCTTCAAGAAGTAATAATGGGCCTTGAATGGGCCCAAGGAATAAGGAATAAGACAAAAGGCCCAACAGGCCAACTCGGCAGGAATTAATGGAAAGCAATAAAAGGAGGGGCCTTAAAAGACCCACAGACCCAACCCAGTCAAACGAAGTGAAACAAGCCCAGTAAGCCTACATCATCCTCTAGAAAGGATGAATATGAGTGGGAAGCCTCTGTCTGAACGAAGAAGATAAGGGACAAAACCAAATGACAATGGCAGAAAATGTGTGGGTAAGGATGAAAATAGGGATGGCAAAATCCCCCCGACTCGTGGGTATCTAACCCGGCCCGTGAAACATTAGGGTTGGGTTTGGGTTTTAATTCTCCAACCCACAGCAAGTACGAGTCGAGTGCAGGTATTAGTAATACTTGCCTCAAACCCGACCCATGTAGAAAAAAAGTAAAATTACAAAAAAAAAAAAAAAAAAAAAAAAAAAAACTAACTATATATATATATATATGTCACTTATAACAAACCCTAACACTAACCTTGTCAATTCTCTCTTAACCCATCCAGCCACCCCTCACCTCACCCTCACTCACTTTCACTCTCATTTTCTCTTAGTCGCCCCTCACCTAGTCACCCTCACCCTTACCCTCACTCTCATCATGTGGTGGTTGTTGTTTGTCACGGAGAAGCACAAAGGTTAGATCGAAGAGAGATGTGCGAGGTTTAGGTCAAGACAGGTAGAGAGACCTTTTGGCAATGATTGGAAGAGCTCTTGGTCGTGTTGACCATGGAGTTTCAGAGGGAGAGAAAGGTTTAGATCGAAGAAGAGGAGTGGAGGTCAAGCCTGGGCTTTGGCCTAAAGGTGGGATTGATGGCTGAAACCACTGCCGATAATGGCGATAATGATTGGAGATAGAGCCTTAGTGGTCTAAGATAGAGAAAGGCCAAGTAAGAGAAAGAGATAGAGCATAGAGAGGGAGAGCTTAGGCCAATAGTTCTCCATTTTTTTTTTTTTGGTTCATTTCCTCTCTCATTGCCAAAGCTGTGAATCTCAACGTTTTACTTTTTTTTTTTTTAATTTCATTAATGAATGTTTATTCTTTATAATTTATTTTATTGTTAAATGTGAGTTTGTGTTTATGATTTCTGTGTTTGTGATAGGATTTGTATTTGTGTTTATGATTTTGAAAGGGAAAATCATAAATCTAAAATTATTGTATGAGAAATCAGGAAAACATAAAATTGTTTTTTTTTTTTTTTTTAAAAAGATTGGGCCATGGATTAGGGGCTTTACTCTTTAAATTAGGCCCTGAAGTAGCATAGCAGAGCAAGGCTCACAGGGGGGCCCAACGAGGTGGGTTTGGGGGTTAAAAAACATGTTTAGTTAATGGGGAGGGTTCAGGTTTTGGAAGGCGGGTAGCGAGTGGCGGGTCGAGCATACAGAAGCCTGCCTCGAACCCGACCCGTTGTCATTCCTAGAAGAAAACAAGGTGTGAAGGAAGAAAGTAAGGATGTAATGGCCAAAGCACCACCAACTTGTAACCTAGCTAATGCTAGGAAGGTGGGCCCACGACCAAAAGGATTACAAAAAGGGTGTGGTTTGGTGAAAGGAAGAAAAGAGCTTATTTTCAATATCCTGCCAGAACCTCTTTTGGGAGGTGCTCTGCTGGGAAAGCATCTTTACCTAATATAGGTAGTAAACTGGCTGGGATAATTGGATGCATGCTAGAGAGGTTGGTAGAAAGAGACCCAAGGTTTTACCTTTCAAAGGGGAGAAAGAGGTACACGGCAAAACAAAATTGATGGGAGTTTGTCATAGGATAGATAGTGGAAGAGAAAGAAAACGTTATACATGCTCAGAAGTAGTGGAGGTAGAATCCATACGACCAGAAGGGTAGTGGGCACCTTTGAAGAGTGTTTGTATGGACAAAATGGTAGGTGAGCAATAAGGGTAAAAGAGAGAAATCACACAAGCTTGATTTGGTGTATAAATAGGAATAGTACCCATAAGAGAAAAGGAGATAAGGACTTAGGCAATCAAAGCAAAGAGTTGAAAAGAAAAGAAGAGATAAAAGAGAAAGAGTGAAGTAAGACTTAGAAAGATAATAGAATGTATACGGCGAAAACAACATGCATCAATAGGAAAATCTTTTCCCTCGCTCATGTAACAAACCCACTATTTGTAATTTCATTAAATGAAAAGTAGCTATCCTGACCCTACCTCCAAAATGTACAACTTTTTGGCCTAATCTGATCATAAAGTTGTATAAGTTGGGGCTTGGTTTCTCTTTAGCTCACTTCCTGTGGAGACTCTTTATTTATAAATATTGATTCTACCACTCTAACTATGCTTAATCACTGACATGCTATTCGTACTGACCTTTCTGCTATAACCCACACACACACACACACACACACACACACACACATATCCATTGCTTGTTGTCTTTTTTCAAGGGTGTCTTGTCTTGTGCACAGACTGGCTCTAAGCAGATCTTGCGGAAATATTGAGCCAGGCTCAACTCTTTTACCTATTGTAGAAAGCCCTAGCCCAGAAGTATAAATGACCCCTACAATGTTAAGTACTAGATGACAAAAAAAATCTAATGTTGTTAACAATAATATTTTAAATATTAATATTGATACTACCTAGGATGTCACATAGACTATCACATAAGATTGTTATCTCTCTCTCTCTCTCTCTCCTCTTCTTTTCTCTCTCTCTCTCTCTCTCTCTCTCTCTCTCTCTCTCTCTCTCTTTATATATATATATATATATACACACAACCGAAGCCTTTGACTTTTGGTTGACCTCTGCATAATTTTCCACATCAACATTTTTTATTTTGATTTAATTTGGTTTAATTCTTTTGATTTTATAGCACCAAATTGCAGAAAATTTATTAATGGACCTCTGAAGAGTGTTTGCAACAGACAAAATAGTTGGTGAGCAATGAGGGTAAAAGAGAGAAATCACACAAGCTTGATTTGGTGTATAAATAGGAATAGTACCCATAAGAGGAAGGGAGATAGGGACTTAGGCAATCGGAGCAGAGAGTTAAATAGGAAAGAAGAGAGAAAATAGAAAGAGTGAAGTAAGACTTAGAACGATAAAAGAATGTATACGGTAGAAACAGCATGCATCACCAAGTAAATATTTTCCCTCCCTCATGTAACAAACCCACTCTTTGTAATTTCATTGAATGAAAAGTAGCTATCCTAACCCTTCCTCCAAAATGTACAACTTTATGGCCTAATCCGATAATAAAGTTGCATAAGTTGGAGCTTGGGATCTCTTTAGCTCACTTCCTGTGGAGACTCTTTGTTTATAAATATTGATTCTACCACTCTAACTATGCTTAATCACTGACATGCTATTTGTACTTACTTTTCTGCCATAACCCATATATATATACACACACACACACACACACACATCCATTGCTTGTTGTCTTTTTTTAGGGGTGTCTTTTCTTGTGCACAGACTGGCTCTAAGTAGATCCTACGGAGATAACGAGCTAGACTCAACTCTTCTACCCACTATAGAAAGCCTTAGCCCAGAAGTATAAAAGACCTCTACAATGTTAAGTTCTGGATGACAAAATAAAATCTAATGTTGTTAACAATAATATTTTAAATATTAATATTGATACTACCTAGGATGTCACATTGACTACCACATAAGATTGTTATCTCTCTCTCTCTCTCTCTCTCTCTCTCTCTCTCTCTCTCTCTCTCTCTCTCTCTCTCTCTATATATATATATATAGACACACACACACACCAAAGCCTTTGACTTTTGGTTGATCTCTCCACAATTTTCCACATCAACATTTTTATTTATATTTTTTATTTTAATTTAATTCTTTCAATTTTAGAGCACCAAATTGCAGAAAATTTATTAAATTTCTTTTGGAAAAAAAAAATAGTTGTTTGGTGCTATATACACTTAAAGGAGACCTAATTTATCACCTAATCAGAGAATTTTTAGATAATCCTAACAAACTATATAATAACTCCATTAATATAAATCTATCCCAAAAAACGGAATATATCTCCATTAATTTGATAATTTCTACGTTAATGACATTAAAATTAAAAAAAAAAAAAATCTATCATATTTCCTTATATCTATCAATCACGTTTTGTTTCTCTTTTTTTCTTTTTTTTTTTCTTTTTTTTATATTAACGTTAATTAGAAATTATAATTTCAATAGGATTTAAACTCTATAATTATATCAAATGGACTCTACTAACATATTCATCCTTAAATATATATATATATATATATAACCAAATTTGATTAGGAATCCATAACCCTATATTATATTATAAATAGTTTTTTTAGGGATTATTTGTTACAATTTCAACTCGGTTTTTCATTCCTATATTTTATTTTAAATAGTTTTTTTTTTTGGGGATTATTCTTCCAATACCACTCTGCTGTACAGTCTCTTGCATTGATTTTGGTTCTTGGAGTGCCTTCAAAACAAAATGTATTTAAAATTTTCGTATTAGGTTTAATGTTAACATATATGAGAGATATTTTGGTCAATTAGAAAAAGTTTGATGAAACATAAAAGGAAAAAGAACTAAAGAACACACAATTTGAAGAAAAAAAAAATGATTGTATTAGGTAGAGGCTTTTGGAGATTTTTGTTTTCATTTTGGGAACTCTTTATGTTCATGTGTATTTATGTAATGGGTTTAATTGAATTGGAATTATCTTTGAAACTCTGGTTTTTATTGAATAATGAAAATGGCAGAAGAAGTATGTTCCAATATTTGGAGTTTTTTGTATATGTGTTGTTGTAGTTTAAACTTGGTATTTGAATTGTTAAATTGTTAATTCACAGTTTCATTGTTCATCGATTAATCATGAATAATAATATTGCTATTTGTAGCCATCATGATTTAGTATCAATGATGTGATTATTCCGAATACTTTCCTTTAGAGTTTAGATAGAGTCTATTTTATGATTAAAAAAATTTACAATGAAAATAATTTTGAAATTACATTTTTTTTAAAAAAAAATTATTGGATACATTGGATCTTAAATGACTTCTATTAAATTCTATCCTTTATGGAATCATTAAAGAGAAAACTCATATAGATAGTGTAGGGTTGAAATTTGATGGACTAGGCACAAACTTTGCGTATTATGAGTCCAACGAATCCCCAACAATAAATTTATAGAGAATGGGTTAAACAGCTGGGCTTCTTATGGATTTAGCAACGGTTCATGCATGCAGATAAGGGTAAAAAGATGTTTAGACTAATATTCAATAAAAATTCTCTTGGGTCTGAAGAGAATTGGTATTTATCAACTTTCCTAATACAAATTTTTCTCCCTTTCTTTTCAGAGGCTTCTTCCCTTTATATATCCCCCTCCTTCTTCATCTTCACCGTACATTTGTTCTTCATCCAAGTACTCACTTGAGTACACGTCACATCAGACGTTTGCTTTAGTATGCCGTGAGTGGTGGTAGCTGAGGCTGAACTGTTCAGGTGTCTTCTCCACATAAATGCGGTCAGGAAAGCTGCTGCAGTGCATTAAATACGGTGGTAGCAGCTTTTCCTTTAAGATATTTTTATGCTCTCCTCATCCCAGGCACGCCCAGGATTTGCTCTCCTCCGTGGAATCAGTTGTGAAGGTCGCTTTTGCCCCCAGCATATTTGATTGATTAAGCACCATGATGATCCGACGATGGAACCTCTTCGGACAAACAGGGTAGTCTTCGGACGTATCCCAGTATTCCTTTCTGAGCGTATTTCCACCAAACGGGCCTAGCCTTGATCCCTTTCACCTCTTCGGACAAACAATGGTATACAAATTGGGCTCTGGGCCCAATTCGCAGCTTTGGGCTCGCCCCTACAATAGCCCCTCAAAATTCTAATTTTTCCCATGCATCTGAGGAGAAAAAATAGGATTTGATCCGTTACAAAATAGAATTTTTGAAACCATTGAATCGCTGAATCCACACGTGTGCGCGCATAAATTTGGGTGCTACATTATTGCCGCTGTTGTTGCACCATTTCCAAGGCGCCATCAATTGCTCCAGGCGGCGTCTTGTCTATGGAATCCAACGGTCAATTGCTGATCCAATGGACACGATTTTCTCAAACTTTGGGCGGGACAAATCCCACCATTTTGCCTGCCCCTATATAAAGCCACAGAGGGGGTTATTTTCCCCCTTACTTCGCAAATTCCAGACTCTCAGCGCACTCAGGCATCTACGCTCATAACGCCCTTCCTGTCATCAACTCCAACTCACTCCAGAATACATTACGGTCTCTCTGCGAGCATCAAGGTCATTCTTCCATTCAATTCCGCGTAAGTTCCTTGTTCGAGTTTCTAAAATTCTTTTCGGCTTGCTTCTTCGGCCTTTGGTAGTCGTTCCCCAGTTACTGTTTCGCATCTTCCCCTCTAACTTAACTGAAAATGGGTAGATTTGAATACTTAGTGGATAGTCCCTCCCAGATAGAGAAGTCTAGGGCGATGTATCGCATTCCTCAGGACGTGAGCTTGAGGTATTGCTCTCCGGAGGAGTTATTAACAAACCGAGAAGTGGGCGAAGTTGCAATCCCCATTATCGCTTTCCTAGAGGGAGGAATGACCATCCCCATGGGTCCTGTTACTAGAAGCTATCTTACAGGCCATAGACTTTGTCCTGAACAATGCGCACCTAACATGTTTAGGATTTTAGGAGCAGTTGACGACCTAAACCGACACTTAGGGTTGGGACTTACCTGGCTCGACGTGGTACACATGTACGAGTGCCGTAAAAAAGAGGGATCGGGATATTACCTGAGGTCCCGATCCGATATCGTCAGGCTCATTTCCTGTCTCCCCAAGTCTAACAAAGGGATGAAAGACGATTTTCTGATCGTCTCGGGCGCATGGCATGACGGACTTCATTGCCCGACCCAACCAGGAGAGCCAGGTGGGATATCCCCCATTTAGATTTTCTAACAATAGGTTTAGGATTTTTGCTTTTAATGATTCGGCCTTCTCCTTTTATCACATTCCGAGTTCTGACAGTTTTATTGCAATGCCTACAGATAGGAATCACGTTGCTCCTTGGCTCAGTCTTACAAACACTGCGGCACTCAATTACATTCTTCGGTCAGAAATCTTCGCGAGCGAAGACGGACAACTTAGGGCCGCGCACCTTATCCTCGGCTATACTCCGAAGACCAAAGATTTTCAGCCAATCGGCAACGCGATAACGCTCGGAGACCGTCGCATCCACCGTATCGACATCGCTCGAAAGGATTTCTTAGCGCCCTTCGACCTTGCCCCTGTGCCACATCCTAACCCGCAGGGCATTCCATTGCTCGTTCAGCCTATTCAGCAGGCTCCTCTTGAACCAGCAGTAACAGAAGAGAGAGTTGCTTCTTCTACCCCTTCCCTTGACGAGCAGATCGACCAGTTCAAATTCGAAGGGGAAGCTTCAGAAGAGGTTCAGATTTTGAACACCGACGAGGGGACTGATAGAAAATCAGTTGTTCTCCCACAAATAAACGTGTCAGACGACTTTTCGAACGAAGACATGCAAAGTCTAGCAGATCTGATGAAGAGCCGAAGGCCGAAGGCCCTGACTAAGGGCACTGGTACCTCTCAGCCAACGGTGGCACTTCCTCCTCCTCCTCTTCAGGTCCCCTCAGATCCCAGCTTGAAGCCAATGCCGGATCTAAAAAAGAAGAGGGTCGCGACTGAAACCGAACACACGGAGGTTGCGCTTCCGAAGGGGCCCAAGCAACAGAAGGTGACCCATAACACCAGGGGTAAAAGGGCTTCATCCGCCGACAGCAAGGATGACCCTGCGGCCGCAGACGTACGCCGAGGGGCTCAGACTTAGTCCCCAAAGTTGACGTTGGATGGTGCAACCATCCCCTACGACGCTTCCCTCAGGAATTACACTGGAGGGAAAGCCGGCTACATTGCAGAGGCGTTAGAGCAACCTCTGCTTCTTCCTAAGGACATAGAGTCCTACAGGCGCTTCAGCCAGCAAGAAATTTTCCTGTCCCTAAAAAGGGATTTAGCCATGGTAAGGGAATTAACCCTCTTATCAACTTTTTCCCATGTTTACAACTAACAGAAATTTTCATCTGTCGTGCAGATCGCCCAGCAAATATATGTGGCCGAAGAATGGAATAAGAAAGCCCATGTCCAAGTCCAGGCGGAGATCCACGCTCGCACGGAGACCGAGAAAGCCTTGGGCGGCCTTAAAGATGAGTACTTCCAGATATCTGAGCAGCTAAAACAGGAAGCAAAGGAGAAGAAGAGTCTGGAGGCGGACCTTAAGAACGCTCAGGAGCAGGCCGAAGATCAACGCAAAAAGCTATACACTACTGAGATCAACTTGGAAACAGAGAAAGTGTTGGGGAAGGATCTTCGTGCCGAGCTCGACAAAGCCAAGGATTCTGCTAAATTGGCCAAGGAGGACGCCCAACTGGCCAAGGAAGCACTTGAGGCTGAGAAAAAGGCTGCTTATCTGCTGGGGGTGAAGGAGACCTAAACGAGGCTGACTGAGGAGTTCGCCAAGGTCTGCAGGGAGTATTGCGAGGTGACGTGGGGCAAATGCCTTGACGCGGCTGGAGTTCCCCCAGAGTCTGCCCTAAGGCAGCCTGGGAGTATTTACTACCACCCCGATATCTGCGACCTGCCAGATACCTTGGAAGCCTCTTCGGTCACTCCAGACATCCCAGACTCCGCTGAGGCAAGCCGCGCTCCTGTTCAGACTGGGGATGCGGGCGATCCGTCAAAGACTAACCCAGTGCCTCAGAAGAAGGCTTAGGTGTTAAGGGGACATATACTTTTGTACTTGTAATTATTAAGAACCTATTTCCCTTTGCTTTGTAACGAAGTTATTTTTTTTCATCAATGAAATGGCTTACTTTTTATCTTTATTGCTATCATGGTATATGTCAGGATGCATCATTACAGCAAATAACAATAGCTTGACAAATGAGAACCTACTAGTCCCATGATTTTGATTTAGACAATGCCAACTAGGCCCTAAGGTAGTAATGACTGCATTGGAATGTTAATTTGCGGAAGTAACTTGGTCAGAGATCTGTTGATACAATTCAGTTTGAATTGAAATACTTGGGGAAATTGTACATCCAACCACCGTAGCATGTTGGTGACGTAGACCATAATACTTAAGAAAACTGCTCGTAAGGTAGTTAGTAAATGAGTTTAAGTTTAAACATTTATGTGAATCGTAAAGGAGTGTTAACTAACCCAAACCATCTGGTCCGAGGACTACAGGCATGATTGAGTTTAAGTTTAAAATACTTATGTGAATCGTAAAGGAGTATTAACTAACCCAAACCATCTGGTCCGAGGACTACAGGCATGATTGAGTTTAAGTTTAAACACTTATGTGAATCATAAAGGAGTGTTAACTAACCCAAATCATCTGATCCGAGGACTACAGGCATGATTGAGTTTAAGTTTAAACACTTATATGAATCGTAAAGGAGTGTTAACTAACCCAAATCATCTGGTCCAAGGACTACAGGCATGATTGAGTTTAAGTTTAAACACTTATGTGAATCGTAAAGAAGTGTTAACTAACCCAAATCATCTGGTCTGAGGACTACAAGCATGATTGAGTTTAAGTTTAAACACTTATGTGAATCGTAAAAGAGTGTTAACTAACCCAAATCATCTGGTTCGAGGACTACAGGCATGATTGAGTTTAAGTTTAAACACTTAGGTGAGTTCTTAGCATAACAAAAATGGTATCATGACTGAAGGAAGACTTCTTTTAATAGTAATACCTTTTGAGGTTATTTACATTCCACGGTCGGGGTACTACATGATTATTCAGATCTTTTAAGAAGTATGCTCCAATGCCAGCCCTTGAAGTAATGCGATATGATCCTTCCCAGTTCGGTCCCAGTTTCCCCCAAGCTGGATTCTTTGCATTACCTACCACCTTCCTTAGTACCAGATCACCAGGCTCTAAGGGTCTCAGCCTTACGTTGGCGTCGTAGCCCTGCTTGAGTTTCTGCTAGTAATGCTCCAGTCGGACCATTGCACTTTCCCTTCGTTCTTCAATTAGATCCAAACTCTTTTCCAGCTGCCCATCGTTGCCTATTGGATCAAAAGAGCTAGGTTTGTATGTTGGGAATCCAGTCTCCAGAGGTATAACAGCCTCATCCTCATAAGTCATTGAAAAGGGGGTCTCTCTGGTAGACCTGCGAGGTGTAGTTCTGTATGCCCACAACACGTGCGGCAGTTCCTCCACTCATCTACCCGTCGCATCGTCCAGCCTTTTCTTTAATCCGTTAACTATGACTTTATTAACAGCTTCTGCTTGCCCATTTCCCTTGGGATAAGCAGGGGTGGAGTATCTGTTTGTGATCCCTAACTCGCCGCAGTAACTCCTGAAAGCTTTGCTATCAAACTGAAGCTCGTTGTCCGAGATCAGGGTATGGGGGATCCCGAACCGAGTGATGATATTTTTCCAGATAAATTTCTAGAGGTTCAGTTTCGACCCATTTGGTGAAGTAGTCTGTTCTGACCAGAAGGTACTTCTTGTTTCCTGTTGCCTTAGGGAATGGGCCTACGATATCCAATCCCCATTGAGTGAAAGGTCATGGGCTGGATAGTGGATTAAGGTTACCACCCGGCTGATGTATGTTCGGCGCAAACCGCTGGCACTGGTCACACTTTTTAACATATGCATGGGCCTCTCTTTGCATATTTGGCCACCAATAACCCTGAGTAATGGCTCGGTGAGCTAAGGATCTACCTCTCGTATGGCTCCCACAGATCCTTTCGTGCAATTCTTCTAGCAATGACTCAGCCGCTTCAGGATGCATGCACATCAGGTATGGACCTGAATAGGAACGTTTATACAGTTTGTGGTCCTCAGACAACCAGAACCTCGTAGCTTTCCTCCGAACTTTGTCCGCTTCCCCTTTTTCTTCTAGCAATATGTCGTCCTTCAAGAACTTGATGATGGGATCCATCCAGCACTGGTCGGCCCCTGATGTAATAAACCTGGACTGCCTTTTTTCTTAATTCCGTAGGTCTCTGCATGTCCTCAATGAGGATAACTCTTGGTAATTCCTGTGCCGAAAAGGTGGCGAGTGTGGCTAAAGAATCGGCATGTGTGTTGCCACTTCTGGGGATGTGCCACAGGTTAAAAGATTCAAACTCTGACTGCAGGGACTTAGCCAGGCTCAAATACCCCTGCATCCTTTCGTCTTTCGCCTCGAATTTTCCCTGCACTTGGCCGACGATTAACCTTGAGTCCGAGAATATCTCAACTGACTTTCCTCCCATCCTTCGTACCATCTTCATCCCCATCAATAGAGCCTCGTACTCTGCCTCATTATTCGTTGCTGAAAAATCCAGTCTTAACGCTTTTTCAATGATAATTCTTTCTGGGGATATCAGCACTAGCCCCACTCCTGAACCTCTCTGATTCGATGCGCCATCTACGTACACTTCCCAGGGTAATGGGCTCTGTAGAGAAACCATGCCAACGGACCTTCCATCCAGGCCTAGTGTTGGTGTTACTTCTTCTAAATGAGGCTCCGTGAACTCGGCGACCAAGTCCGCAAGGATCTGGCCCTTCACTGATGTGCGAGGCATGTACTTGATATCAAAAGCCCCTAGGATTGTCCCCCATTTGGCAATCCTTCCAGTGTAGTTGGCGCTTCGGCGTATTGCCCTGAGTGGAAGCTGGGTGAGGACTATAACGGTGTGGGCTTGAAAATAGTGAGGCAGCTTCTTCGTGCCAAGCACCACAGCTAGGATAGCCTTTTCTAATGGTAAATAACGAATTTCAACTTCATGCAGTGACTTACTTACGTAGTAAATTGGTTTTTACACCCCACAGTCCGTCTGTATCAACACCAAGCTCACAGCATTAGGAGCTACAGCGATGTAAGCAAACAAGACCTCATCTGGTTCAGGACTGGACATGATTGGTGGCCGAGCCAAGTAGTCCTTAAGTTGCTGAAAAGCAACAGCACATTCCTCCGTCCATTCAAAACCTTCCACTTATTGATCAATGAGAAGAAAGGCCTACACCTGTCTACTGATCTGGAAATGAATCTATTAAGGGCAGCGGTCATCCCAGTGAGCTTCTGAATTTCCTTGGGGTTCCGAGGAGCTCGCAAGTTGTTGATGGCCTTTATCTGATCGGGGTTAACTTTAATTCCCCTGTGAGTGACCATATACCCTAAGAACTTGCCTGATCCAACACCAAACGAACACTTGGATGCATTCAAGTGTAATCTGTGTCCCCTCAAAATTTCAAAAACATCCCTAAAATCCCCAATGTGCTCAGCTATGACCTTGCTTTTCACCACCATGTCATCAATATAAACTTCCATGCTTTTACCCAATTGCGGCTCAAACATTCTGATCATCATCCTCTGATAGGTAGCCCCTGCATTTTTCAAGGCGAACGACATTACCTTGTAGTGGTAATTCCCCACAGGGGTTACGAAAGCTGTTTTCTCCTGATCGGTGAGAGCCAGTGGTATCTGATGATAACCTTGGAATGCGTCTAAGAAACTCATCCGAGGGTGTCCAACAGTGGCATCAACTAGTTGGTCTATCTTCGGCATGGGAAACAGATCCTTCGGATAAGCTCTATTAAGATCAGTGAAGTCCATGCACACTCACCACTTTCCGCTTTTCTTTTTTACCACCACGGTGTTAGCCAGCCATTCGGGGTAAAAGATTTCTTTAATAGCCCCTGCTTGCTTGAGTTTCATCACTTCCTCCCTGACTGCGTCTGCGTGCTCCCTCGATGGACGCCGTAGCGGTTGTTTCTTGGGAACGATGGTGGGATTAACGTTTAGATGGTGGCAAATAAAATCTGGGCTTACCCCTGGGGCTTCTGTGGAGTCCTATGCAAACACATCAACGTTGGCTCTGAGGAACTCTATCAGCTCTTCCTTCTCTTGAGGAGGCAGCATAGATCCGACTTGAAAAAACTTCTCTGGGTCGTTGTCAACAACTATCCTTGCCAAGCTTTCGCACTCTGTCTCTTCGGCCGAGGTTTCGGTGTCCAGCACCAAAGGTTTTAACTGCTATAAAATCTCATCATTACGTTTCGGGGACTCAGCCTGGAGTTTGTGCTGGATAGCTGCCACCAGACATTGCCTGGATGTAGATTGATCTCTTCGGATCTCCTCAACCCGCCCCTCGGATGGGTATTTAATCTTCTGATGAAGGGTGGAGGATACGGCCCCGAGGGTATGAAGCCAAGGTCTCGCCACAATAGCAGTGTAAGGCGAATATGCATCCACCACTATAAAATCTACCTCCACCGTCTCAGATCCGGTTTGCACAGGTAGTCTGATCTGGCCCTTCGGGATGACCACTTTGCCATCAAAACTCACCAAAGGGGAACTGTACGGCGTTAGGTCTTCGGAAGATAAGTTCAGTCCCTTATAAAGGTCTGGGTACATTATTTCCGCGGCGCTGCCTTGATCTACCATCACCCTTTTCACGTCGTATCCACCTATTCTGAGAGTAACTACCAAAGCGTCATCATGCGGCTGTATAGTCCCAATTTTGTCCTCGTCCGAAAAGCCCAAAACTGGTTAAACCCCCATCCTAGGCCTCTTCGGCTCTCTGTTAACACTCTCCAAGGGTGTCCAAGCAACCGATAGTATTCTGGATGGGCAAGACCCTGTCCTCTTTGGTGCGGCAAAAATAACATTAATCGTACCCAATGGGGGTTTTACAGAATCACCTCTCCTAGGCCCCGCGTTTGCCTGGTTTCCCTAACCATATGAGTGGTGTAAAAGTTGCTTCAACTTGCCCTTGCTGATAAGCTGATCCAAATGGTCCCACAGGCTCCTACAATCCTCAGTGGTATGCCCATGGTCAAGATGATATTGACAGTAGAGATTGTGGTTGCGCCTTTCACGGTTTCCGACCATCTTGTTTGGCCTCTTGAAGAAAGGCTCATTTTTTATTCTCTCCAGGACTTGGTGCACTGGCTCACGAAAAACAGCATTGACTGTCTGAAAGTTTGCTGTGCTTTGTCCGACCTAATCCTTTCTCGGCCTGTTATGGCTCTTCCGGTCCGACCTGAAATCCCTCCTCTCCTGAGAGATAACCTTATCCTTTCCCCTACCCTGCTGTTGGTCTTCTTCAACTCTCTTGTACTTGTCAATCCTATCCATCAACTGGCATACACTGGTAGCCGGTTTGCCCGTTAGGGACGTCCTCAAGAGATGTTCAGTGGGGAGGCCTAGCTTAAAAGAGCTGATGGCCATCAAGTCACAGTCTTCCTCCATCTCGTTATACGTTTCCCAGAACCTATCTGAGTATGACTTCAGAGTTTCACCCTCCTTCATGCTGACGGATAATAGGGAGGCCATGTTCTGCGGAACCCTTCGACATGTGACAAAACGCGACCCAAATGCCTGAGTTAGCTCTTGGAACGAGCTTATGGAGTCCGCTTTCAGGTTATCAAACCATCTCATGGCAATTGGTCCCAAGCTGGACGGGAAGACCTTGCACATTAGGGCCTCGTCTCTGGAGTGAACGGCCATCCTCTGGTTGAAATGACTCACATGCTCCACAAGGTCTGTCCGGCCGTTGTAGATGGTGAATGTAGGCTAGTGGAAACGTCGAGGAAGTATTGCATTCTCGATGTTACGTGTAAAAGGAGATCTAGAGATCTAATCCAGAGCTTTACTCATAGCATCGCTCCCTACGCCCCTTAGTAAGGGGCTCCAAGGATTCCTCTCACGATGGTGCATCTCCTCATAGGGAAAGGACTCGCCGATTGGTGTTCGAAGTTTTGGCTTGTAGTCAATGTCCCGTTCGTCCTCAGAATCTTCATCGGAGTACGAGGAAATGCGTTTCCTTTTTGCATGGCGCAGCTCCCTCTTTAGCCTTTCAATTTCTAACTGCATGCTACGGTTTTTCCCTGCATGGGACATGTGGCTCTCCCCATGCAACTGGCCTCGATCGTCACGTGCGGTGTATATGATGCCTTCACGATCCTGCCTCCGTTCCAGATTAAGAAAAGGATCAGTGTGCTGAGATGCCCTGGACTCTGCTGGACGTTGCCTTAATTCAGCCATTTATGAGGTGTTACCTCCACCTTTGCTCAAGTTATTACCCACAGACGGCGCCAATTGTAGGGTTGAAATTTGATGGACTAGGCACAAACTTTACGTATTGTGAGCCCAACGAATCCCCAACAATAAATTTATAGAGAATGGGTTAAATAGCTAGGCTTCTTATGGATTTAGCAACGGTTCATGCATGCAGATAAGGGTAAAAAGATGTTCAGACTAATATTCAATAAAAATTCTCTTGGGTCTGAAGAGAATTGGTATTTATCAACTTTCCTAATACAAATTTTTCTCCATTTCTTTTCAGAGGCTTCTTCCCTTTATATATCCCCCTCCTTCTTCATCTTCACCGTACATTTGTTCTTCATCCAAGTACCCACTTGAGTACACGTCACATCAGACGTTTGTTTTAGTATGCCGTGAGTGGTGGTAGATAAGGCTGAACTGTTCAGGTGTCTTCTCCACATAAAGGCGGCCAGGAAAGCTGCTGCAGTGCATTAAATGCGGTGGTAACAGCTTTTCCTTTAAGATATTTTTATGCTCTCCTCATCCCCAGGCACGCCCAGGATTTGCTCTCCTCCGTGGAATCAGTTGGGAAGGTCGCTTTTGCCCCCATCATATTTGATTAATTAAGCACCATGATGATCCGACGATGGAACCTCTTCGGACAAACAGGGTAGTCTTCGGACGTATCCCAGTATTCCTTTCTGAGCGTATTTCCACCAAACGGGCCTAGCCTTGATCCCTTTCACCTCTTCGGACAAACATTGGTATACAAATTGGGCCCTGAGCCTAATTCGCAGCGTTGGGCTCGCCCCCACAGATAGGTATTAGGATATTATTTGGAACTATCATAATAGATTAACATATTAAATATGGTACAGATCTAACTGTAATATCCTATGCTATAAAATTAAAATTGGGCCTATGGTTATCTTCTCTTTGCAAAAAAATGGTTAAATTCTCATTAATTGTGATAGTTCACTTTTAGGTAAAATATAAATTCTATTAACTAAGTTCTAAGAAAATTAAAATTCTATTTCAAAAAATTTCCAAAACATTAGATTTTATTTTTATTTTAATAATTTTATATTGTAAAAGAATAAAATTTATACATTACATACAATCATTATTTCAGTTACCTTCTAAATGATGGAGGATATGAGAATGAAATTTGTAGATCTACTATCAAGATAACATAGATTATATTGGTGGTGGATAGTAGATTTAATTGCAGTTGAGTATTGTGTGAAGTCATCACCATAGATAGCTCACGCCGGAATGTGTTATGTTGAACTAATGATATAAAAGAAAAAGAATTTTTCTAAACCATTATATTGAACAAAAAATTACTTATTTTCATTCATTTTCAAGCTATACATTTTTTTAAGTCAAGTCAAGGATCTTTAAGAAAAATATATACTTTTAATTTTTATTTAACTATCCCGAGTATCGCACATGTTAGCGACTTGTTATTGTTATTATCATTATTTTGGAAAAAGAAAAGAAAAGAAGAACTCGGCCAAAGTAAAGTAAAAACATAAAGAAAAGACATTAAAACCATCACAAACTCAATGTTTTCTAATCCATGTTCGGTCACATACAGAAAAAGGCATTAAACCCATCACAAACTCAATGTTTTCATTCAACCGAATATGAGAAAACTTGGTTTACATTTTCAATCTAGCAAATGAAACAGCTACAACCAAAAAATAGGAAACGTAGATTTTGTTGGATTTTTTTCTTTTAATTCAAAAACCTCAAAGCAAAGCAAAATGAGAGTTTTTGGACACTTAACGATAATCCCATAACAAAAATGGACACTTAACTATAATTCCTTTGTGTTAAGATAGCTTTCTATGTTTTCCCATGTTTGTTAGCATCAGAAAAACTGAATTAAAGGAAAATTATCGTTGATCAATATAAAAAGTATGACTTATTTATTAGAAATTGTTTTCCAACAAATTTTTTTAGAAAACAACTTTATCTTATGGCAAGCTAAATAAAGGAAGTTAGGAGGTTGTTTTTTAACACATTTAAAATTTTTACCAAATATTAAAAAATGAAATAGTTTGGGAAAAATGCTCATACGCCTCCTAAAATTTAAGGGAGTGGGGACCCTCCAAAAAAAAAAAAAAAACTTTAAAGGAGTGGTCATGACACCCCCCTAAACTTTTATTTTGGCCAATTTACTCCACAAACTTTACCCATCTGACTTGAACTTTAAATCACCAAATATGCAAGGACTGAACCACGTGAGAGGGAGAGGGACTAAGAGAGACCTACGGCCGGCGTAGTTAGGAGAAAGAGAAATTCACTACAAAAAAAAAGGTCCTATAGCCGCATTTTAAAAATGTGGCTATAGCTCCTGAAAACATGGCTATAGGTCAATTCAGCCTATAGCCGCGTTTTCAGCCGTGACCTAAAACCCGTAACTATAGGCCAGGACCAATGGCCGCATTTTTAGAAACGCGACTATAGGACATACTTTAGCTGCATTTATAAAAGGCGGCTATAGGGAACAGCTATAGCCACATTTTAAAAACGCGGCTATAACCCTTTTGTTTTTTGTTTTTTTCCTGGCCAAATGGCAAATGCTTGTCTACAAACGCTGCTATAAAGGAGAATTGAACAGTCTGAATTAAAAAGAAAAGAAAAGGAAAATGAGACTGTAATTGCTTGCAGATATGAGAAAAAGGGTAATATCAAGCAACATACTTCCTAAAAAATAAAAATAAAAATCTCAATAAGCAAAACCTAGAAGCACCATTTTCACAAATTTAAATTAATGAACTATCTCATCATTGAAGCTTCCAAGACTCATAAGACAAAGTTTTAATTGATATAAACATAAACACATATTACTGCTGGCAATAATACTTCTGCCCTACCTTCGTAAAGTTCTAAGGCATCCTAGTGAGCTACATAATAAATACCCAAGAAATCACAAACACTAAAATTTTATCATTCCAGTAAAGAAGTAGACACAAAATATAAACAAAAAGGAACAGAAACAACTTAAGGAATCCATAGATTCTAGGTGAAAATTGACAAGATCTTTTATCTATAATAATGTTTCTTAGTAAAGTATTGTCCTTAAAAAAATTTTAATGAAATGAATGTGTGACCCTCGTTCTCAATTTTTTTTGGTTGTTGTCAAATATAAAACTTTGTTAACAGCACTTAGTTATGCCTAAGATACTCCAATTGCAAGTTGGTCATCATAGGGATACCATTTGTCCCAAAAATAGGACCCACGAGGTTTATTTTCAGAATTAGAGTGAGTATATAAGCTCCTTTTTTAGGCACATAAGCCAAACTAGTTTAGCTTTATTAAGCTAAGCTAGTCCAAGCCAAGTTATATGGGGTCGCACATGCAATCTTTAGGTTTAATTTTATAGGCACATATAATATAACAACTAATAGTAATAATCTTTTGTGTCACATTATCTAAACCAAATGAATGGGGTATACTATAAGATTAGTAAATTTACTAAAAGAAATGCGACAAAAGCACACACATTATTATTATCATTAGTAAAGAATATTATCTCTCACCAACTTTGAACAAGTGTGTGCCAACCAACACTTTTGTGCATGCATGAGTAGCTAGTAGGCTAGTAGGGTCATCATCGTATAAAGCCTTGGGCTTAGGGAGACATGGACATATGAGAAAGGGTACGATGAATGCGGGCGATTAGAAATTAAAGAAGAAAGATAAACAAACAAAAACAATGCATAGCTCAATTACGTATGCCCCGAACATTCATCAGCCACGAGGGATCCTCAACCCTATTTCCAGTCCATGGCTTTTTGCATAGTGGGATTGGATATTGTTGAGCCATTTCCAAAAGTAGCTGGAAACCAGAGATGGCTCCTTGTTAGGATTGATTAATTCACCAAATGGGTCGAAGCGGAACCCTTTCGAACATCCAACATCAGGACGTGAAAAGGTTCATTTGGCAGAATATTATCACAAGGTTTGGTGTCCCTCATACTCTCATATAAGACAATGGTCTCCAATTCGACAGCAAAGCCTTTCAAAGATATTGTTGTGAATTGGGAATAAAGAACAATTATCTACACCTGCTTTGCTGTCGAATTGCCCCATGTTCTATAGGCATATCGTACCACACCAAGGAGATCAACTGGCGAAACTCCTTTTCTATGATGTATGGTTATGAGGCAATCGTCCCCCTCATGATAGGGTTCCCGGAGATGAGAATCGACCAGTTTGGTGGCAACAAAAATAAGGAGCTCCTCTCTACCAGCCTAGACTTGATCGAGGAGAAGAGGGAAATCACTACTATCAAGTTGGTCCATTACCATCAGAAACTCAAACAAGGATACGACTACGGCATTAAGGGAAGAGCATTTGTGTCTGGGGACCTAGTCTCGAGAAGGGTCGTAAGGAGTAAGAAGAATTTAGCATGGGAGAAGTTGGGACCTAATTGGGAAAGGCTCTATCGGATCACATCAGTAGCAGGAATTGGGGCTTATTGCTTGGAAGACTTAGAGAAGAACCTACTCCCCTGGCCATGGAATGTAAAAAACTTGCGAAGATATTACTATTAATAAGAAGTACTGTTTTTATTCATGGTATGCCTTATTTAATTTTCATGCACGTTGATGTGTTACTACTATCATTAAACTCATCTGCATTAACCTGGGGAGTTTGAAAGAGTGAGGACCAACCCTTTCAAGTTAATTCCTAAAAATACTCTAAGGGTTAAATAGAACCTCAGCTAGGTTCGACTCCTCGGGTCACCTGCCTTGGGTAAATTAATTCTTAAAGACACTCTAAAGGTTAAACAAAACCTCGGCTGGGTTCGACTCCTTAGGTCACCTACCTTGGGTAAATTAATTCTTAAAGACACTCTAAGGGTTATACAGAACCTTGGCTAGGTTTAACTCCTCGGGTCACCTATCTTGGGTAAGTTAATTCTTAATGACACTCTAAGGGTTAAACAGAAGGGTCACCTACCTTGGGTGTCGATGCCTCGCGGCAGTTGACCACCCATCGCAGCAATGCTCGCACGCCTTGAGGCGACTTCTTCAAGCTCGGGTGCTGTGAAATGAGGGTATAGGTCCTTTGGTGTGTGACTTGAATGAGTCAATTTTAAACTATTATTACCAAAGGTAAGTGAAGTCACCACCAATCATTGGGTTTTTTCTAAGGTGTGATTGGTCACCTAACTCTATAAGATTTTATTACCAATCTTAGGTTAAGAAAAATGTTGTTTTTCCTAATCTAATGCGAACGGGTAAAAAAAATCTTGATTCTTGAGTTCAAAAGTCTGGTTACATGCAGGGACGGTATTAGGCATCCCGCAACGCTATCCAGAGACAGTCCTTTGTTTTTATAAAATCTTAATTTGTGGACATTGGTAGTTAAAAACAAACTATTGGCATTAGCTTTCGAGGCTTTAACAGTATTGGGCTTTGAGATTTTTGGGATCATTGCCAAATTTCTACAATGAAAATTCGGTAGCATTTCGTCTTATTTTTGTGGCGAAAATCTAGCAGTCCATCATTTAAAGTGTGTACCCACACCAAAAGGTCAAGAGCACCCATAATTATGAGAGGGTCGCTCCCCTAACCATGGAAGTCCATCATACGAAGTGCATGATAACCCATAAACAAGCAGACACACACACACACACACACACACACACACACACACACACACACACACACACACACACACACACACTTACATCATGTAGAATGCAAGTACACAGAGTTGGAATATAAAGTAGACATTGCCAATGTTCCAAAGGTATGGCCCAGTAAGGTACATGAAATATAAAAAGGACATTGCTATACCCAAGCAACACGGCCCAAGCAAGGTACTGGAAAGAAAAGCCTAATCTAGATACATGGTTAAAAAAAAAAAAAAAGGCTAGGAGAGAGAAAGAAACCACTTGAGAAGTTTAAGCCTCCTAATCTACTAAACATTACCCTTTTTGGGCTTGCCTCTCCTAGCTTGCATTTTCCCTTTTAGCTTGCATCTTGGAAGTTGTGCCCTCGCTCCAAGCATGTACATGCAACAACAAAAGAAACACAAAGCCAACAGACAAGCCAGAAGAAAAAAGACAAGCAAACAAAATATAGCACACAAAGGGGCAGACAAACATATTATCAAACAAGCATGTTATCAAATAGACATGTTATCAGGCAAAAGAGGGTGTAGGTTTGGATTTGGTGTCTGTAGTTCCATCATATTAAAGTTTCCATCATATTGGAGTACGAACAACACGTGTGCCATCAAGCAAAGTTCCTAAAAGGGACTCGGGATCTCATGTACAAAGACAGGTATGAACTAAGCTTGATGACATGAACAAGCACACAAGGACACATGCATAAGCATATAAACAAAGGATGCAAGGATGCAAACAAAGAAAAGAAAGCCAAACAAGATGGCACAAAGCACGCAAAATAAGCATAAAGGAAGCAAAGCATGTTATCATACAAAGGGGAAGGGTAAACATGTTATAAGGCACACAAAAGGGTTGACATGAGAAACCCTAACATGCAAAGCTAGGGAAAAAGGGAAAAAGGGATAAGCGGCAAGCAAACCAACATCACTAGGATGTATTCCCACACATGGTTGTCCAAACAAGCCACAAAAGGGAAGAGGATTTAATCAAACAAACAAGAAGGCCCCAAAGACCAAAAAGCACAAACCCACAAAGGGAAACAAGACATGTGAAGATGGCAAGGATGCAAGAAACGAGATCTAAGCATACAAGCATGGATCAAAAGCATAAACACATGGCAAAGCAAACACATGCATAAAGGAACTAATCCAAACCCTTCATTGTAGGCCTAGGTTTATGGATATGGGCTTAGACCACAAGATCTAGATCCATATCCCTACCCAGTAGCCAAAGCATAAGAAAAAGGCATATGCGAGAGATATAAAGACATAGCCAAACGCTAGGCATAGCATCCAAACAAAACTTTAAGCACATGAACACATTGATCTAAGCATAAACAAGGAGGCTATGCCAACAACATCAAAGCAAAAAAACATGTTATAAAACAAGTAGACATGCTAAGAAAGCTATAAAACATGCTAGAAAAGAAATAAATGCTAGGAAATTAAATGGGTGTAGATAGTAGCTAAAAAGCTACATCTACACCCCTAAACCTCCAATCCAAGGTTCTAATGCCAAGGAAAGGAAGATGAGAGCAAGAACACTACCTCTTGATTATTGGAGAAAAGCAAAGAATCAAAAGTTTTTGTGTGTGTTTTTGGAGAGAATTAGAGAGAAAGAGAAAGTGAATTTGCCCAGAAGTTCTTCCAAAATGCCCAAAATTCCTTTTTTTTTTTTTTTTTGGGTTCTGGGGGTTAAGAGGGATTTATAGTGGATTTGTCATTATTCAGCTATCAGCGGCCCCAAAAGGGCCGCTAGCTAGCTTCGACGGCCCTTTAGGGTGCGCCAGGGCTGATGTTGACATCAGCAATTTGTCATTTTCCTTGGTTCAACTTTGGACGCATATTTGAATGCCTTTCCGAACTCCGATTAAGCTAATCTTGGTGTCTTCGGAAAGGTCTAGATGTCTAGTTTCTAGAACACTAGATCAAATGAAATTCCAAAGATTGGAACAAAATTTATGGCCACGGGAAGCGAGCTAATGCCCCCAGCACAATTTTCAAGATATCTCAACCGTTTTAATTCCAATTTCGACCCATGAATAGTCGTTGAAAAGGAAATTAAATAATCTTCATAATGGTGCTAGTTTTAACCTATTCTAATGGTCAAATCAAAATTAGGATTTCTAGGGCCCCTTAGAGTCAACTCCGAGTCAAACTTGGTCAAACTTAATAAAAAGCTCCTAATAGCTCGGGTTTGACATAAGAACATGAAAAAAGTGGTTTTGGAGTGATGTTGACCCACATTGACTTTTGGTCAACCCAGGTTTGACCAGGGGCATTTTGGTCATTTTGACTTAAATGTATTTTGGGGGCTTTAATGCCCGAACAGGTTGTGTCATGTCAATCTAGATCTTTTAGCAGACCCATGGTGGAAAATTAATATTTTTGGATTTTTAAGGATCCAACACGCAAATCAAGGGCGGACAAAATACAGTATCTACATTGGTAAATTAATTCTTAAAGACACTCTAAATGTTAAACAGAATCTCTGCTAGGTTCAACTCCTCAAGTCACCTGCCTTGGGTAAATTAATTCTTAAAAATACACTAAGGGTTAAATAGAATCTCAGCTGGGTTTGACTCCTCGGGTCACCTGCCTTTGGTAAATTAATTCTTAAAAATACTCTAGGGGTTAAACAAAGCCTCGACTAGGTTCGACTCCTCGGGTCCCCTGCCTTGGGTAAATTAGTTCTTAAAAACACTTAAAGGTTAACCCAAAGCATACAAGGTTCATATAAAGAGTTGACTCCTAAATCTTAGCTTAGCTAATTATTTACAAGGTAAAGCGCATTGCTATCCTATTTATACTCCTTGAATCAGTCGAGCATTAAAATAATTTGCAACCATTTTTAAAGTACCCAACGCACTACATAAAAGTGAGTACCATATATGAAAAGAAGAATGAAAGTAGTTGTACACAACATGCAAAAAAAAAAAAAAAAAAAATATATATATATATATATATATATATATATATATATATATATATATATATATCATTAGTCAAAAGAGAAGGAGTTACAAATTAGGGAACCCTACAACTCAGGCTAAATGCAGAACTGAAAGCCCTATTACAAAAAATAAATGGTCCTTTCTACTCTTTAAACTCCTACTCCATGGCCTCGCTCCCTTTCCCACCTTCAGCTGGAGGTTGAGAGGTTGGGGTAGCAAAACTTGTCTCAGGAGAGGAAGAGCTGGCCGTGCTTCTAAGGGCAAGGGGGAAGATAACCCTCTCTGGGTTCTTTAGCTCTAAGGAAGGGTCCATTCTAGCAGTGTTTAGAGCTTTGGCCCAAACTTTAAGGCAGAACCCTCGGCACACCTTTGTGAGCTGAGACTTGAGGCCTTCCTCGGTCTTTTTCTGCCCCAGCTCATAAGCGGCCTGCTCGGCCTTTGACACCTCCTATCCTTTACCCTTTAACTCCTTCTTCAGGTCCTCAATGTTCTCCCTAGAGACAGTTAACTGCTCATTTTCTTTTCAAAGTTGGCTACGCTGCTCATTTGCTTGCCTCTTGAAACCAGCCACAACCACTTTAGCACTCTTCTTTGCCTTCTTAGATTCGATCAGCTTGCTGAGGGCTTCTTCTTTCTTCTCAACTAAGGCCTGAGTCTGCAACAAATCTGCGAGACTCTTCTTCTTTGAATTGGCCAAGGCATGGTCTACCTATTCCTCAACGACATAAGACGCCTGAATGGCCTGTCAAAAAAAAAAAAAAAAAAAGAAAAAAAAGAAAAAAGAAATGATAAGTAGAGAGTTATCTCGAACTTCTCATAAGAAATAATGTGGTGAAAAGGACAAACAAAAAAAGAAGAGGCTCAAGGGTTTAGGGTTTGAAAAACTTACCAAGGACAAGTCCCTTTTTAGGGAAAGGAACACTTCGTGTTTCTGCAGGTTCCTTAGCTTCGTCATATTTCAGGGGAGAAGCTGCTCCTACTCAACCGAGTCGGCCATATAGCTAGCCCTTCCCTAGTGGAAGTCTTTAATGAAGGAGTTTGAAGGGAGAGGGACTCCATTAAAGACCAATGCAAGGTTCTAGGCAAGGACCCTAAATCGTCGATCAACAACGACCTTGGAGTTCGTGCCTTTAGTGGCACTCTTCTTCTGTTGGGTCCTTGTAGACTTGGACCTCTTACCAGTCTTCTGAGCCACTTAGGTCTAGATCTCCCCCTCCTTTGAAACCTCCTTGCTTGACATTCTCTCTCTCTTTCTTCTTCTCGCTTAGCTCACTAGGAGAGGCCTGAGATGGAATAGGGGTAAGAGGCCTTAGATCAACCGGGACTTCAAGTGTGGCACCCCTGTCATGGGACTCCAGCAGTGCTAGCAAGTTGGGAGTGTTCTTTTGGATAACGATACCGGTTGGTATGTTAGTGATCCTTTGGTTGGCGTTGACTTATACTGTGACTTGTGGTCTAGAGTTGGTCTTGGAATGCTCAGTCTGATCTAGCTGGTTAAAGACCTCGAAATCCTTTTCAAGGTTAATAAAGGAAAGCTCCCTTGCCACCTCCTTTTGTTCTTCTTCGGAAGGTATAGGCTCTTCCTCGGCCTGGATGAGCTTTGCGACCTGCTGGGTAGTAAGCTCAACTCTTTAAGCCCTTTTAAGAGGAAGATCGGTGAGAAACCCCTTAATAGCTACATTGATCCTTACTAGTTGAGGGTCTTTGGCCTTGATCACGTGCTTCGAGGACTAAAAAATGGTAGATATTGGAGTATATCAAGAATGATGTGGGCAGCCCAAAGCTGACCGTCCTTGTAGATGAAGATCTCAGAATTTAAAATCTTGTTGAGATCCTTGAAGTTCACCAAGTTATGATTCTTGACGATAAAGTCTTTATCTACAAAAAAGTCAAAGAAGGAAAGGTCAAGATTGGAACCAAAAACAAAAACAAAAACATAACAAACCAAAAGGTAGGGGGAGGGGGACGTTTTGTTAGGTAAAGAATGACTAATGTCTTAGGCCCCAATCATCCCACCTAGTGTCTCCTTTCTGGTAGGATAGTGTTGCCCATTATGCCAGTCTCTCGAAATGATCAGGAAATCCTCTTCTATGCCTCTATTAGTCTCGAGAAGACATGATATTAGCCTAACCGTGGGAACCCTAGTCCTAAGGTAATACCTCGTATCCTTACTATCCTGATAACTATATACCTAGTTGACATTATGATGGGTCAGATTAACGCCCATCTTTTTGTTCAACCGATCTACGTTGCCTAATACTCGAAAGAGGTTTGGGGAACACTGGGTGGGGCAGAGCCTAAAAAAAGTTAGGAAGTCCCTTATAAAACTACCCATGAGGATCCTCATCCCGCCTTCTATGAATGTAATCATGGGGATAACCGCCTCCCCGGTTTGTCTCTTGGTGTACCACTCCCCTAACGTATAGTGTGTTATGGTAACACCAATTGGAATGTTGTACTTAGCCTTGAAGGCCTCCCTAGCCTCAGGGGTGTCAACTAAGATAGCAAACCTACCCATACCAGTAAAAAAAAAAAAATGGGGGAGGGAAGATGGGAATGAAAGAAAGGGAGAACAACTATGTTAAGGGTGGAAGAACTTACAAAGGAATGAAGTTGGGTTCCTTGGATAGCTTTTTTGAGTTGGGAATAAAATTATCTAAAAGTGAGAGGAATGACCTACACTTCCCTTTATATAGGGGTGAAAAATGGGCGGTATTTTTTTTGCTCATTTACTAGGGGATTTTTTAGCCGTAGGATCCCCATCTGGCAGTAAAACGTAGGGGACAGACAGCTGCATTTGACATTAACTACAATGTTATAGTTTTCGAAGCATCAGGAATGTGCCCAAGGCAGTTGAAAAAACACTCCCACGTGAGAACACAACCCGTATGTGCCAACACCCCATCCCACACCAAAACCCCACTCCATTGAATGTCAAAATGAGTGAGGTTTCGGGGGGGCTATTATGGGAGGGAGGAACCTGAGAAGTAGAGGCACGTGGCACGAAAACATCTCGAAGAGGTAATTAGGCTTCACTATTAATTAGATTAGGCCCAACCCAGACGAGACAACCAAATACCGAAAAGCAAAGGGAGTATTCCATCTTGGGAGGCCGAGGAGCAAACTTCCCTCGGGAGACCAGGGTCCCACCCTAGAACCAACATGATAGGGGCCATCACCTCTACATTAAATGCATTGTACCAACTTAGTCTCCCACATTTAATAGCAGAATTACCCTTGAACGATGTCCTTACAACTTGTAACTTACTCTACCACCATTAGTAAGACAATGATGAGACAAATATCCAAGTAAGGATTCATAGCAGTTAAAGTGGAAGGTTGGGATTGATGGAATTAAAGATGAACGCAGCGGAAAAGTAAGTTTTGAAACAGATCTACATCATTCGATATTGATAATATGCATAAAGTAAATTTCAGAATTTGAGAACAAGAGATCGTACCTTGAAGCGGTGAATTCCAAAACTGAAGATTGAAGCACTTGGGAATACTTTTAATCTTCACTCCAATTCCACTAATGCCCAAGATGTGTGATCTCTCAATTGGTAACAAAGGGATTGTTAAAGAGTGACTTTCACTCACTTCCACACACTTAAAATGATGTTTTTCTTACCAATAATATTCTGTACGTTTTTCCCTTTGTATCTAACCAATATATCTAATTGGGCTGGCCTTTTGGGCCTTACCAATTGGGCTTAAGTGTGTGGCTTGGAGTGGGACCAAAAGGGACCAATAAGACACTAGCTCCAATGGGCCTTGGGCTTTTCTGTCAACTTTTGACAAGTCCAAAGTTACCATTAACTATATTTAATACCACAATATAAATATAGTTGCACTCTAGGTCTTATCTATATATTATATCCCAAAACTTTATTATACATGCAACCCCTTCATAAAGTATTCGTAGTAATACAAAGTCATTGAAGTAGACTGCCACTTTGTAAATTACTACATCTTGATCCTTGAGTACCCGGTTTAATCCTTTAATGTTATTCATTATATATTTATGAAATCTCATTCCATAAATATATATACTTTAGTCTTACTAAAGTGGTTAGGCCTAACTCTCTGAATAACAAACTCATTAAACTTATCTCAAGGGAATACTTTATATCTCTATTAAGAGACTATGAATTCCATCTTGAGAATACATGTTCCATCAACACTTAATGTGGCTGCCCAACATATTGAAGTTTTGACCATTACTTTAGATCTCACTCCTAATATATCAAAGCAACCTACACCTTATAATCAGGTTCATTATTCTCTCAGGATTAAGAGTTCATGCAAATACAAGTCATGAGATTTATTATTCATTTGACAGTCCTTAGGCAAATAATAAATCTCATAGCGGTCCAGTTCAATATGTCTTAACTCTTAAAACATATTAACACATCAACTAGAAGTCTCCATTTCCATGATCAAGACAAATCATCGTAGTTGTGTTGACACCCCATTTTGCAACCCGCATTTAACCTCACCGGGAGGGTAAAAGGGTAATTTTGACTTGGAAATATGCATCTTGATTCTGGTCATTAGATTCTTAATCTCATTTCATCAAAATGATCTTGATGTTGCAACGATCAAATCGACTGGTCATAAGCCATAATCAGACCATCAGATTGAAAATTATCATCAAATCAAGTTTTAATGGCCGAGATGCACTATCACAAATTGAGTCTGACTATATGTGATTATGAACAATTGATTCCAATTGGTTATAATTCTAATCAATTTCAGATTAATGATGTGTCATAATTTGATTGGTTGGGACTACATTTTATGGTGAGATTGCATACACCTAATTAATTAGATAATTAAACATTAATTATTCAATGAGTAATTTGTGCAATTATCTTTTAATTAGAGTAAATTTAGAATCAATTAAGTCTGAAATGGGAGTGATTAGAGCCATTTAATGTTAATTGGAAGCTAATTTGGGACCTATTAATGTTAATTGTGCTAAAACCATTTTCTAACAAATGACATCTGCTCACCATTTCATCAATATCTCTCAAAATATTTCGAATCTGTGAATGAGGTTAATTTTCCCAGAAACTAGACATCCAGGGTTTCAATTTGAGCACAAGAACGAGGCAATTCCGATCAGAATTGGGTCAGATATGATTTTTTGAAGTTAGCTCTACAAGTTGTTACAGCAGCTACGGGAAAACCGAATTTTGGCTTGTTCCTCACTCCTATCAATCTTTCCATTTAATGCACCAGATTTTCTCCAAGGCTAAAATGAGGTCTAGGTTCATGATTCCTTGTCAACCCTCATTAAATGGCCTTCCACTCATATTTCCTCCACCACTACTATATAAACTCCTCTCTACTTCATTCCAAAGCACACGAAAACCCCCCTCTCTTCTCCTCTCTTGAGTTCTAGTGAAGTAGAGTAGTCTTGTCATATCTTGGTCTTCCTGAGACTCAAGGTATTGAGTGAGACTCACTCTCCCTCTCCTAGTTCTTCTTTTTTCCTCCTCCCTTAGGACCTCTACCAAGAGTCTCCTCTTCCACCATATGGATCTTGCATGAAGGTAGAATCTCTTTCTCTAACTAGTTTTTTATGTTACCCTAATGAGAATTTAGGATTAAAGCACGATAGTAATTATTCAAATTCCCTTGAATATGTTTGAATATTCGTATATGTTCTTATGTGTTCTTCACATGTTCTTAATTGTTCATCACATGTTCATGCATATCACTAGCTTTGATCTTAAATCCACATCAAAAAAATGAAAAACATGTTTGTTTCATAATTCTTTCAAATCCTTGAATCTAGGATATCACCATACACACACATTCACTAGAATTTAATTTTCAAATCCAAATGCAATGCTTAATAAATTGGATCAGGGTTCATCACATGCACACACATTAATTCAACATGTAAATGAATTGACATATTGGATGATATGATATGATTGTTGGCCACCATAGTCTAGAAGATCGGTTTCACCGGGCAATGTGGGTGCCTAACACCTTCCCACTTTGTAACATAGCCTCCGAATTTAGATCAAGGGTTAGTAGATCAAATGCTTATCCATGTAATTTTCAATTTTTAGATTGTAACTAGGAAACAAAGTCATGTACTTTATCTTAAATTGTATTTAGGACCAAAGCCATGTAATTTTCCTATGATCAATGTAAATTTCAAATTAATAAAATGAGATTTTTTTTAATTATGGTTTTCTTATTTTTCCAATAATTAAATAAGTGGCGACTCCATTGTTAAACCCTTAATCTAAAGGGGAAAATATAACTAGTCGAACTTCCATTTTGAGAGGCAATAACACGACTCCACCCATTCACGTGGGTTTGGCCCAACATTCCTATAAAAAAGGGAGCCGGGGGCGCGGTCTCTCACAGTGGTGACTCCACTGGGGATATTGAGGGCTAGGCTTCAATTAGGTTATGGTGGCCAACCATGTCATTTTTTGTTTATTGCTTTTTGTATATAATATGTCTAATATGACATTATATTGCATGTCATGCATCATTTGCTTGAATGAAATTTATTTTATTTGTGTGCTAGCCCGGAAGCCCGGTAGTATTAGAAGTGGATTGTGGTCTTCCTGAGACTCACATACCCAGCGGTGAACCTACCACCCACCGCGACAAGGATCATCATGGTTATGCCATGGTGGTTCATAGGGACAAACTGTACCGTTCGGACTAACGCGGCGCTCCTGGCGTCACAAGTTGGGAGGTACGACGTCCTAGCTTGTGGGAACCTTTGACCTACCTTTTGCCCATGTTGTAATGACCCATAGAACCTACCTTTAGGTCGGTCCATGTAAATTGCATTGCATTATGCATGTGTTTGGCCGTTGTTTGAACCATGATGACATAAGTCCAACGCTTGAGCTCATCATGATTGTGTGAACCTTGTATGTTGTGAATTAACTCGAGCCCAAAAGCCTGTGATTGAACTCTACTTGGTATAGAAGCCCAAAATTGTTTCTTGAATGAGTCTAAGCCCAACACTTGAGCTCATCAAAGGTGTATAGACATGATCAACATTGAAGGCCAAAAGCTTACAAGATGCATGCCTTCCAAGTGTAAGCCCAAGCCATTTCATCACAATCAAGGTTCAAGCATCCTAAATGGACCAAGAAGAAGCAAGTCACCCAACTTTGCCTCACTCCACATTTGGTTTGCAACATCATGGTTAAGCTTAAAGTTTGTTAGTTTATTCCATGTTTCTATGTTTCTTTGAATTCTAAAAATCCATGTAGCATTTGATGTACTTTGTTCATATATATATTTAAAAAAAAAAAAAGAAATTCAAAATTTTTTTTTCAAGATTTCAAAATCTTTCCCAAAATAGAGAAAATTTTCAAATAAAAAAAAAAGAGTCTTTGGACTAGGGGCATTGAGCCCTTAAGTCATTTAAAAAAAAAATTCTTTGAACTAGGACCATTGGACTTCCTAGTGACTTTTTCAAAAAGATTCAATTTTTTTCTTTCAAGATTATAAAAAAAAAAAAAAAAAAAAAAAAAAAAAAAAAAAAAAAGAAGAAGAAGTCTCCTTTTCAAAATGGTACATGAGGATCCCTTGGACAAAACATTTTCTATATCTTGGTGTTTAAAGGCTTGAGCAATCAAATTGTACCAAGGAATGATTAATTTCATTTAATCCATGTAAAGACTTTTGCTACTTGACTTAGAATATAAGAAGAAATGGTCTTAAAAGGCAATCAAAAAAAATCCATCCATCAAAAAATCCCAAGAAACCATGCACTCAAACCAATTTTCAAAGATCTTTTGTTTCACAACATTAGAGCATTCATACTTTTTCTTTTAAGATGAATTTATTAAAAGAGTTTGAATCACTGTGCCTACAAGCAAGCATTACTAGGGATAGGAGGCCATCTTTGGTTAAACCAAATTATTTCTTATTACCTATGATGTTCAGCATCCATTGCTAGCCCATTTGAGCCTTTAAACATTAGCCTCTTTTTTGCATGAACCCACTAAAATCTAAACCTAGGGTGGGAAAATTCAAAGTATGTATGCTTAAATCTCATGTTAAGGAGGAGTCGACCTTGAGCTTTGAAGCTAATTGATAAAACTCTCCTAGAGGACATGAAAGACAAGTAGAGAATTCATTAAGTTAAAGATAAGAGATCATTAAAGTAAAAGGAGTTTTCACTCAATCAAGGAAAGAGAAATGAAATTCCATCAATGTGAGAGAAAAAAAGTGTGCATCAAGTTTGAAGAGCCTAAAATTCATCATGCCAAGAGGAACAAAAGATTCATCCAAAAGAGATTTCATCAAAAAAGAAAAGATTCATCAAGCATAGAAAATGTGCAAGTGCATCAAGGCAAGAAAGACGTATAGAGAATGACTTAAGCTGAGAAAAACAAGGGAGGCAAAAGATCCCCAAAAAGTTCATTCAATCAAAAGATGAAAGACAGCAACAACAAAAAAAAAAAAAAAAAGCCCGCTAGGTTGAAAACCCAAAAAGGCAGTCTAAGCAAAAGCTAGGGCCCTAAAAAAAAAAAAAAAAAAAAAAAGCCCGCTAGGCTAAAAACCCAAAAGGGTGGTCTAGGCAAAAGTTAGGGCAAAAAAAAAAAAAAGAAAAGAAAAATCCTAGCAAATTGAAAACTTGAAGATGTAACCTAAGAAGAAAAGGATTTTACAAGATGAAAGTCTAGAGGTATGATTCAAGAGAATGAGCATAAAAACAAATATTGATATAGGTGATCAATGAAGACTAGTGAGAAGATGGCAAAGAAGAAATGGAAAAACTCCTCTAATACTTGATTTTTGAGTAATGCATACTTGGGGGAACATAGGGAATTTTGAGCCTTTTTATATCATTCATTTCATAACCTAAACCTGACCTACATTACAACCCATGAATAAGACCTCCTTGAAGTCTTGCTAATTGTAGGCGCATTTTAAACTCTAACAATATTTTTCTCTTGAATTAAAAAGGAAAAGTGCTTAAAATTGTTAAACCCCACAAGATGATATGTCTGAGGACAAAATTTCTCAATTTCTCAAATCCTCAAAATGACTCAAAAAAACTTCCAAACCTAGAGCACTCTTCTTGTTTGCACCTAACAATGTGATTCATTTCATTTCTTGATTGCCTTTGGGGACTTAATCTGACGATGTTCAAAAGGATGAAGCAAATTCGATTACATGAGTTTAATGATCTTGATCCTTCCTAATCAAAGAGATTTGTTTGATTCTTAAACATTTTGATTTTCCAAAATGGTTGTTCAAAGGATCACATCTTGTTCCAAAAAAAAAAAAAAAAAGGGAAATTTGTTTTTTTTCAAAAAAAAAAAAAATCATTCTTTTTCAAAATCCAGTTTTCTTGAACTACGTCTTGACCTGATCCTCTACGAGAGAGGTACGTAGGCAGCCTTTCAAAGGCCCGGTCCCAATCACCCAAACAATCTTAGAGAACAAAGTCAAAACAATGTGACAAAATTGTTTGGGTGCATGTTAGGCTAAGCTCATTTGTTTTGCATCAAGCATGCTCAAACTTGGGGTATTGGCCTATTTATATTGTGTGCAGATTTGTTCTTATTGCATGAAAGCATATTTTCATTTAAGGCACCAATCCATTTTTTTGGCAAGCATGTCCACACTAGGGGCATTGGACAAAAATGTTTTCTTGATAATTGGTTTCTAACAAGTTAGATAAAGAAAGCCATTTTTGCAGGATTCAAGGATAGTGGACCATGATCTTCTTTCATGTTCCCCAATGGTCACAACATCAAATGAATTCAGTTTCAATCTAAGCATGGAATATGCCCCAAACTAGGGGCATTTGGTAAGTACTTCCAATTCATTTCAATGAATAAATCCATTGCTAATTGAAATGATCTTTTTGCAGGAATTAAATAAGGACTTATCTAGCAATCCGCATCAACTTCCCGCCAAAGTTGTTCTCATTCAAAGGATAAGTTTTTCAAAAAAAAAAAATCATGAATAAATCTTCATCACTTTTACTCCATCTTTATCTTCATCTTCTTCACTTTTTGATAATGAACAAATCTTCAAATCTCAAAAAAAAAAAAAAAAAAAAACAAAAAACAAAAAAGAGAGAGAGAGAAGAAAAGAAAAGAAAAGAGAGAATTTTCAAAAAGCCTTGGGACTAGGGGCATTGGGCTTGTACTTCTTAGGTTACCATTAAAAAAAAAAAAATCATCAATCAAAAATTTCAATTCCTTCAAAAAAAAAATTCAAAAAAATTTTCAAAAAAAATGAAAAAAAAAATTCATCAATAAAAATTTTCAATTCCTTCAAAAAATTTAGGATTTCCAAATTTTTTCCAAAAAAAAAAAAAATTCATCAATCAAAATTTTCAATTCCTTGAAAAAATTCTAGATTTCCAAATTTTTCAAAAAAAAAAAAAAATCTTCATTAAATTCTTCTTCCATAACAGAAAGCTATGATCCTCTTCCATATTCTCTATTCGTGCAACATCAAGTCAATTGTCCACCCTCAGCATTCATCGAAGCATGGAATATGTCCCAAACTAGGGGCATTCGCCAGGTATGCCAAAGTCTTTTCAATAAATAACTTTGTTACTAATTGAAAGTATTTATTTTGTAGGCACTAGGGTAAAAAGGCCCACACACATTGGCATGAATAATGCCTCTCAATTCCATTGGACCTCTGGGAAGCACGTCCAAAATTCAAATCCAACGGACCTCTAGGAAGCACGTCCAAAATTCAATTTCAATGGACCTCTGGGAAGCACGTCCAAACTTCAAACCATTGGACCCTGGGAAGCACGTCCAAAATTCAATCCATCGGACCTCTGGGAAGCATGTCCAAAATTCAAATACTCGGACCTCTGGGAAGCACGTCCAAATCTCAATTCCATTGGACCTCTGGGAAGCACGTCCAAAATTCAAATCCATCGGACCTCTGGGAAGCACGTCCAAATTCAATTCCATTGGACCTTTGAGAAGCACGTCCAAAATTCAATTTCAATGGACCTCTGGGAAGCACGTCCAAACTTCAAACCATCGGACCTCTAGGAAGCACGTCCAAATCTCAATTCCATTGGACCTTTGGGAAGCACGTCCAAAATTCAAATCCATCGGACCTGTGGGAAGCACGTCCAAATTCAATTCCATTGGACCTCTGAGAAGCACGTCCAAACTTCAATCCATCGGACTTCTGGGAAGCACGTCCAAATTCAATCCACGGACCTCTGGGAAGCACGTCCAAACTTCAAATCCATTGGACCTCTGGGAAGCACGTCCAAACTTCAAACCATCGGACCTCTGGGAAGTACGTCCAAAATCCAATTCCATCGGACCTCTGGGAAGCACGTCCAAATTCAATCCATTGGACCTCTGGGAAGCATGTCCAAAATTCAAATACTCGGACCTCTGGGAAGCACGTCCAAATCTCAATTCCATTGGACCTCTGGGAAGCACGTCCAAAATTCAAATCCATCGAACCTCTGGGAAGCACGTCCAAATTCAATTCCATTGGACCTCTGAGAAGCACGTCCAAAATTCAAATCCATCGGACCTCTGGGAAGCACGTCCAAATTTCAATCCATCGGACCTCTGGGAAGCACGTCCAAATTCAATCCACGGACCTCTGGAAAGCACGTCCAAACTTCAATCCATCGGACCTCTGGGAAGCATGTCCAAATTTCAATCCATCGGACCTCTGGGAAGCATGTCCAAATTCAATCCACGGACCTCTGGGAAGCACGTCCAAACTTCAATCCATCGGACCTCTAGGAAGCACGTCCAAATTTCAATCCATCGGACCTTAGGGAAGCACGTCCAAATTCAATCCACGGACCTCTAGGAAGCACGTCCAAACTTCAATCCATCGGACCTCTAGGAAGCACGTCCAAATTCAATCCACGGACCTCTGGGAAGCACGTCCAAACTCCAACTCCATCGGACCTCTAGGAAGCACGTCCAAATTTCAAATCCATTGGACCTCTGGGAAGTACGTCCAAAATCCAACTCCATCGGACCTCTGGGAAGCACGTCCAAATTTCAAATCCATTGGACCTCTGGGAAGCACGTCCAAATTCAATCCACGGACCTCTGGGAAGCATGTCCAAATTCAATCCACAGACCTCTGGGAAGCACGTCCAAACTCCAACTCCATCGGACCTCTGGGAAGCACGTCCAAAATTCAAATCCATCGGACCTGTGGGAAGCACGTCCAAATTCAATTCCATTGGACCTCTGAGAAGCACGTCCAAACTTCAATCCATCGGACTTCTGGGAAGCACGTCCAAATTCAATCCACGGACCTCTGGGAAGCACGTCCAAACTTCAAATCCATTGGACCTCTGGGAAGCACGTCCAAACTTCAAACCATCGGACCTCTGGGAAGTACGTCCAAAATCCAATTCCATCGGACCTCTGGGAAGCACGTCCAAATTCAATCCATTGGACCTCTGGGAAGCATGTCCAAAATTCAAATACTCGGACCTCTGGGAAGCACGTCCAAATCTCAATTCCATTGGACCTCTGGGAAGCACGTCCAAAATTCAAATCCATCGAACCTCTGGGAAGCACGTCCAAATTCAATTCCATTGGACCTCTGAGAAGCACGTCCAAAATTCAAATCCATCGGACCTCTGGGAAGCACGTCCAAATTTCAATCCATCGGACCTCTGGGAAGCACGTCCAAATTCAATCCACGGACCTCTGGAAAGCACGTCCAAACTTCAATCCATCGGACCTCTGGGAAGCATGTCCAAATTTCAATCCATCGGACCTCTGGGAAGCATGTCCAAATTCAATCCACGGACCTCTGGGAAGCACGTCCAAACTTCAATCCATCGGACCTCTAGGAAGCACGTCCAAATTTCAATCCATCGGACCTTAGGGAAGCACGTCCAAATTCAATCCACGGACCTCTAGGAAGCACGTCCAAACTTCAATCCATCGGACCTCTAGGAAGCACGTCCAAATTCAATCCACGGACCTCTGGGAAGCACGTCCAAACTCCAACTCCATCGGACCTCTAGGAAGCACGTCCAAATTTCAAATCCATTGGACCTCTGGGAAGTACGTCCAAAATCCAACTCCATCGGACCTCTGGGAAGCACGTCCAAATTTCAAATCCATTGGACCTCTGGGAAGCACGTCCAAATTCAATCCACGGACCTCTGGGAAGCATGTCCAAATTCAATCCACAGACCTCTGGGAAGCACGTCCAAACTCCAACTCCATCGGACCTCTGGGAAGCACGTCCAAAATTCAAATCCATTGGACCTCTGGGAAGCACGTCCAAAATCCAACTCCATCGGACCTCTGGGAAGCACGTCCAAATTTCAAATCCATTGGACCTCTGGGAAGCACGTCCAAATTCAATCCACGGACCTCTGGGAAGCACGTCCAAACTTCAAATCCATTGGACCTTTGGGAAGCACGTCCAAACTTCAATCCATCGGACCTCTGGGAAGCACGTCCAAAACCTTAAATCCATCGGACCTCTAGGAAGCATGTCCAAAATTCAAGATCACGACTGAAATCCTCATCTTGTCGTGACCACTGGTAAGCATGTCTTGTACTCATTTCTTTTCCAAAAAAAAAAAAAAAAAAGAAAAAAAGAAAAAGAAAAAAAAAGCTGCATGTATAAACTACGTTTGGACCTGATCCTCTCACTAAGAGGTACGTAGGCAATCTCCCCTAAGATTCGGTCCACATTTTGATCCACTACATGACGATCTACATTCTTATCTGCATGCATCATACATTCACCACGGTTAAATACTGATTGCAAAATTAGGTTTGTCTTTCATACATTGACATTCGCTTTTCAAGCTCTGTTAATGAGGGGCATTCTGTTGACACCCCATTTTGCAACCCGCATTTAACCTCACCGGGAGGGTAAAAGGGTAATTTTGACTTGGAAATATGCATTTTGATTTTGGTCATTAGATTCTTAATCTCATTTCATCAAAATGATCTTGATGTTGTAACGATCAAATCGACTGGTCATAAGCCATAATCAGGCCATCAGATTGAAAGTTATCATCAAATCAAGTTTTAATGGCCGAGGTGCACTATCACAAATTGAGTCTGACTATATGTGATTATGAACAATTGATTCCAATTGGTTATAATTCTAATCAATTTGAGATTAATGATGTGTCATAATTTGATTGGTTGGGACTACATTTTATGGTGAGATTGCATACACCTAATTAATTAGATAATTAAACATTAATTATGCAATGAGTAATTTGTGCAACTATCTTTTAATTAGAGTAAATTTGGAATCAATTAAGTCTGAAATGGGAGTGATTAGAGCCATTTAATGTTAATTGGAAGCTAATTTGGGACCTATTAATGTTAATTGTGCTAAAACCATTTTCTAACAAATGACCTCTGCTCACCATTTCATCAATATCTCTCAAAATATTTCGAATCTGTGAATGAGGTTAATTTTCCCAGAAACTAGACATCCAGGGCTTCAATTTGAGCACAAGAATGAGGCAATTCCGATCAGAATTGGGTCAGATATGATTTTTTGAAGTTAGCTCTACAAGCTGTTACAGCAGCTACGGGAAAACCGAATTTTGGCTTGTTCCTCACTCCTACCAATCTTTCCATTTAATGCACCAGATTTTCTCCAAGGCTAAAATGAGGTCTAGGTTCATGATTCTTTGTCAACCCTCATTAAATGGCCTTCCACTCATATTTCCTCCACCACTACTATATAAACCCCTCTCTACTTCATTCCAAAGCACACGAAAACCCCCCTCTCTTCTCCTCTCTTGAGTTCTAGTGAAGTAAAGTAGTCTTGTCATATCTTGGTCTTCCTGAGACTCAAGATATTGAGTGAGACTCACTCTCCCTCTCCCTCTCCTAGTTCTTCTTTTTTCCTCCTCCCTTAGGACCTCTACCAAGAGTCTCCTCTTCCACCATATGGATCTTGCATGAAGGTAGAATCTCTTTCCCTAACTAGTTTTTTATGTTGCCTTAATGAGAATTTAGGATTAAAGCATGATAGTAATTATTCAAATTCCCTTGAATATGTTTGAATATTCGTATATGTTCTTATGTGTTCTTCACATGTTCTTAGTTGTTCATCACATGTTCATGCATATCACAAGTTTTGATCTTAAATCCACATCAAAAAAATGAAAAACATGTTTGTTTCATAATTCTTTCAAATCCTTGAATCTAGGATATCACCATACACACACATTCACTAGAATTTAATTTTCAAATCCAAATGCAATGCTTAATAAATTGGATTAGGATTCATCACATGTACACACATTAATTCAACATGTAAATTAATTGACATATTGGATGATATGATATGATTGTTGGCCACCATAGTCTAGAAGACCGGTTTCACCGGGTAAGGTGGGTGCCTAACACCTTCCCACTTTGTAACATAGCCTCCGAACTTAGATCAAGGGTTAGTAGATCAAATGCTTATCCATGTAATTTTCAATTTTTATATTGTAACTAGGAAACAAAACCATGTACTTTATCTTAAATTGTATCTAGGACCAAAGTCATGTAATTTTCCTATGATCAATGTAAATTTCAAATTAATAAAATGAGATTTTTTTTTAATTATGGTTTTCTTATTTTTCCAATAATTAAATAAGTGGCGACTCCATTGTTAAACCCTTAATCTAAAGGGGAAAATATAACTAGTCGAACTTCCATTTTGAGAGGCAATAACACGACTCTACCCATTCACGTGGGTTTGGCCCAACATTCCTATAAAAATGGGGGCCGGGGGCGCGGTCTCTCACAAGTTGATATGTTATAGTCTTCGCAGATGAAATGCCCAATTTCATCACCGACTACGAACTATAATTCTGAATTTACAAAGAACTTGTGATTTATATCTTCTGTGACTCTTCACATAAATCACATACTATGCATCTCATGAACTATATGATAATGTCCGAATATTCAAGTTACCACTAATTCAGATAATAATAAAACAAACTTATTAAACACAATATTAAGTCATACATAATGTCATACACAATGTCAAACTTAATATCATACATAGCATCACTCAATAGGATTTAAGGGCACTAATCCTAACAGAGATGCAACCCCAGCAACTATATAAAGGAAGGAAGCTCCTCCAAGAAGAGGATCGGTAAAAGTAGAGAGAGAAATAAAAGCTATAGAGAAAGAGGAAGCTATCATTGTAAAACTGAGAATTGCAATCAATAGAACCTTTGCTTCTCGGCTAGCCCGAGGAAGAAATTTACATAAGAATCTTTCTTGTTCTCATAGATATAGCCCTTGAATTATACAATTGTTCTTGTCATTTCCCTTTTTACTAAATTACTAAATTGGGACTATTAAACGCAATGGAAGTTGATCTGAAGTATCAACCTCTATAAATTAGTTGTATTGGGCCTTAACGCACTCCTTTCTTGGTTAAGTTATGATGGGTCAGAAACTCATTTTTAGCCCTTACAAATATAATAAATAAATAAATAAATGATATAACAATGATTAATTTTGATATATTTTTATGATAATAAAAGCAAAGAGCTTATAATATTTATTTAAACCATAACATGTGAACATTTAAAAAAAAAAAAAATTGAAAATAAGTTTTTGGTTTTAACAGAAAGATCCTATATTTTCTTTCAATGGACGACTTGTAAAATCAATTCTCCCATCAGACTTGGAAAGCTGAGGTGGTTGTGATTGACTGGATTATCTTAGAATTCACTTAAAACCCGCAAAGGAGTAGATCCTCACCCAATTATTAAAAAAAAAAAAAAAAACGCAGTGCAGTAGTATTAACCGTTAATTAACAGCCGTCACCAAACACGTGTGTTTTTAATTTTAGCTCTTCTTCTTCTTCTTCTTCGGAGAGAGAGAGAGAGGGAGAAGTTGGGGTTTGGCGGGCTTAAGGTTTATTTCATTTTTTGTTGAAAGGTTTTTGGCAACTGTTGTCTAGAGAGTTGAGGTTTGTTTGATCTTTAGTCAGATCGAAAAATCAAAATCATGGTTAATGATATAGAAAGTAGAGAGTACTCGCTTTTGAAGGATTTTAGAGTGGAAATTGAGGAAGAAGAAGAAGGGACTACTTTCTCTCTTTGCTTTTGGGTTTACCTCATCAGCTCCTCCACTTCATTCCCTGCTACAATCATTCAACAGGTCTTTTCTTAACTGCCTATTTTCTTACTTTACTTCTTTTTTTTTTTTTTTTTTTAGAGTCCAAATTGTTGTTTGTCATTTTTGTGCAATTGATGGGTTTTTTTTTTTTTTTTTGGGTGGGTTCTTTCTGATGATCACTTGTCGTTTCTTCACGTTTTGTGTAATTTGTTAAAGGGTTATTGTAGATAGTACCCGTTTGTTAAATACCCAACTGGGGTTTGAAGGTTTTTATTTTTTGCAGTTTGTTACCTCTATTATCAGCTGCTGGAGTGGAACATTGTCAAAAATCTTGTGTGTTTCCATGTGATAAATTACAGATTTTCCCTAAAATTTAAACTGTTATGAAAATAATGAATTTAATCATTTGACTATTATTCTAACAATCCCCTTACATGTAGGCCAGACTCCCCCTTAATAAGTGGGGCTCAACATGTGAGATTTTTAACTTTTAAATGAGAGGTAGAGTGGGGATAGGGTTTGATCTTAGGGAATTTTTTGATAGTTTCAAAAGCTTAAGCTATTAGGAAATGACAAAATTAATCATTTAACCATTATTCTTACTCCATTTATTAATGGAATTTGTGATTTTATTGGTCAGCTGTGTTACATGCTTCTTCAACGTTTTTGTTTGTATGGACTAATTGTAGGACTCATTGCTGTTCCTTCTCAAATTAACTTATGTACCCATGCCTTGTATCAGTTAGTCAATGCTACGTTGTTCCCATTAATGAATCAAATCAGATATCTGAGTAGAATCACATTTTTTATACTCACGTGGAGGATAATCTATATCTTTTCATTTCTATCTGTTTTGTGTGTGTGTGTGTGAAGATTAGTGTGCAATCTATTTCATGGTACTATAGTTTATTAGTACTTGACAAGCATTGGAAAATGTTCTTTTAATTCCTATAAAATTTTCCAAACCACCTGTTTATAACAACTAGTATGCAGCTGAATAACCCTCTGAAATTTTATGGTCTGTTTGGATTGAGGGGGAGTATAGTAGAGTAGAGTGAAATTGGCCCAAAATTAGCCTATTTTCAGACAACTCCTCTCCACTCCCTCTCACTCCCCCCTCAATCCAAACAGGCCCTTAAGATGATCTCTGTTAAAAGGAATGGAAAATATGAGTGAGGATCAGGCCTGAGAGTTCTTTACAAACTGTGTCAGTCTGCAACATTATAAAATTATTTCATACTCTCAATGATGTGAGATGTTTTTGTCTTTTAAGGGTTAAGGTTTCTCGTTCCCATTGTTCACCTATGACAATACCTTTCTAATGTCTTTTGTAATTGTTAATCTTGTAGTTTATATTTATATTTATGTATATTTTTTGAAACTCTGTCAATGGATTGGTGGATAACATTCCCTTTAGTATGCAGGTGCACTCAGATAGTGTTGGTAGTGCTCCTTTTCTTGTTCTAGATGAAAAAAAGAGAATGATGCTTCTGCCATTGCTTCTCTTGCACAAAGAAGCTCCTGATCCTGAAAATTCCACTTCCTGGCTTGAAGCTCCACATGCATCCGTGGAAATTGAGTTTCCTTATGAAAAGTGGATTCATGTTGGATGTGAGGTATGCAATATTTTTTGTTTTTGTTGTTATTCTTATTTTTTAGGGGGTATATATCACATTGTAATAGTTTTCTACATTGTTTTTCCTGCCAATGGGAATAAAGGGAGCTGAACTGTATTGGTGTTCATCCATGTTCTTAATTGCTGTGCTAATTTTATTTCTTTGACATTTGTTTTTCTCTATCATATGTCTCTGTAATTTAAAAAAAAAAATTGTTCTTCTGTTTGGATCTTAAGGTTGTCTGCATTATGGAGTTTATGAATTTTCATCTTTGATGCATAATTGATGTAAGATTTAGGCTTTTTTTGGGAAAAAAAAGTGGAATGAAATAAAATGAAAGGATGGGAAAAAAAGAGAGGAAAGAAGATATTAATATTCTTCATTGTCACTGTTTGGTAGGAGGGATATGTACATTTTACACATACTTGCAAAAGATGGTCATTAACGAGTTCAAACTAATAAAAAGCCAAAATATTAAATACTTTGGTCTGTTAGCTTAGCATTTTGTCATAAAAGAGAAAGAAATAAAATAAAGGTAGGATACCTTTTCTAAAAAGAGATGTCATGGAACTTAAAATTCATGGAAAGCCACAAAAACCTATAGTTTGTATATGGAAATTTAATAAATAGAAGGAATGAATGGTTCTTGATGTATTATTTGAAATTCGGGAAAAAAGTTGTAATAGACTGAAAGTTTTAATAGGAATAAGATGCCCCTCGCCCCACCATCAAAGAGGAACATAATAGAGAAAACAGGAACATGAAATGGAAAACAAAACAAGATAAAGAAGAGAATAATATAAGAAGAGAGAGTGAGAGAGAGAGAGAGAGTAGGAAGAAACCTCTCAATGGTCAGAAAGGAAAATCAGACTCATAAAATGTGGAAGAACAAAAGCATTGAGAGAGAGTTTGTTTTCAATGATTGAAGCCTCACAATGTGATTGCACTTTTGGCTTAAGGTTGTTCCTAAGCATTCCTTCACGAGGTACACCATGAAGCAATTTAGGTGTATGTCACTAGTAATATTCGTGAACACATTCTGTGTTCTTATGAAGTATATTGAGATTATTATTTTGATGTGTATTTTTCAGGTTTCTACCGATTTTGTTCGGCTCAATATTGATGGAGAGATTGTGGGGGAGAAGTCACTGTCTTCCTTGATTAACAAAGATTCGCCCACAAGTAGTTTTGGGAAGTTAGCCTTGGCTAATATTGGTGGACACTGTGACAGTCTGCAGGGTTATGTCCACAATGTTGAGGTCTTACCTCCAGCTTTATCTATTAAGGACCACTGGGGAAAGGTGCGCCACAGCTTTAGTTTTTAATCCCTACAATTATGTATGTTTGCTTTTTACTTGACAAATACCATATGCGATGCCAGGAAGTGCCTCTAAAATTATCTATCGATAATTCATCTGCCTCTGAAATTGAAGTAGGTGATGATGGTGTTTGGAGTATTGTTGGTGGCAAGGTTAGAAAGATCTTTTACATTATATGTTGCTTGGTTATCCTGTCATATGCATCATCTTTCATTGTTTGAAATGAGTCACTTATGGATATTTCTTTAAATTTTCTTTTAAAGCATAATTTATGATGTATAAACTTGCTGTATCTCTGTTGTGATGCTTCTTAAGTTCATCCCTACTTCAACTTCTATGACTGTTGTTAGGCTATTATCAAATTGATCCATAAAATTCCCTCTGCATATGAGTTGCCTCCACTGTGTTCCAAATGTTGTAGCTTTGAGCCTTTGACATGTCCCTCCTTTTAATTATATATATATATATATATATATATATATTATTTTGATAAGTAATAAATTTCATTAAGAAAGCAAAAAAAGGGGGTGCAATCGCAGTACACAGGATGCATACAAGATAGCATTTTAATTATATGATCATCATTATTGATGTAATTTTGTAGTTTCTGTGCATAAAAGGAAACTCTGATTTACAGTTAAGATGTATAAGTGAAAATATAAGGAAAGATGTCATATGAAATTGATGCATTGGTGAAGAACATGATTTGATTTAGACCTCACCCTCCATCCCATTATTATAGGAATAGTAAGTGTTAGTTGAATTGTAGCTTTGACACTTGTAGATGTACTAAAAAAGGACATGTTAATTAAGGAAGTAACAAAAAGTTTCATTTTGGATAGGCTACAATAGAATAGAAAAATACATGCAACCGATCCTGATTAGTTGATTAATTTGTTGAGGATACATAGTTGAATCCTCATTGGGCTTTTGGGTGGGTAATATAACATAATTGAGCACATACCCATTGGCCTTAGGCCTTTTGGGTTAAAATGTATCTTTATATGTTATATTAACTACTTAAGAAGTCTCCCCAAGGTGTTTATCTCCCCCAACAAGTGGTATCAGAGCCCATGATGGTGTGGGGCAAAAAGGTGGCAAGGTTATTGAGATTCCTTTTGCAGTTGGAGCAGGAATGGGGTGTGTGTAGTTGGAGCCCTCTTGCAAATGGAGCAAGGATGGGTCCCTTTTGCTGTTGGAGTGTGGACGGTATATTGCACCAAGCAAGCCCATAAAGCCCACACAAACGATCTTGAAAAAAGGCCCAACGAAGGAGTATTATTGCTAATGGTGCTAGACAGTGGTGAGGTGCGAGGTTCCCATGGAGGATAAAAGACGTGCGGAGTTGACACGTGGAGGCCCATGGATGATGCACTAGTTAAGGAAAAGCTCATTAGGCAAGGGAGAGCAAGTAGGACTTGTTCATGGCCCACAGAGAGATCTTGAAGCCCACAGAAAGGCAGAGACTCACATGCGAATGGAAGATTTTTGGGTGTACATGTGTGAGTAAAGTCCCACATTGAATAATAATGAGAAGAATGAATGGTTAATATAACATAATTAAGCACATACCCATTGGAGTTAGGCCTTTTGGGTTAAAATGTGTCTCTATATATTATATTAATTATTCACTAGTTGCATCTGTAAAGTTGCTAATAAATTCTAATCAAGTTGATAAAGTACCACTTGGCCCAAAAGCTTAAGCAGTTAGGAAAGAGTGAATTTATTCATTTAACCGTTTTTCTAACAATCCCATCATGCGTGGGTCTAGAATCTCCCTTAATAAGTGGGGTGGGGTCCAACGCATGAAAATTTTTACTTTTTGAAATAGGAAGTGTAGTGGAGACCAGGTTCTAATTTAGGACCACCTTGCTTTGATACCGTGATAAATTATCACAAAAGCTTCAGCTGTTAAAAAGTGATGAACCATTATAATATCACTTACTTACATATGTCATATAATAAATTTCTATATTTATTTAAATTCAACAAGTGTCCTCTCTTAATAGTGTATATTCTTATTTCTAAGTCAAAGGATTTTGTCTTCTCTTAAATGCTCTTTCTAGCACAATGTTGTACAAGTTATTGTCTATTCTCAAGTAATGATCTACTTTTATTTCGGATTTCTTCTAATCTATATTGCCTCTGTTTACAGGCATCGTGTCGCCGGAACTTTTCTCTGGATGTTGTTTTATTGAATGCCTCAGGCCAGCCTGTAAATAAGGATGTTGAGGTTTATATCTCTGGTTTTTGCATATCATACAATTAATCACAACTTTTCTTTGTTGGTTTTGACAGTAATTTGGTTTTTGTATTTACAAATTGCTTCTCTTAACAGGTTGTTGCTTCACTTTTATATGCTGATAATGGGGTACTTGTGGAGAACACAACTGATGCAGAAGCTCCTCTTTTGGCTAGCTATGATGGAATTGAATATGCTTCTTGTGAAAGACCAAGTAAAATGTTGCAGGGACGTGCATCCTTTAAGCTCAAGATATCTCAGGTATGTGAAATGTTGCTTGTAGCACCTCTTGTGTTAAGAATGTTTTTCTTCCCTAGAACTGGTAGGAAGATATATAAGCAACTTGCTTGTCTGCATGGAAAACTTGGTTGTTAATACTGTTTCAGCATTGTTTTGTTTTTATCCAGTTGAATGAATCCATTCCTGGTTCATCAATCATTTTGTAGCATTTTGAGTTTAATGGCAGGAAAGAATATGTACTGTCAAAATGTAGCTACATATGTGAAGCAGCTTAATAGGCTAAAAAACATTATTCCAAGTATAGAATTTAAACATTATCCAACAGTTTTATGTTGTTCTACATAAGAAAAAAGTATGCACATTCAAGTTAATGGAACATAAAACAATTTAAAAACACGTAAGGAAATTAACAGCAATTAAAAAAAGGGTAGTTTGAACTTTATGCTTGAACTCCTTACCTGAAAAAGAAAAAAAATTCTTGGACTTGCAGTTTTTTGTACTCAGCTGGTTCTTCAATCAAAATGTGTGACGTGTACATGGGGTACCACATTACTACCTCATGCTTTAATGGCTCCTCAGTCCTCAATGCTTTATTTGGTATCCAAACTCAATCACTCTCTTCTAATGGTTCAGTTGGAAACTGAGAAACTCATACCTTGAGTTCCACTTTTCATATTCTACACAATGAAGCTGAGGTTGCTTGTAAAGATGGTTTGATATGAAGGGCAAATCATCGTTCGCAATTGTGGGTAACTGATTTGGGAAACGCAAAGAAATATTTATTTAAATTTAGTTCATGTAATCTTGGAAGTCAATTGTTTTTTTATTGGTCATTTAGATTTTTATTTTAGGTATCAGTAGTTTATTAGGTTAGTATTTTATTTAATTTCCCAAGTCAATTAGAATTAGGGTTTCCTGAGTCAACGAGAATTAGGGTTTAGTTTTAGTAGTCTATATAAGTATGCATGGTCCCAAAGTAACTGGTTTAACTAGTGGGTACCTAGTTGTAAAGAGATGAAGTCACACACTTGCATATGGAGCCCCTACAAGAGCCTATGTGTCAATATACTGGAAAAGTTGAAATATCTATACCTATTAGTGTTGAGAAGGATATCGTCTATCAGGAAGCCAAGTAATATTTCATATTATTGAATGACTTTGGTGATAATGTTACCTTAAATTAACATTTGTGAGCATGACACAACAAAAACGGTTCCTTTCTTGTTAAAGGAAAACACATAGAAACAACATTCCAGTTTTCCTCTTAATCAGAGATTAGATTTTGTCTTAGATTTATGTGCATGCCAGTTGTTGTGGTGTACTGCTGGAACTTGTCAATGACTTCTTTTTCTTTTTAATTTCAGCTTTCATCCAAGTGTGATAATAGACTTTTCCGTATCAGATTTCACATGTTGAAAAGTGGAAGTTATCCTTTCTTTGAGGAATTCTCACCTCCAATTCGTTGTATCTCGCGGGGCCGTAATGCTCGAGGGTCCTCTCTGATGTGGAAAAGATCAACTTCTACCTTCCATCCTGTTAATATATCTCAATCATCTAGAGTGGATGAAGGGTCCTTAGAACTTGAGCACAGCTCCATATATGAAGCAAGACCCTATTCATCATCAAAGCGTGTTAGGTCTGGACATTATAAACTATCTACAACCTTTGAGACCGATCCTAACTTGGAGAGACCTGATGAGGAATGCAACTCTCATCCCTGGACAGTTAATCAGGTATTACTGGGTACTCTCTCTCACCTATGTTTAGTTATTTTACTTACTAAACATTTCCTGATAGAGCATCAGAGACTAATTGAAGAGAAAAATTTTGTGGCACTAAAAGTGGTCCAACACCCCCCCCCACCCCCCCCCCCACCCCCCCCCCCCCCCCACCAAAAAAAAAAAAATTTCAGCTAGAATATTTACCATGCAAAATATGGTGCTATTGCTACATGGAAAGCTCATGGTATGCAAATACTCATACAGGACTTGACATTATAAAGTTTTGGCTATATCTGTCCAACAATCTTAATGATTAGATACTTCAGCCAAATGGAAATATAAGTAATAAAATAAAACAAGAAGGGAAAATTTATTGCATACATACCGGACCTGTCTTCTCAACAGAGGAAAAGATATAAAAATTCTTAATTTTTTTGCTGAGTATCATAGTTTCCTAGAAGTTACTCAGATAATTGTAATCAACTTCTTTTTCAAATGTATTTTCCAATGTTTGTGTCATTCCAACTTGCATCCCATATAATGTTCCACAAGTACATAAGTGTCCATGTATCCCATGATTTGGAGATTCAAATAACCTGACACCTAAAACAATACTTGTAGTCAATTCTCATTACCAAGTCAATGTAAGTACTAAATAATCATAGCTTGCCATTTTCAGGGACTTCTGACCTCTTCCCCTTTCTATGTATTTATAGTTGCTACGATGAATCATTAAAATCACTCCTAGCTTAAACCTACTTTTACTGCACATCATAACACCTTACTGTTTTGCTATCCTGGATGCCCTTTTGGAATTGCAGATCTTCCTGATTCATACTTTGAATTCTGTAGCTATGAAAGCATACTCTCTCTCTCTCTCTCTCTCTCTCTCTTGATATATGTGTGTGTGTGTGTGTGCGCGCGCGCTCGCGCGCACTAAGTGAAACTTGACAGTGGGTATTCTTTTATTTTCTTTTGATCATAGAGTAATTAGGCATTCAAGTTCAAAGTAAAGAGCTCTCAGGGATCCAAAATCTGGGGTTACAGTGGCACTGAAAAGTTGAAAATAAATGGTAAACATGTACACAACATATTTCAACACAAGATGATGTTATTCAACTTTGGGGCAATGTCTATGGGCTAAGATGGCCAAAAACTTCACTCTATAAGATAAATTTTATGGTAGTGTCTCTCAAATTTGTAGGTCTTTATAATGCAAAAAATTATTTTTAATGAATAGATCCGATCACAACTTCACTTGGATTCTATTCTATTCTGTATGATAGAAATAGAAATTGCCACAATGGAATCTGATAAGTAAGATTTCAAGTAAGTGTTTCTTTATAATGCAAAAAAGCATATTCTCTCTCAGGGTAAAAATCTCTCAAAAGCCCTAGTATTTTAATGTGTGCTAGATCATATGATCAGAGAAAATCCCTAAAAACTAACCGACTCAGGAAACAAATCAGAATTGGTTGAACAGGAATAGCAGGCAAGACATTTGAGTTGGGCTAACTACTAAAATCATCTTGTTTTTATTTTTGTGCTTATTTTTTCTTCCCCACTTATTAATATTTATTCACACAATCTATACTGGGAGTAGATTAATTTTCTTTAAGAGTACTCTCTAGTTTCCTTATAGGAACTGATAGTATATCTTTGATCTGGTAAACCTTCATAGTTATCTCTGAATGAGTACTGTATCTTATGTGATTGAACTAACATCCACACAAAAAGTACTTGTATGATTCATTCGAGTTTGTGCTCAACAGAGTTTCCAAAAATTTCATAATCAAGTTTCTTTCACTTTAGCCCACTCCTCCACCAAAGTGAATCCATAAAAAAACATTGAAACTGTAAATGGTGTCTTTTCTCAAGAATATCATCTAACAATTCTTTTTGGTTTCAATTCATGGGAATTAAAGATGTATTTGTAACAACCTGAGGAAGCGCTAGCCATTCCTATGCTTACGCTCCAAAAGACTAGTCAAGTTGCAATTGAGGCCCCTCGTAATCACTTATAAACCCAAGATCCAGCTAGTACACTCCCGATGTGAGACTCAACACATGACCATACAACACATACTCAAAAAATCCAATCCACACAATTTTGGTTATCACAATCTTCCCCACTTATATTCCTCATGCCCTCGTTAGGGCCCACATTGTCTTGCAGTGTCCTCGAACAAAATGGCATTACCAAGTTAGCTATGTATTATTTCTAGGCGAAAATGCACTTTTGGTCCCTACATTTGCCGATTCTTGTTTTGGTCCTTAATTTTTAGTCACACCTACCTGAAAACAAAAAACCATGTCCATTTTGGTTCCTGCTGTCAATTCGTATGTGGCAAACAGAGTGCATAGGTGGCATATTAGATGCTGATGTGGCTAATAAAATAATAATAATAATAATAAATTTTATTTAATTTTTAAAAAATGCGACATTAGCATTTAAATAAATAAAAAAATCACAAAAATTAAAAACAAAATTCTGAATTTCTATTTTTTAAAAATTTAATTAAATTAATTTTTTTAATCTTAAATCAAAAATTGTTTTTAATTTAAATGATTTTTTTTAATTTAATTAAATTTTTTTTTTTATGATTAAACATGATTTGGGTTTAGCGAGAGAGAGAGAGAGAGAGAGTGAGTGAGATGAGGCCAGTTTGGAGCACATCAAGGGGAAGGAACCTCTGAACCCCTGTTCGACTTTGGCTTCTCTACTTCTTCTTTGGCTTCTCCATGTGCCAAGTTAGCCACCATGAACAGCTTCTTTCTCTCTCTCAACTGGTAGTGGTTCAAACTTTCTCTCTCTCTAGACCCATTGCCGAAAAACTAACTCTCTCTCTCGCTAATCCCATGGCTGAAACCCAGTGGTGGCTTTCTTTCTAAGCTTGGGTTTTTGTTTTGGGAAATGGATTTCATCGGCGGGGTGGTGGTGTTTGCTGTTTTGGGAAATGGGTTTGATTGGCGGGGTAGTGGTGGTGTTAGCTGTTTTGGGAAATGGGTTTGATTGGCGGGGTAGTGTTGTTGATGGCAAATTTGGGTCAAGGATGGTGAGTATGGTTTCGTGTTTACAGGTTGTGGGTCTTGGATTTATGAACCTTGTATGGATGAATGTGAAGGAGTATTTGGTTATGGCAAATTTTCTATTCTGGTGTTGATAAATTGTAATAATTATGGAGATTTTGCCCTTGATGTTCTAGGTTTGTTTGTGGTTTTTTTTTTTTTTTTTGGATGTGGATTTGTATGTTTTATTGGGCTTCTTTTGTGTTTTTTTCCCAATAAAATTTCTGGGATAATGGGTTTATTTCTTGGCTTTATGGGTTTGATTTACTAGAGGTTTCAATGTTGAATGTGTTAAAATTTGCTAAGATTGATTATGAGTGGGTTGGCCAATTGGGTTTGTAGATTTGGGAAAGAACATGAAACATGAAGTTCATGTTCTAGGGAAGAAGGGGAAGAAGAAGAACAATGTTCTTCCAAAAAAATAAATAAATAAATGAAAAGCAAAAAAATAAATAATATATATATATATATATATAAGTTTAAAAAAAAAAATTATTTCATTACTTGTTTATTAATTTTTTGAAGTGATTTTAAAATAAATAAATAAATAAAAAGCTGATGTGGAATTTTTAAATATTATTTTAATTACCACGTCAGCTCCATACTTGGCCACATCAGCATTTAACATGCCACCTATTCACTCTGTTTGCCACATATGAATTTTCTGTTAGTAGGTTGACGGCAGGGACCAAAATGGACATGGTTTTTCATTTTTAGGGACTTAGGTAGGTGCAACTAAAAAGTAAGGACCAAAACAAGAATTGGCCCAAAATGTAGGGACCAAAAGTGCATTTTTATCTTATTTCTAACAAACAAGGGAAAGCGCAAGCTACATATGAATTTTAACCCTAAAATAACTAGTCAAGTTACAATTGGGGCTCTTCATAATCACTTATAAACCGAAGATTCACCTAATAAATACGGGACTCAACACATGCACACACACTCAATCAACCCAATCTAATAAAATCCACATAATTTGACACCTTTTCACTTCATCATATTCTTTCATGATCTATTTAAGATGTCATGGAGCTTTATCCATTATTCCTTTAACATGTATTAATTTTATTTCAAGGTTATTGTTAGAGAATTAGAGATATAATATGGGTTGTACTCGTGTTGTATGAGTGGTGCTCTTCTAGAAGAGTCTGTAATATTCATGTAGTTAAATTTACCTACCAGCTGTCACCATTAATAATATTCCCTATCCCATTGTAACCACCTCTCCTACATATGTAATGAATAGTCTGAGGGCGGGTATCTAAGATTTTTCTTGCTCATTCTTTCTGGTATTATTGTTCTCTTTCCTTCTTCAACAGTTATAGTTTTTTTTTTTTTTTTTTAAATTTATTTTTTTATTTTTAAACAAGAATTTGTTTATTTGAGAACATAAAATTATGTTCTCTCAGTTGTAGGATAGGGAGGAAACTGGAACATTTTAATTCTTTTAGAATACCTATATATTGGAGCAGAAATGAAGAAGATGATTAATATAATTATTGAGAGTGATCTAAAATTTTGTGGTCTGTCACATGGGAGATGGAGCTTCAATTTCTATCCTAGCACATAGGTTTTATTTATGATACTTGTATATTTTAGCAAAAGCTAGATCCCAGCTCCCCTTCCCATTCTTATATGCTAGGTTCTGGAAACATTTTCTTTGATTAATTAACTTTATTTTCATAATTCTCATGTATCTTTAAAGGTTGAGAATGAGTTCGGGAGGAGTTTGGAGGGGAGACCTGAAAACCTTGAAGAAGCAGATGACTCGCTTTCTGATTCTGAGAGTACTGAAGAAAGAAATTCACCTTTTAAGAGTATTGCAAGTGGAAAAAGCCCAATATCAGACGTTACCATTTTCAAATACTCTCTCTCAGCCTTAACTGAGAGGTCTTTTATGCTCAAGGAGATTGCTATGTCTGCTTCTGACAATGAGCTTTCAGAATTTGCTCATCAGGTGTCTCTGTATTCGGGATGTTCACACCACAGGTAGTTAATATACAAACGCTATGCTTTTATCAGTGAATGTATTCACATTGAAGTTTAAGTGAGCATATCTTAATATCCCATCTGGCTTGATGATTTGTGGTCACTTTTTTTAATGAAATACTGCTGGCATCTTCATCAAGAAATGCTCTTTTGTTAGTGACTGTATTCTTATTCTAGTTCAGGTGGGCATATTGTAATATGGCATGATGATTCTCTGTCGATTCTTTTAGTGATAGAGAGGTCTGCTGACATCTTCATTAAGGATGCTCTTTAAGTTTGATTACTACCTCACTGGTTTTTACCTGGCATAGGTTTTCTGTGTAATTTTCAAATCACAATCATGCTGTCATGTTTACGTTTTACCTTACATGTCGTGTATCTGCTGTTATGATGGTAAAAAGATTAAAAATTTGCTCCATCTTGTTGTGATTTGAGACTGGGAGGGCTATATAATGAACAAAAGTATTTAAGAAAACAGAACTTTGGAAGTTTTTTGATAAGTAAGATGAGACTATGGAAGTACCGAGCATTTCATGCTCCTGCACTGTGTAAATGTTTTCTAGTTTCTGCTGCTTCTTTTACTTGAATAATACAAGTGTATTATAAACCTTATGGATACATGTTTCATTTGAATGATGCACAACAATAGTGCATGTTTTCCCCTAGAGGTTGGAGCAAACACTTATTTTCAGTTGAGGAAACTAACTTATGCCAAAGTCCAAATTTACCCAGGGATTTATATGTATTCTTTGTTATTCTTTGCACCATTTCATATGTCTTTATTTCTGATCTATGTATTGGGGAAAACTTCTCCCATACCAATGGGCTTATTTTTGGATAAAGCAAGTGGCCGCTACAACCCACTGCAAGCTCTTGCCAGTTCTATATTTTGTAACATCCTTTTCTCAGGCACCAAATTAGCATTGCAAAGAGATTGATAGAGGAAGGAACAAAAGCTTGGAGTTTGATTTCACAAAACAACCACTACATTCGTTGGGAGAATGCGGTTTTTGAGATTGAAGAATACTTTATGAAGATTGCTCATTGCAGTTCTAGATCTCTCACACAACAGGTTTCTTCTTCTTCTTTTTCTTATACTTCCTTCCCCACCCTCTTTGTCGCTCACAATGTATTTTCATGATTTTTTAAATATTAAGCACATGTGGCTAGCCAAAGAGCTTGCTCAACTAGCACTTCCTCCCTTATAAGTTCTAGGTGTGGAGGGTGAGGTTGTGGGTTCAAGACCCATTGGGTACATGTAACTTTTACCAATCAAAAAAAATGAAGCTCACCTGATTGGGAATTTATTTGATTGATTGTCCAAACATGTAAGGGATTGAGAAGTTATGGTGATATTGATGAGGAAAATATCTTCTTTTTTTTTTTTTTTAAAATCCATAACATATTCAATCCCAAAGATACTTTATTAAAAAAAAAAAAAATTATAAGATATACCACCTGTATATATGTCTTAACAAGCGTGCGCACAATGAATTTACTAGTGCTACATATAGTGACTTTTCAACAAGATTGATAAGTTTTATTTAAAATGCTGTGTTCCAGAGGGTAAAAAAATTCGGTTTTGCTATTTTGTAACATGGAGTCAGTGCAGTTCATTTTCTTGCTTCTTCTTTTGTGAAGTAACATGGTCAGCATTCTTCATGCATCTTAGAAATGGACTGGTTTATAACTGGAAAGTCTTCTCCCTATATATTCTGTGGTTAAATTATTAAATTCATTATTTCCTAATAGTTTAAGTTTTTGAGAGAATTGGTAGTTTAATATGGTATTAGAGCAGGAGATCCTAAGTTCTATCTTTGGTTTGACTTTACCTCCCATTTAAAATGTCAAAAATCCCACATGTTGGGCCCCACTTATTAGGAGGAGTTTAGGCCCACACGTGAGGGGGAGTATTAGAATTATGGTTAAATGATTAAATTTATTATTTTCTAATAGCATAAGCTTTTGGGAGAATTGGTAATTTAGCATATACAATGTTTGTTTTGGTGTTTATGGCAGGAGCGGAATGCTAGATGCTTTGAGAATTGTGAACGGTCTATTCTTGACATAAAATCTTTCTTTTTCCGTACTCTCCTTGATTGGAGTTTAGTTCTGCCATCTTGTTCGTTTGTCCCTACTTGATCTTATTGATCAATGTAATCTGGGTTCTTGATTTGTGCCATTATTGTATATTCCAGCGTCCTTGGTTGACTTTTTTTCTTAATAAAATTTCTTATGTTACTTAAAAATATATATTTACACACACACACAATGTTTGTTTTAGAGTAAAGATGAACGGGCTCTCGATGTAGGGTGGGGGAAGAAAATTTTATTTTTATTTAATTTTTAAGACATTTGTATTTTTAGTAATGGTCCATTGGATTTTATTTTAGGTCTTATTAGCTAATTAGTTTTTCAGTATTTTATTTAATTTCCTTCAAGATTAGTTTCGTGTCAATTAAGACTACGGTTTAGTCCTAGTAATTTATATAAGTGCCTTATTGTACTCCAATGATGACACATTTATACAACAACAAAACCTTATTGCCAAAAATATGAATTCTTAACAAACTAATCGGGATTGACAACATGTATTCTTCTATTTCATATTATCCTATCCAAATCATTCTCTCAGTCACCTCCTTAATCAATATTTTTAATAGAGACTAGTTTATGATGATTAAAATTACCTTGGAGTTTTTCCAATGCCTAATTGTTGACACTTAGGTTTATTTTTATTTTACTTTTTTTGTTTTCCGGTATAATCCTTTGAGAGTGTTTTGTGCTAAATCACACTGGCTCTAGTTCATGTGCTCATCCTAAAAATGGATTGGTTTGCAACTGGAGGGTTATGTGATATTTGAGTTTGCAAGCTCATCTCCATTTAACATTTCTCAAGATTCTTTGATTTTTAAGCAACCTGGTTGCAGCTTGTTGCAAGTAGCCTTTGCTCATTATTTTTTGGTGACAGTAAGTGTAATCATGAACAATGAAGCATGAACATATTTCTGTGAATGTCCTTAGCTCGACTGAATGTCATTGTTTGTCCTCTCTAGTATTGTATCTTGAGTTTGGTTACCTTTTGTTTGTTGGTCAATGGAACTTAATAGAAAAGTTGTATAGACATTTACATCAATCGTATCATAAGATTGAGTTGAAGGATTGGTGACAAACACATCCTGCTAATTATGACAATATCAAAATTTGCAATGGTAATGAACATTAAATTTAGTGAGAAAGCTTCAACTATGAAAAACAGTAGAAGCAACCTGATGCTTACTGTAGGTTTATGTTTTAAAGATGATTTGGCCTCTAGTTTACTGTAGGACCTGATGCTTTCAAATTTTCAGGACTCATAATGACACTTAGTTTCTGTTATTGAACATTCAGGCAATCTTCTACTTGGGGGAACTGAAAAATGTCAATCATAAGTCAGAACATTATCTTATATGTGAATTTAAATTGATAAACGCCAGAAATAGCTTTTGTTTGCTGAACAAAGTCCTTGATTGATTGTCAGTGTAAAGTCATAACATGAAAATAACAGCCTTCAAAAATTTACAGATTTTCTATTTATTTTAGGACTTTGAGCTTCTGCGGAGTATTGCTGGTTGCCAAGAATATCTGGCCCAAGAGAACTTTGAGAAGATGTGGTGTTGGTTATACCCGGTAGCTTTCACACTATCTAGAGACTGGATTAATGCATTGTGGAGTTCTACTTCACCTAAATGGATAGAAGGATTCATAACAAAAGAAGAAGCAGAATCTTCACTTCAAGGTCCGAGGGGCCTTCAAGAGCCTGGGACGTTTATACTCCGGTTTCCTACTTCAAGGAGCTGGCCTCACCCTGATGCTGGCAACTTAATTGTGACTTATGTTGGCAGTGATTACACTCTTCACCACAGGCTTATTTCCCTTGATCAAATTTATGGGTATCTAGTTCATATTCTCTTTTCCTTCTCCTTTTTATTTATGTTATATAACTGTACTTACAAGAATACTGTTTAGCATATTTCCTAAGTGCAAAACTAGGAATCAAACACAATAAACTGAAAGGCTTCCATAACTGCAAAGATGAGGAATCAGAAGGTATCTTACTTATTAAGAAAGTGAAAAGAAAGAAGAACAGAACTTTTGGATTTTTCAATGAAATTATTTACTTAACCAAAAAAAAAAAAAAAAAAAAGAAAAGAAAAGGAAAACAAGACTGAATTTTTAGGATAATCTGCAACCCCTTCTAATGGAGTTCCCTAAATACTGAAGACTAAAAATTAATTGGGGAAAGTGCTAACTATACTAAGTTCTTGTGAGCAATTCTCAACCTTTAAATGGATCTCATCACAGAAAGTATGAAGTTGGAATAAATAGTTTAATAGGATGAGGTTCCAACCTTTTAAATTACATTAATGATATTCTGGATTTTCCAGGAAACTTGCATTCCTCTCATGGAGGAGATATGGATGCATTGTCAATTTTATTTATCTGCTAACTGATTGCATGAGTAAGTGAGGAGTTCTGGAAGACAAAAAATCGAGTAAATTTTTCTCATATGTTTTTCAGATGATTGGATCAGCAATCACTTGAATAAGAGAAACCAATTTGGCTGCATAACTTTTCAAATGCAAAAATTTTCAAATATTCTTATCCCTATCATGTTACCTAACATTGAATAACTTGTCTTGCTTGTGAAAATGTCTCTGCAGTTATAGAAAAAATCTTTTAGATTAATGATTAAAATCATGTTGGGGGTCTCTGATGTAGGATCTCTCTTCAATCAGATTCATGAAATGATGATTCATACACAATGACCAAACTGACTGGTTTGGGGTTTTCAAAAACCATAAATAGGGAGTGGGTTAAAGCATTGAGTTCTCTTACAATCAGCATAATTTCAGGTTGGAACAATTTGTTCCGACTGCATTTTACTTTTCATGGGATTATTATATGATTGTATAGAGTTAGATGCTGAAACATTGGGTTGTTGGTGTAATTACATTGTGGACAAAGTTTAGCTACAAAATTAGTTGTAGCTTAAGGTTACAACCTTATTCAATATCTTTTTATTAGAAGTAAGTTTTGACAAATCTACTATTGGATTATATTTTCTTCTTATATCTTCCATGCTTGAAAAATTTCTAGAAAATTAACGATCAATAACTATGTCATCAATAAATTTTTTAAATTGCAAATTTTTGTAGTTTAAAATTATGTATAAAATATAATCTTATAGATTATATAACAAATAATATTCAATTGGCATAAAATTTGACATGTGTGTTAAGAGCATAAAGAACATACAATTCAATGGTTAAATTTTTAAAATATTATTTAATATTAATAATATTGAGTAAGGTTGTAGACTTAGGCTATAACTAATTTTGTAGATAAATTTTGTCCTATTATCTGAAAATTTAGCAGTAGTAGGATTCAATGATGACATGGGCGAGTTAAGTTTACAACAAACGTACACAATCACTCTTATATGATGCAAATAATTCTTTTCTTTTCTTCCTTCACAAAGGAGCATATATACTGTTATATTATCTATTGTCTTTCCCAATATAGAAAAAATTGAATATATAAAACGTGCTTGAAATTTCCTCATTATTATTTATATTTTTCAGTTCCAGTTCCAGTGAAATGAATGTAAAACCACTGCAAGATATGCTAATGGTAGAGCCTGAGCTGTCTCGGTTGGGAAGGCAAGATATATCTCAATTTCTCTATTTATTAAATTATTATATTATTTATACTCCTATCCTATCTACAATCAATAATATTAACGTTGTATGTATAATAATGCATTTGTTATTTGCAAATTGGCAGGATAATAAGAAGTCATTAATTGCTCTTGAGTAGCACTATATGAATCCTTCAGTCTGCTTTTGGTTTAGGGTGAGCTTTCCTTCGTGTTTTCTTCAACTTCTTCCGTTTTGTATATATGTATTGGGCATGGAGGGATGTTTCGAATGTAATAACCTTAGATCAATTTCTTTTTTTTCAAAAAAAGAAAAAAAAAAGGGCATCATACATGCTTTTCGTACTTTTTTTGAGTTGGCTGTAGCAACCAAGCCCTGACTTCTTCACATATTTGATTCTTCTAACTGAAAGATGGGCAAAGAAATAATAATATTTTTTTTTCTTCTCTAAACTCGAATAATAAGGGAAAAATGAGGTAGCGTGAGTGTGACACACCTCAAATAGAGATGACCTTAAATAATCCAAATGAAGATTAAAATTTAACAATCACGAGACTTGTAAGTGTGCATGGTTTGGTTGGTGTGGTTTTTTTCCAAATTTATCACCGAACCGATAGGGATCGATTTTTACATAATTGGAACCGATGTACACTGCCTAGGGTCGGTTTTTCGACCTATAGCAGTGCCCTTTTTTGCTATCGGTTTGAAATATTAAAAAAACTGTTTTTTTTTTTTTTTTTTTAAATAATATCAATACATCAACATATTCAAGATTTCAAGTAGATACAAACTGTGTTTTTTTATTATCTAGCAAGCTGTCAAAAACAGATTTCAACTCGTACTTATACCATTATTACTCATTACTTAATCAAAAAATAACAATATACATTACTCAATCTCAATATGCATCAACTCAACAGAGAGGTAGAACCTAAGCAACTAAAATTAGAATGTAATGCAAATAAAATTGATATTGATTTCCATGTAAAAAAGACAAATAAATTTTTGGACCAAAGAAATGCTTTGCAATATATTTATACTATAACAAATAAACACAAGTCAATGCCTAATAGGTAGTGCAGCAATACCACAGTAGCTCCGCTAAGTGGCTCAAAATCTTCAAGTCAAAAATATTGTCTCATTATCTTCCTTGACAGCATATGTGCATTCATATGTGGCTCATAGCTTGACTCATGAACCTCTTTACTTATTTGCTGTGCTTCCTTGGCAGTTATGCAAAGGAGATGAATTCCATCATATGATCTTCTGTAAAGCTGTTCACTACAAATAGTATAATTAGTAGACAACCTCCGAATGATTAATTGATCATTCTTGTTTGCAGACTTCGGGTATGTCCCATCCTTGAGATATTGTAGGATGTCTAAATACCATTCACCTTGTCCATTCCTTTCCTTATCTTCTTCTATTGTCATGCAGTAAGCTGGTTTTTCTTTTTGTTCCAACACTATCGGTCTAGCTTCATCTTTCTTTGACCCATCCATCATGGATGTCATGGTTGCTAAAGCATTTACAATTTGATTCTGCATTCTCGGCACATGCTGATATTGAATCTTGCTGAATTTTGATGCCCACTTCTGAAGACAATAATGATAATGCATCAACCTTTCTTCTTTGATCTTCTACTTATTCTGTATCTGAGAGATTATTAATGCTAAGTCCCCGTATACCTCCAATTCTCTTACTCCAAGGCCTAGGACTGCTTGTAACCCATGATGCAAGCTTCATATTCAGTGGCATTGTTGGTGGCAAGAAAGTTGAGTTTGCTAGAAAATGGAATGTGTCTCTTTTGGAGAGATTAAGAGAACTCCAATTCCACTTCTATTTTGATTTATTGCTCCATCAAAATACATCTTCTACGATTCTACTTCAATCCCCATGATGTCTTCCTCCGGAAAGTCTCCTTGGATCTCTTCAGCTTCTTCTGGTGAACAATGAGCTAGGTGATCGGCAATTGCTCTCCCTTTCATAGATTTCTAAGTCACATACTTAATATCAAATTCTAACAAAAGAAAAACCTATTTAGCAGTCTTTCCATCTTACACAGGTTTTTCCATTAAGTACTTAAAAGGATCAATTCTTGCAATCAACAAAACCTTGTAGTCAAGTATATAATGTCTGAGTTTACGGGTTGCCCATACAAGCGCTACCCATGTCTTTTCTAATGGTGAATACTTTTCTTCATAAGGCAACATCTTCTTGCTGATGTAGTATATTACATTCTCCTTTCTAGTCTTCTTTATGTATTGAGCAAGTAGAGCCCTCATTGCTGTATCTGTAGTGGTAAGATACAACAACAATGGCTTTTTAGGAACTAGTGGGACAAGTATTGGTGGCTTCGTCAGATAGTTTTTGATCTTTTCAAAGGCTTTTTGGCATTGTTCATTCCACACTATTGGGACCTCCTTTTTGAGCAATCGGAAGATTGGTTCACATGTCATAGTGAGTTGGGCTATAGACCTACTAATGTACTGTATCCTCCCCAGAAATCCTCGGATCTCCTTTTCAGTTCTTGAAGGCTTCATCTCTACAATTGCCTTGATTTTCTCAGGATCAACTTCTATTCCCCTTCGGCTTACCATAAACCCTAACAATTTTCCAGATGTGACTCCGAAAGTGCACTTCTTTGGATTCAACTGCAGCCTGTAGAACCGGATTCTTTCAAAGAACTTCCTCAAAGCTAGTATGTGTCTGTCATGTTCTTTGGACTTCACTATCATGTCATCAACATAAACCTCTACTTCTTTGTGGATTAAATTATGCAACAAAGTAGTGGCTGCACGTTGGTAAGTTGCACCAACATTTTTAAGGTCAAATGGCATGACCTTATAGCAGTACGTCCCCCATGACGTAATAAAGGAAGTTTTCTCCATATCTTCTAGAGCCATCTTAATCTGATTGTATCTTGAAAATCCATCCATAAATAATAACAAAGCATAACCTGCTGTGTTGTCAACCAGGACGTTAATGTGAGGCAATGGAAAGTCATCTTTCGGTCTGGCCTTATTCAGATCTCGAAAATTTACACACATTCTGACCTTCCCATCCTTTTTGGGTATTGGAACCACATTAGCTAAACATTTTGGATAGTTGACCACCCTCAGGAATCCCACATTGTACTGTTTCTCTACTTCTTTGATCTTGAGATTCCATTTTGGCTTTATTCTTCTCAACTTTTGCTTGATTGGCTTTATGGTTGGATCTGTTGGAATGCAGTGTTGTACTATATCTGTATCAATCTCAGGCATGTTTTCATATAACCAAGCACAAAACCTCTTTGAATTTTGTCAGGAGTGCCACTAATGCATCTTTCTCTGAAATGGTTAAGGTATTGTCCACTTGGATCATTTTGGGCTCATCCTCAGTTCCCAGGTTAATCGGTTGGGTTTCTTCTTTTATAGGTTCTAGGTATCCATGTTTTAATTCCTTATTATTAAGAGTTTTTTTACCAATTTCAAAAATAAAAACATATAAGGTTAGCAAATAAGCAGAATAAAAAATCATATTAAAAGGGGAAGAGTTTTTAACAGACTCCACATACTCAATTGGAAAACTATCACAAACAAATTTAACAAGAATAGAAACACTAGCAGAAATAGACTCAATAAGAACGGAAATAATGTTCTTGGCAGGAGTGACTGGCTTGGCGGTCTTGATCTTCTTGACAAAAATGACTGAATTGACGGTCTTGATCTTTCTCACAGAAATCTCCATGGGGTGGGCGGCTCCCTCCCATGCCCAGTTTTTCAACTCAGTCATGGCTTCCATAATGGCAGGTGGCTCCCAGTAAGCTCAATCTTCCCTCAGCATCAGTACCGGGGGATCTACATCCATATAATCCATAGTTTCTTCTTCAATCTGGATGTCTATAGGCTTGTCGATCACAAAAGCATCCAGGCGCTCTATGCTATCCATCCATTCATCAAATAGGTCGTGCTTGCTTTTGTTGCCCAAGTAGGTGGGTCGAGGGAGATGCTCTGACTCACTTTCTTCCATCCTCTCACTATTACGTTCAGCATTCTCAACTGTCATGATTCTAAGACTGTGGACCATCAGCTTTTGGTCTAAAGCGGCCAACTTGGCATCTATGTCATCCTTCTCTTTAGTATGTGGGGTTGGTGAACTTGGTTCTGAATCATAATATGACCCCAATTCTGGAACTTCTATTCCATGCTTGTCATACCTAGGGCCAGACCTTGAACTGACATTAGTGATATCACTCCAACACATTTATCAACCTGTATTCTCTAACACATTTATCAGCCTGTATTCTCTAAGACATTTATCAGCTTGTCACAAAAGCATTCTCCTCTCTTGCATTCTCTAACACATTTATCAGCCTGTATTAATCATTATCAGTGTCATTCCACCTGTTGACTTCAGCATCATCTTCTATGTCTTCATCATAATAGTCTACGTCACTGTCATATTCCTCATAGAATAGGTCTGCATCTTCATCTTCTCTATCACAAGGGGGTTCACCCCAATCATCAATGTACGGGCTACATAACTTTTGCTGTTGTCGTCCTTATTGGTGCTGCTGTTATCATCATCATGTCCATTATCACTGCTGTTGTCACTACTACTATCACTCTTGTCTTCACTTTCATCTTCATCATCATTAGGGGCTATTCCCCCTTCCTCATCTTCATCATTGGCTCTTAGTTCATACGAGCTTTTCAATGTATGCTGGCAGGCCTCCCAATATTCCTCTTCTTCTATGTTGCAAATAGGATCTCCAAGGAGTGTAGTCATTGCATCAGGATCCATGTAATCAATCCAATCAGTAGGAACCTAGGTTGTATCTTCTTTCTTCAATTCTGGAACCTTATTGTTGCAGTCAAGTAGTATCTCAAACCCAGGCACCATTGTCTTTGTCACAAGATCAAATCTCGGTTCAGGGAATCCTCAATAATGTTGACTTTCTTCGGCTTTGACAAACTTTCCGTTCAATGTAGGAGTATAGAGCTTCAAAGGTTCTAGAGGACAAGGGAGTCTTTTTGCTTTGGCTTTGGCTCGGGCCATCTCACTTCTATCTCTAACAAATCATCATCAGTGGGCTTATAGTCTAGCCCAAAAGGTGGTGTGGCAGTAGGAATCATCAGGACCTAAACAGTAGGTTTCTTCATAGTTCTCCCCAAATTCATGCTTGGAATGTAGTTCATTCTCCTCATCATTGCTACCACATTGTTGTTGCTGTAGGGAGCAAAGTCCATCGGGATCTTCTCCACTTCTTCTTCTCTTTTTTCAAAGCCAAGCCTCTCGATCTCAAAGCCATCCAAGGTCAATGGCTCTTTCTTGGAATCAATACCGAAAATAGGTTTAGGCACAGTCAAAGTATCCCCATATATGGTCACAACAGCTCCTTCATGTGGAAATCGAACCTTTTGATATAAAGAAGAAGGTACGGCTTCTGTGTCATGGATCCATGGTTGCCCAATGAGCATATTGAAGCATGAGGTTATATTAAGGACTTGAAAATCCACTTTCTTGACCATCGGTCCGATGGTGAGCTCTAATGTTATGGTTCCCAAGACTTCCCTTCTACTGTTGTCGTATGCCCTCACATGTTGATCAGTAGGCACAAAGTCTTCAATACTGAGGCCTAGGCAGCTAGCAGTCTTTAAAGGACACATATTCAAAGCACTTTCATCATCTATTAAAACCATCAGTATCCTCTTCCCTATGGAATCTATAGTGATATGCAACGGGTCATTGTGGTGCTTACCCTTCTTGGTCAGATCCTTGTCAAAATAGGAAATGGTGAGTTCCCTATTTATGGACCTAATTATAGCATTCAGATCTTGGGAGGTTGTGGTTGTAGGGACTTGAATTTGGTTAAGAAGGTCTACTAGATTTTGTCGTTGTTTGTATGAGGCCATGAGTAAACCCTATAAAGATATGTTGGCTTGTGTCTTCTGTAATTGCTTAAGGATTTCATCTTCTTTGGTAAGTGTTTGTTGGGTGGATCTATTCAAAGCTTCCACTGGGTTGTCGGTCTCTAAATGTGGGGGTTTGAAATGTCTCCCCCCATTGTAATGTGGGCAATTTTGGTTGGATCATTGGGATTGATGCCTTGGGATTTAAAGTGTCTCCTATCATTTGTGGATGTTTGGTTGTTTACTTAGGGTTTGAAGTGTCTCCCCCCATTTGTGGATATTGGGTTGAAAGTTCAATATGTGTATAAAATACCCTTGAACGTTCAGACCCCAAATTACAAATTACCAATTCAAGCTTAATGTCAAATAACATATATGCGAAAAATGAACATAAGCTAATAACATAATTGATAAACAATCTAAACCAAATAAAATCACATCAACGGTAGAAATTAAATAGCAAAGATTGAGGGAAGAGAGATGCAAACACAAGGACAACACCACGATGTGTTATTGAAGAGGAAACCGAAGCCCTCGGCATAAAACCTCTCCGCCGTCCTCCAAGCGGTCAATAATCCACTAGAAAATATAGTTGGGATATATGAACAGCAATAGGCCTTCCAAGCCTAATCTACCCAGTGTACCTAAGCCCTCCAAACTTCTTGCTCCAACGAGGTTGCGTCGACCTTTTGTCTTTTCTAGCTTATCGGATTCCGTTATAGCACATAGCATCAACCAATATGAATTGGTCCCTTCCTAACTGCTTCCCAAAGCACCAAAAAGCTTTCTCACATATATGGGTATGGTGAGAAAAGGATTTGGCTAAGAACCTCTCAAAGATGTAAAAATGGAGAGGGTGAGAGTATAGGAATTTGAAGAGTTTCTATGTAAGATTGTAGACGAGTCAATCTTGTTTTTCTCTAGGGTTTCTCTCTCAAAATTATCTTTGGAAGCTCTCTACATTCTGTTGGTATAAGGGTCTACATATAGTAGTGTGTGTTTGGAATGCGAAGAGTCATTTTTCCAAAACAGAGCTGGCTGGCGGCTTGGCCTCGTGACTTGACTGAGTCGCGAGTTCAAGCCGCGAGCTAACTAAATGGCCAGTCTGAACTTTTTGTCCTGTAGGGCAATAGCTGGCACGACGCTTCAGCTACTCTGCATGCTTCACTCATGTGCATCTTCTGGCGGGTTGCAAGCCGCGAGTCACTTGCTAGATCCAGCCGCAAGTCCTTGCTTCACTGCACAATCTTGAGCATTTCTTCACACTCTCTCACACACTACCCTTACATGATTTTCACCTAAGTACAGGGTTTCTAAATGCTGAATTACAAGAAAATTTGGCACGTAATAAAGCCAACAAAATGGTTGATTAAATTCAACCTTACATGGGTAGTTCTCCCTCTTTCGCCATACTGCTAAAAGCTTCAAACTTCTTGTGGCTTGAACTCTCTTAAAGGTAAAAAATGGGGTTGTGATGTTGCAGCAATGGAGTTTCTTCTATGGTTGAAGGCTTCAATATTGTGATGAGAGTGACAGGCTTGGAATTGGAGCTACTGGCTTGAGTGTCGGGCTTAGGTTCTCTTTGTAGCCTTCCTTCAGATCTTGACCAGATTCTCCCCTATTGACAGGCTTGATTGGGTTAATCAAAGCTAAGACCCCATTCACATTCATCAATCAACCAAAACAAACATACAAAACATGCAATGCAATTTTAATCGGGACCAACCTAAGTGTAGGTTTTAAGTCATTATGTTGTAGGGAAGGTTTCTTGTTTCATTGTTTCCCATAGTTAGGACGTTACATCTCTCAACTTGTAATGTAATGAACATTACGTTGGTCTGAACGGCATGGTTTATCCTTTACAGTCAACAAGAAATGATCTAGTGACTTTAGGCTATGAGTTGGCGAGTTCGCCACTGGGTACCCGAATCTAATGTAGACCAGTGATCCATTGTTACTACCACCGCAAGTTGTTGAAAAGGGGTGCATACATATTTGTTTGGATGGCACACACTATGACAGTTAGGGAAAGATTTTAACAAACAATACAAACAACAAAATACCATACACCAAAATATTATACAACATCTCATCAACCATAAATAAACAAACAAACAACAAAATCATGCAAGACCATGCAAAATAGGGGTACACATTTGGTCACTTAAGTCTAATACAAAGCTTAGCCCTCAACATGTCCAGCGAAGTAGCCACTATGAGAGATCAAGAAAATTGGGGGTGCCTCTAAAAAAAGAGTGATTTTTGGAGTGCTTTTTAGGGCACCTCTCTTTTTGGGTAAGTGGTGTAGAGTTGTCACTTATTTTTTTTTATACAAAAAAGAAAAAGAAAAAACTAAATATAAAAATACATGACTGAATAATTCATTTCATTGATTGAATAAAAAAATACATGTTTGAAAAATTGAAAATTACATGGCTTTGGGTCCTAGTTACAATCTATCAAAAATACATGACTTTTTGTCCTAGTTACATTCTACCCAAAAAAATAAAGACAAAGGTTAGATCTACTTATCAAAAGACCAAAATTCGGAGGGTAGGTTACGGAATGGGAAGATGTTAGGCACCCATTTCGTCTAGACATAGTTTGGTCTTCTAGACTCTTGTGACCTATGTACCCTTTATGCATGCTATGAATGATATGTTGAACATGTGAAATAAAAATTAAATCACATTATCTATGAATTCATTCTCTTCTTTGTTTAAAAAAATTTAGATCTGTTTTAGTAAGAAAAAAAATTGATTTTAATTTGTCAAAAGTGCCAAATCTATTTTGTAATATGCGGAAAAAAATGGTTTTTGGAGATAAAAATTAAGATATGTTTTTTATTACATAAAAAAAGTCTTTTGATTTGAAAAATATCAAATCTGTTTTTAAGAACTTAGGAAAAATGGTTTTTGATTTATAAAATATTAGATCTGTTTTATGATGATAAAAAAGATGATTTTTTAATAACAGAAAACTCAAATCTATTTTTTATATGTCCAAAAAATATGTAAAAGATTTTTTATGAAGAGAATTTAACTCATAACATAAATTTATGCATTATGAAACAACCAAAACAAAAATAACCATAAACACAATCATACATAATCTTTTTCTTTGTTTCAAAATCTGCATATGTTTTTCTTTTAAAAATCAAATCTGCATCTATAAGAGATATAGATCAATTTTTAATTTTAGAAAAATTCAGATTTACATCTAATGAAGATGCTGATCCGTTTTTTGATTAAGAAAAATTTAGATCTACATCTAAGAAAGATGCAGATCCGTTTTTTATTAAGAAAAATTCAGATCTACATCTAGGAAAGATGTAGATCTATTTTTGATTTCAAGAAAAATTAATTGTTTATATGAAGATAATTGAAATTAAGAAAGAGATTGTAATAATTATATACAATAAATTCAAGATCATGCTTTAAACAAAACAATAGTTAATAATCATGTTATGAAAAAAACATGCATCATCATAAGCAAGAAGCATAAAAAAGAATAGGGTGATTGAAAACAACCTCTTGCATGAGCACTCCTTATTCTTGAGAGGATGTTTTAGGGTTCAAAAAAACTTATTCAATTATCTTTGAAACCTAAAACCCCTAATTTTAGCAGCAAATATTAGAGAGGATTAGCTAATGTCAACAATTTGAGAGTCTCAAAACGTATGCCTCTTAGAGCATCCAAAAAAAGTGCTGAATTATGAGATTCAGTCTCTATTTATAAAGGCCAAAAGACTCTAAAAAATAGGCATGGATGATTAGGATGCAAATCCGGACGCATCCTTCCGCAAAAAGGTCGAAAAGGGTGTGCCTTATTGTTACCCGAAGGGAGTTGGGCCAAAGCCCAAAAGGGGACCATTCGGCCCTTTTAAAGTGCCATTCGGCACTCCAAAAGTGCAGAATGGTGCTCTTGGGAGTCGAACGTTCTTCCGTGTTTGGATGCGTTTTGGACTCTCTGTTTAGGGTTTTTTGATCCTTTCCTTGTACCTAGACGTGCTTTCATCTTAAATCTATGATTTTTATCTCTTTTTTGGATAATTCAAGCATTTTCAGGAATAATTATCTTGTAGATAAATACCCTAAAATATATCTTGATAAAGTTCAGATTATCCACAATTTTATTGTTATCCAATCATCTCTTTTATTCCTATGCGTGCAATCCTATTTTAAATACTAATTATCAACCAATCATAAATTTATTTAATAAAATTTAACTGTTTAATCAATCAGAATTAATTTAAATTAATTGTGTGTGATCGACTCTACCTAGACAATGCATGCTGATCGTGCAAACTTGATTATGCGATATCTTTCGATCCGATGGTCCAATTTGGAAACCGAATATACCATTGCGACCGTTAGAATCTCAAGATTATTTTTATGATATGCAATGAATGAATTGATGCATTTAATGCAAGAATGTAATGCAAGAACAAATCAATGCATGTAATGCAATCATGATTTTTGGGGTACATGAATGATCATTCAAGTCATTTTCCTTGATTAAATCATGGGTGCAAAATCGAGTATCTACAATGGGATACCACATGAAATTATCTCTCACAATGGGCTGCATTACAAGGGAGAAACAGAGAAGCTACTACGACAGTTCAACATTCAGCAGCACAAGTCTTCATCTTATCATCCTTAGACTAATGGAGCAGTTGAGGCTGCTAACAAGAATATAGGGCGAATTTTGAAGAAGAGCACAAAGAACTACAAGGATTGGCACTTGCAATTAACCTATGCACTTTGGGGGTATAGGACATCAATTCGATCTTCCACAGGAGTCACTCCTTACTCATTGGTGTATGGGATGGAAGCAATCCTCGCCATTGAAATATGTGTCCGTTCGTTGAGAATAGTATTGGAAAGTAAAATCCCTGAAGCAGATTGGTTGCAAAGCATATATGACTAGTTATTCATGTTGGATGAAAAGAGACTTAAAGCCTTGTATCATATTCAAGGTTACCAGAGGAGGCTTAGGAAAGCTTTTGACAAGCAAGTAAGAACCAGAGATTTGAAGTTGGGAGATTTAGTGCTAAAAGAGATCTGAGCCTTGATTCAAGATGCAAATGAGAAGTTCAAGCAAAATTGGGCAGGTCCAAACATTGTCAAGCAGATATATTCTGAGGGAGCAGTAAGGTTGATGGATTTAGATGCAAACCCTTTCACTGAGCCAACTAACATGGATTAATTGAAGAAATACCACGTCTGAGGTGGTAATCTCATAGCACCACGTCTGAAGTGGTTGTAAATTATGTTATTTCCCTTCGTAGGCTTGATAAAAGGGGGGGGGGGGGGGGGGAAGGGTAGGTTGAAAACCCAAAAGGATGATCTACACAAAAGGAGAGTTAAAAAAAAAAAAAAAAAAAAAAAAAAAAAAAAAAAAAACCCAAACTGGAAAGGGCGGCCTAGGCAAAAGTTAAGGCAAATAAAAATAAATGAACTACGTGATGACTTGATTCTTCTACAAAGGGGGTACGTAGGCAACTATGCATTGGTCCGGTCACAACTTTCCCAAACCCACCATTGGCCCATTAAGCAAAAGATTATTTATTTATTTTTTTCAAAATCTAACCATTCCATTAAACCATGTCATTACACAAAATCCAAAAAACCAAACCCTAAAAACCCAAACCCCAAGAACCTAAGCTCTAAACCAAATCCAAGAAACCAAACCCTAAAAACCTAAACCTTAAACAGAATCCTTAACCTACAGCTCCTAACTAATTCCTAAACATAAGAGTTTCACATCAACTTTTAAAATAAACATGTTCAAAGCCAAAAATAAGAATGTCATTTTGTCTTCAGTCTTTTCTCTTTTGGTGGATCATTGATTTCTTCTGTGATAGGTACCTTGTCATCTTTGTCCATTCTTTTAAATTCATAGTGGTTATCATCATGTTTTTCCCAACTGTCTCTAAGAAACTGCTTTCTCATAGCAACCATGTCAGCTTCTTTGTCAGCAATCTTGTCCATCAACCAGTTAGAGTATTCTGTAGTCATCCTATGAAAGTGAACCTTGACAAAAGACCGATCCAGTCGGTCAGCCATCTCCAAGCCCAACAGCATGTTCCTTATAGAAGTAAGATTTGTGTCCACAGGAATAAAATGTTTTCTTCTTTTTCCAACATGTATTCCTTGTTCATATTGGAATTGCCTCAAGAGTCTATCAGCTTTGTAGAAAGTCGCTTTCCTTAATTCAACTAGGAAAATATGATCTGATCTCGAAGACCACAACAAAGGGGGTGGGCACTTCCACTAATAGCAATTCCATCGAATTGAGGCACTGGACTACTAGGACTATAATTACTAGCTGTAGGCCCGGCAATCATATCTAGTCATTCCATTAACCATATCTACAAAGTCAAAGGACTCCTAAGGAAGTTTTGAGACTTTCCACCATGAAATATAGAGTCTAGCCCTAGAAGAGTTTCTGCCAAGATCAGAGAAACAGGATTATCATCATCCTTAATTTGACTCACAACACTTATGGCTCAAGCATCCGCAAAACCATGCCTTCCAGAGCAAAGCAAAAATTTTCCCACAAAGTATAGAGCCAAGCCAAAAATTTTCTGCATATTGTCAGTCACTGTATAAGTGCGTTTGTTAATCAACCTTGAAAGAATTGCACAAAGATTCACTATATGTCCTTCAACCATTCTACTAGTAATGGAAGTAGGAAGACCAAGAGCATTAGACAAAGATTCCCTATGCTTGGGATCACAGGAAACTGCTATGAATTTCTTGCTTGGATCATAGCCCAGAATAGTGGAAAATTCTTCAATTGTGGGGCAGAGTTCAACAGTTTTAAACTGGAACACATGATCTTCAGGATCCCAGAATTTCACAACAGCACGAAGGAAGTCCCATTTGATTTTGACGTTCCTCAAAGCCTTAATTCCCTCTAGTTTATAGGCCGTAAAATTGGTCTTGGTACTAAAATCAAAGCTGCAAACCCATCTGTTGATATCATGAATTGTTGAATGAGAAAATTTTTTATTGCTAGCCATGGATGACTTTTGCTTGTGATTATTGTGTTTTGCTAACCTTGATGCAGAGATTTGTTGCAGGAAAGATCACTAATGTAAGCTACTTCAATTGTTAATCAGGTTTAAATAAGTTTCGAAGAGTTTGTAGCTGAGTAGGAAAGTGTTTCATGGTCACAAACGAAGAAAGTATTTTTCAAAAAACCTGAGAACACAAAACACACGTTAGAAAAACGTGAGGAGTCGGCCCACCATGGTCTAAGCTTAGTGGCAGTGCCGAACGGTACTTTCAAAGTGTTGAACGGCACTCAGCCCTACTAAAGCTCATTCACACTGTTTTGCATTCTTAGACACTTTTTAGGTCCCTTTTTGACCTTGTTAAACACTCGAAAATTTTTTTTATATTTAAACTAGGGAATTCAAACATAACTTACTCATCTGTTTTCAAAAAAAAAAAATCATCACCTACATCACTATTTTCAAAAAAAAATTTGATCAAATTAAGGTTTTTCAAAGATCGTGAATTCACATCCCAAACTAGGGGCATTTGACCATGCCTCATTCATTTTCAAAAAAATAAAAAATAAAAAGAAAGAGGGCCCATCATCATCATCTTTTCATTAAAAAAAAAAAAAAAAACAAAAAAAAACAAAGATTTTAAGATTTCCAAAAGTCGTGCATTCATTCCTAAACTAGGGGCATCCAGCTCCGCCTCATTCAAATAAGTGCAAGTTCCATCAGAGCCAATCAAGATAAGTTTAAATTGGTACTACAAGACCTCATCAGGTGAATTCTAAACTTGTCTCATTTAAATTTTCCACATGATCAAAGGCAATTCCAAAGACAAAGAGCTAAAAATGAAAATTAATACCAGATTGTCTAAGGAGCACTTCTTTTTGTTTTGTAGGAAAAATTAAAAATACAAATCAAACATTATTGGAACTTCGGGTCTGCCTGCATGGAGATCTCCTTAATCCACCTCTAGAGGAGCCACTTTTGGTATTTCCCTCTTGACTTGCATAAAATCGAGGATCATGCTGACGGTTCTCAAGTTCAAGGTTTCTGATCCTTTCCTCCAAAGATCTTCTGGTGGAATCAGCCATCTCCATCCGACTCACTTGAAAAAATCAGCAAAGACAAGTGTTAGATCCATTATCAGGAAATGTCCAAGCAAAAGATACTAAAAAAGCATCATCTTATACCTTGCTTGCTTCATTGATCACATATCAGGAAGACTAAGTACAAGCCAACAGTTGCAAGCCTCCGATCATCTGCATACTTTCCTCCACAAGATCAACATCAACCTGAAGCACAAATCTACCAGATCATGAGCCATTCAATAAGCCAAGAAGAAATAAGGACAAAGAGCTAAAAATTCATGAACACACTAGATTGGGCCAAGGGACGTTTGGGGTGTGCTCTTGCCTATCCAAAGGCATGCAACTATATGTTCCATCAGAATTCATCACTTCATATTGCCATGCCAAAAAATGGGGATAAGTCTCCATGAAAGAACTAGAAGAGCTACCAGCATGGTGAGGAGAAGGAATCTCTTCTTCCTCTTCCTCTTCTTCAGAAGATGAACCCTGAAAGTCCAACAAGCAAATATTGTTACAAGGCCAAAATATGGAGGATGAACATACAAGATGAAAATTTGACTTTATGAGGGAAGGGAAATACCGAGGCAATAGGAATGCCAGCCAAACATCCTTGCAATTGAGTTTGAATAAATTCAGAGTAACTTCCTGGTATCCCTGAAATAACATGGCCAATTCGAGCCCGAGCAATCTCTTCATTAGTCAGCAGATTAGCCAACCCAATGGAGGGACAAGGATGTAGAAACTCAATTTTGCACGCATAATTTAATCAAGGAGAATGACTTGAATGACCATCCATGTACCCCAAAAATCATGATTGTATTACATGCATCAATTTGTCCTTGCATTACGTGCATCAATATGTGATTGCATTACATGCATCAATTTATTCACTGCATATCATAAAAATGATCTTGAGGTTCTAATGGTCATAACGGTGTGTCTGGTTTCCAAATCAAACCGCCGAATTGAAAGATATTGCATGATCAATAGACATTGTGTCTAGTTAGGGTCGACCACACACGATTAATTTAAATTAATTCTGATTGGTTAGACAATTAAAATTAATTAAATAATTCCGTGATTGGTTGATAATTATTGTTTAAAATAGGATTGCGTGCATAGGAATAAAAGGGATAATTGGATAATAATAAAATTGTGGATAATCTGAACTTTATTAATATTTATTTTAGGGTATTTATCTACAAGATAATTATTCCTGGAAAAAACCTGAATTATCCAGAAAAGAGATAAAAATCATAAACTAAGGATGAAAACACGTCTAGGTGTAAGGACCGGATAAAAAAACCCTAGAAGGAGAGTCCAAAATGCACCCGAACATGAAAGTGTGTTCGGCATCCAAGAGCACCATTCGGCACTTTAAAATGGCTGAATTTCCTCCTTTTGGGCTTTGGCCCAATGGCCTTTAGGTGACGATAAGGCACACCCTTTTCAATCTTTTAGCAGAAGGATGAGTCCCGATTCGCATTCTACACTTTGGGGCTATTTTTTAGAGTCTTCCAGCCCCTATAAATAGAGGCTAGGTCTCATAATTCAGTACCTTTTTTCTATATTCTGAGAGGCATACATTTTGAGGCTCTCAAATTGCTGATATTTGTTGATCCTCTCTGATATTTTCTAATTAAATTAGGGGTTTTAGGTTTCAATGATAATTGAATAAATTTCTTTAAACCCTAAAACATCTCTCAAGAACAAGGAGTGCTCATGCAAGAGGTTGTTTTCAATCACCTTATCCTTTTTTATGCTTCTTGTTTATGATGATGCATGTTTTTTTTATCCATGAATTATTAATCATTGTTTTGTTAAAGCATGATCTTGTTTTTTTATACAATTTTTATGATCTTTTTCTTAATTCCAATAATCTGCATGTGAACAATTCTTTTTCATAAAATAAAAACAAATCTGCATCTTTCTTAGATGTAAATCTGAATTTTTCTCAATAAAAAAATAGATCTGTATCTTTCTTAGATGAATTTTTCTTCAAATAAAACATATCTACATCTTTCTTAGATGCAGATCTGAATTTTTCTCAATCAAAAATTGATTTGTATCTTTCTTAGATACATATATGATTTTTTTTAACATATGCAGATTTTGAAACAAAGAAAAAGATTAAACATGATTGTGTTTATGTTTGCTTTATTTGATTCATGTTGCATAAATTTATATTGAGTGAAACTCTCTTCATAAAAAAAAACTTTTCCATATTTTAAAGCATACAAAAAACAGATATGATTTCTCAGTTATCAAAAAACCATTTTTTTTAATCATCACAAAACAAATCTGATCTTTTACAAAGTTAAAACCACTTTTTTCTACATATTACAAAATAGATTTGGCATTTTTAACAAACCAAAATCAAATTTTTTATCATCACCGAAGCAGATCTGATTATTTTCAAAAGAAGAGACTTCATTCATAAATAAATTTAAGTGATTTAATTTTTGTTTCACATGTTCAACATATCATTCATGACATGCACAAAAAGGTAAATAGGTCACAAGAGTCTAGAAGACCAGATTTTGTCTAGGTGGAATGGGTGCCTAACACCTTTCAATTCTGTAACCTAGCCTTTGGATTTAGGTCTTTGGATAAGTAGATCTAGCCTTGTCTTTATTTTATTTTGGGTAGAATGTAACTAGGACAAAAGACATGTAATTATTTGGCAGTTTGTAACTAGGACCCAAAGCTAAGTAATTTTTCAAATTTTCAATTATGTAATTTTTTTTATTCAATCAAAGAAGAGAACAATTCATTCACGCATTTATTTTTTCTTTTTTTTTTTATTTAAAAAAAATAAGTGGTAACTCCACACCACTTACCCAAAAAGAGAGGTGTCATAAAAAGCACTTCAAAAATCTCTCTTTTTTTAGAGGCCTAACTTTCCCCTGGTCTCTCATAAAGGAGGAACCGAAATTGTTGTAGGAGGGTACACATGTTGAACCTGAGGCAACACCCGATCACCAAGTGATGGATGATATTTCTTTCTATGAAAAGTAAGAAAAGAGGGCCCATTGGAGGTGGATGACATTTTAGTGCAAAGAAAAGAGGAGTTTGAAAATGGGTTTCACAAAGATGGGTATGAAGAAAAAAGGCCAAAAACACAAGGTTCTGAAAACATATTGAGGGAGATGAGTGAATGAAGGTTGAGAAGCTTAGGAAAGTGATTTTTGTAGAGAGGAAATGGTGGGGTGAAGAAGAAAAATCAAGTGGAAGAAGAAGGTGAATAGTAACAATGGTGGAAGAAAGGTGCAAGAAGGAGAGAGCAAAAAACAAAAAAGGAAAAGACAAGAAAAATGGGGGCCAAAATTCGGCCCCCCACAGTTAAAGTAATTGAGTTGCTGAGTCAACTCCCAAAAAAAAAAAATTCTCCCTTTTTTTTTTTTTTTTTTTTTTTTTCTTCTTCTTCTAAGAAAAATCATGAAGAAGAGAAAGGTCATATCAATTTCCAAGAATTTTTTTGGAGTGGATTAAGGATAAAAGATTCAATTTCAAATTCCAAATTTTCAAACCCCAAATCCCTAAATTTTCAATCCAAAATTTTCGTTTCCAAGTTCAAAATTCCACATTCTAAATTTCAAGTTTCAAAATCTCAAGTTTAAAAATTTCAAGTTGCAAATTTTCAAAATCTCAAGTTTCAAAATTTCAAGTTTCAAGTTCCAAATTTTTAAGTTCCAAATTTTCAAGTATCAAAATTAAAATCCTCAAGTTTCAAATTCCAAGTTTCAAGTCTCAAAATCTCTAGTGGCAAATTTTCAAATTCAAAATTTCTAGTTTCCAATTCCAAGCTTCAAGTTTCAAAAATCAAATCTTTTTCAAAGAACTACAAAAATCAATCAAAGTTTTCTTGATAAAAATGTAATATCCAAATCAAGAAAGAACAAATGGAAATCACACATATCAAAAACAGTGGGATCACAAAGCCCTCATCATTTAAAGCCTAATCCCAAATGTTGACCTTTTGCAGGCAACAGCACGATCAAAGTAGGAAAGCCCTTTGATTGACATTTCAATAGTTCAGATTGAAGTAGAAAAGCCCTTTGATTGACATTTCAATAGTTCAGATTGAAGTAGAGCCATTTGATCGACGTTTCAACAACAAGGTCGAAGTAGAAAAGCCCTTTGATCGACGTTTCAATAGTTCAGATTGAAATAGAAAAGCTCCTTGATCGACGTTTCAACAGTTCAGATTGAAATAGAAAATCCCTTTGATCGATATTTCAATAGTTTAGATCGACGTAGAGTAGCCCTTTGATCGAAATTTTAACAGTCCAGATCAAAGTAGAAAAGCCCTTTGATCGACATTTCAACAGTCCGGTTCCAAAGTAGAAAAACCCCTGGTTACCTTTCTTCAAGATCGAGGTCGAAAAGCCCCTTGGTCATAATATTTCCGGTTCCGAGGTAGAAAAGCCCCTTGGTTACCTTTCTTCAAGATCGAGGTTGAAAGGCCCCTTGATCACCATAGCTCCGGTTCCGAGGTAGAAAAGCCCCTTGGTTACCTTTCTTCTAGATCCAAGGTTGAAAAGCCCCTTAGTTAATTTCCATTCAAATCCGAGGTAGAAAAGCCCCTTGGTTACTATCCACATTTAGTCACCTCAATCATCAAGAATCATTTCAAAATTCATCAGCTATCAAGTAGGTCAAGTGTTCATAATTTTCATTTTTGTCAAAAGGCAAGGCACTAGTTCTATATTCCAAGATTTTAGGTTCGAGGGCTAGGCAATCTTTGAAAATTCAACGTTAATTAAATCATGGCTACTAAAATCAGTGTCTTTGTTTTACATTGACATTCGTTTTCCAAGCTCTGTCAATAAAGGGCATTCTGTAGACACTCGATTTTGCACCCATGATTTAATCGAGGAAGATGACTAAAGTGACCATTTATGTACCCAAAAATCATGATTGCATTACATGCATTAAATTTGTTCATTGCATATCATAAACTAATTAATTGAATGACCCCTTGTGATTTAAACTAATTAATTAATTTAGCCAAGTTATTAATTAATCAATTTAACATGCAAATACGTGGCAGCACAAACAAATCACCGAATAACTAAATATGCAGCGGAAAATAAAAGACACGGTGATTTGTTCACGAATGGGGAAAAACCCTAACGGCAAAAACCCCACCGGGTGATTTCAGGTCACCACTCCCGAAACTCCACTATTATCAAATCAAGCGGTTACAAATAAGGAATCCCAAGTACCTTACCAACCTACAGTTGAACCCTTACCCCAATACCCAATTGGACTTGATCTGTAGCGACAGTTCCCACCTTTGATGCACGGCTCCCAAGTACGTGACTAACCAGATGCGCGGATCCCAGTACGCGACTTCAATCACCAACTTTAGAATGAGAGGTTGGCTGCAGAGTTCTTCAGATCATCCTATGCATGAAGATCAGGAAGATGCTTGGTCACAAAACCCTAAGGTGCACAATACACAGCAACTTCTTGAAGAAGATGATCTAGGTTAAGAACTTCATCTTAGAGCACAATTTGCTTGAACAAGGATTGCTCAATGCTTATGCAACTTGTGTCTATGTTGACGGCTCTTAAAACACTCCTTAAATATGTTTAGGGTTAGAAGAAAAGAAAGCCCAAAAACACATTCACGGATCCCAAGAAAATCATATCAAAATTCTGACTTTTTAATTCTCGACAGCTATCAGGTGTCGAGGTAGGTGTCGAGAAGGTGTCGAGCTTTAAAAATTCTGCACTTCAACTTGCTTTTTCTTGGACAGACTTGATGACTTCAATACTTGATCTTGAAACATTATTTCTTGAAGTATTAAAAACACCTAGAACTACCCAATTACAAGTAGAGTGCGTTTTGTCAAAGGATTAGCCAATTTACATAAAATATGACATATGTTCCTAACATGTAAACACATATGTCCTAACAATAAAAATGATCTTGAGATTCTAACAGTCGTGACCATATGCCCGGTTTCCAAATCGGACCGTCGAATCAAAAAATATCGCATGATCAAGTTTGCACAGTCAGCATGCATTATGTCTAGGTAGAATCAACCACGCATAATTAATTTAAATTAATTCTGATTGGTTAAACAATTAAAATTAATTAAATAAATTTGTGATTGTTTGTTAATTAATGTCAAAAATAGGATTGTTTGCATGGGACTAAAGGGGATAATAAGATAATTACAAAATTAAGGATAATCAAGATTTTTTTAGAGTATTTATCTACAAGATAATTGTTGCTGAAAAGACCTAAATTATCCAGAAAAGAGTTTAATTTTTAGAATATGGATTAAAAATACGTCTAAGTGCAAGTCTCGGTTCAAAAAATCTCAAAAAATGAGTCCAAAACGAACTGAAACTCAAAAGCGAGCCTGGCACCCATTTGGCACTCTCCAATAGCCGAATGGCACAAAATCGGGCCCTGACCTGAGGGCATTTGGATTAAGCTGAAACACATCCTTTTCGATTTTTTTAGAGATAAGGACGAGTCCCAGTTCATATTCTGATCATCTAACTATTTTTTCGAGCCTTCCAACCTCTATAAATAAAGGCTGGATCTCAAAATTCAGGACACTTTTTCACTCTTTCAAATTTCCCTTTTTTTTTAATCACATTTCTAATATTTTCTCTCTTACGTTAAAGACGTTCTAGAGGCTCTAGCCTTAAGAATTTCTTTTTTGTAAGCAAGGTATTTTAGGTTTCAAAGATAATTGAACAAATTTCTTTGAACCCTAAAATATTCCCTCAAGAAGAAGAGAACGTCCATGCAAGAGGTGGTTCTTTCTTTTCCTTTTTTTCTGTTTCTTTTATTTTGATGATGTATGTGTAAATCTTCTTTTAGTTTAATTTCTAAATGCTCTTACCATGTATTGTCAATATATATTTTTTGAAACATGTTCTTGATGTTTTTATTGTCATGGTCTTTTTTCTTTTTCTTTTTTTGTTTCAATAATCTACTTGTCATTGTATCTTTTTCAAAATCAAAAACTGATTTGCATCTTCATTAGATGTGAATCTGAGTTTTTTTTAATAAAAACTTATTTGCATCTTCATTAGATGTGAATCTAAATTTTTTTCTAATAAAAACTTGTAAGGACTCAAATTGAATTGGACCCAAATAATAAAATTTTTAGAGAGTGGGCGTAAGAGCTAAGTCCAATGGGTAGAAAAGAGACATGATCATTCTACGATGAAAGAAGCTTCAAACTAGATTCCACGATATCTGTTCTTCTCGGCTAGGTTTTCAGGGGATATTTCAATGGATCCTCTTGTGTTTCTCTTTTTTCCTCCTCCTCAATGTCATATTCTTTCTTGTTATATACTGTATTCTTTTTTTATTCTCGCCGTACACGTGTAGGTTTTAATCTGGGAGCTTCTTTTTGTCCCATCCAGCCCGTCCTGGAACCTTTGCTTGGCAGCCATAAGGCTGCTTGGTTACTGTTCAGGTATCACCTCCACATTAATGCGGCCAGAGAGTTAGCTGGGAAGCATTTAATGTGGAGGTAGCAGCTTTATGAGATATTTCCTACCTTTTCCGATTCCTCCTTTGTTGATGTTTACTTTTAGTTCATACGTAACTTTGTAAAGGACCTTAAGTATTAAAATAGTTACATTCACCTCGGACCTTGGTTCAGAAGTGGACCTTGTCCTCGGACATAATTTGGGCTATTACACGTAACTTACATCTCTTTGTATTATGGCGTTCTCAAAATAACACTCTTTAACTATCCTCGGACATGTGAGTGTCCTCGGATTGGGCCGTTGGGCCACAAGCCCACTCGGACAATAGGCCCCCACAAAACTTATTTGCATCTTCCTTAGATGCAAATTTGAATTTTTTTCAAAATAAAAACTGATTTACATCTTCCTTAGATGTAGATCTGAGTTTTTCAAAAATAAAAACTGATTTGCATCTTCCTTAGATGCAAATCTGAATTTTTTTTCAAAACAAAAACTGATTTACATCTTCCTTAGATGCAGATCTGAATTTTTCAAAAAAAAAAAACTAATTTGCATCTTCTTAGATGCAAATTTGAATTTTTTTTTACATAAAAACTGATTTGTATCTTCCTTAGATACAAATCTGATTTTTTCTAAACATAGCAGATTTTGAAATAAAAAAAGGAAGTCATAAGTAGTGATGTTTTGTTTGTTTGATTCATAAGTAATGTTGTTTTGATTTCTTCGTTTAATGCAAGTAGAGTAGATTTATTTCATGAGTGTAGTCCTCTTCTAAAAAGATTTTTATTTTTTATTTTTTTAAATTTGATTTTTTAAAGGTTTTCTACAAATCCAAAATTTTTATTACAAAACAGATCTGATTTTTTTTTTCATACAAACCAAAAACCAATTTTTTTAGTTCTCAAAAATAGATCTAATATTTTTAAACCAAAAGGCTTTGTTTTATTTAATAAACTCAGATCTGACTTTTCTTCACCAAAAACTATTTTTTTTACATATACAAAAACAAATCTGATTTTTTACAAACCAAATCAAATTTTGTTTTTATCACAAGGCAAATTTGAATTTTCTCAAAAGAAGAGGATGCATTCATAAATAGACTTATGTGACTTAGTTTAGTTATATGTCTCATGTATGGAACATATCATTCATATCACGCATAAAATGGTACATTGGTCATGAGAGTCTAGAAAACCAGACTCTGTCTGGGTGGAATGGGTGTCTAATACATTCTCATTCTGTAACCAAGCCTCCGAATTTAGTGTCTTTGGATAGGCAGACCTGGGCTTTATCTTTGTTTTTTTTTTTTTTTTTTTTGGGTAGATTGTACTAGGACCCAAAGCCATGTAATACTCAATTTATTAAGTTTGTATTTTTATTCAATCAAAATGAGAATGGAACAATTCAGTCATGTAAATTTGTATTTAATTTTTTCTTATTTTTTTGTATAAAAAATAAGTGGCGACTTCACACCACTTACTCAAAAAGAGAGGTGTCTTGAAAAAGCACCCAAAAAATCTCTCACATACCCCTTGGCTTCTCCCAGTCAAGAAGCGAAAGTTTATTCATAGCGAATTGGAAGATAATGGAGATAATTATTAAGAGTAGTGCGATTGAAACACATGGCAACTGCGTTGATAGCATGTGCATGGATAACATTGAAGTACTTGATCAATGCCAGCAACAGATTTGCATGGCCCTTGGTCCATATATCTGCAAAGTTTGCACTATGGACTTCCTAACCCAGGATGATGCCCGTGCTCTCATATGTGATATACACCATGTTCGCAGCAGCAATCATCATGTGATTAAATCTATGCTTCCCATTGCCTCCGCTACTGAGAATTGCAAAAATTAGAGTTCAATTTGAATGAATTACCTGTGGAGGAGGTTGAATGGGATATCTAATTCTGGTGTTGTTTGATCATTCATAGTTTCCCAAAGATTATTTTTTTAGTTAGTTATTAAACATTAGTATGTAGTGCCATTCACAAGTACTCTTTTGTTAGTTTGGTAACTAACCAAAGACTTGTTAATGATAATAGTAATATTTCAGTCAATAGATTTTTGTTTTGTTGCATGATGCAGGGAGAGGAGTTATTGTTCATGTTAATGATAGCAAGCCCAATTCTAATCAATGCTGAATCCTACTTGATGTACAAGCAAAGTAATCCTAATTTTACTTGTACAACATGTCATGTAACTATGGTTTAATTTGTTGTATTCAAGGTTAGTCTAGATTTTATTCTCTTATAAATATCTTACATTGGTTTCATTTTAATAAAAAAATTGTAATACAATATTACTTGGACGTTTGAGTTTTTTTTTTTTTTTTTTTGGGACAAATTAATCCTAAGAATTCCCACCATCATCAAGGATTTTTCATAACAATATCATTAAACATACTCCCCAATTAAGTTTAATCTCTATAAATAATTACAAGAACCACTGGCCACAAAAATAATTTCATGTAAATAACTTTTCCCAATAGATAAATGCCATCACCACTATTAGATTCAAAAGAGTGAGTCAAGTCTCCTCTAGGATGTACAACACCTAAGGATCACTATCTCAAAAGTCTAGCATCCATCAATAGTTGCCTAACTATTTCTAGCAACAAAAACATGTCTAAAAAAAAATCGTTGCCCACTCTAAAAAAGGTTGGTAAAAGAATGGGATAAGACAGAGCTAGTAAGTCGCATAATTAATGAGTGTAAACATCCCATTTCATTTCGACCTTTTACCAAAGGTCCTTGACTCCAATGACGAGAAATTAAGTCGCTACCAAAATGATTAGCACCATGTGTGGAACCTAAAGAACCAAGCCTAAACCCAAGTGTGGCACAAAAACAAAGCCAAAAAGCCTATTTTTGCCCTAGTCTCCTCGAGGCTTACAAAATGTGTGTATGTGGGGTTTAAGATGCATAGTACGCACCCTATTTGTGGCGTACGCATCTTCTGGATAGAAGCCTCAATCAGTATATTTTCCTTTTTGGTGAGATCCTAGGTAAGCTTGCTTGATCAACTAGCTATCTAAACATCCCACCAAACACTAGACCCCCGTACTCCTACAAATACTCCCATTTTCATCATCCAAAGAGTCTAGAGATTTTTTTGCCTATTGAAACTCTGTCAAAATACCATTAGAAAATTAAGTTCTTGATTTTAAGGTTAGAAGGGTAGAATTAGTGAGTTACGGTTGATCTTCTAAACATTCAATTGTTAGAAGGTAATCTCTCACTCACTAGCTAGGATTCCAAATTTCAACTGAGTCACATCTAAGTTGTTGTCTTAACCATCTTTAGGGTTCATCCAAAACACCCTAAGTCGAGTCATTCCAAGTCGTTGATCCACATACAAAGCCACGGTAGTTGATTTTAGTTGAGGGGCCGGTCATCAATATCACTGCCAAGTGTTGTAAGGTGGAGATATGGATCTTTTCCATGATCCATATTTGCCCCCCTTGATTTTTTATATATTTATGTTGTTTCTTTTGTGTTTTAATTCATTAACATCATGATGTTTGAAGTACAATAGCATGTTGTATGATCTTTGTTTATTTTGTTTTTTGCAATTTCGTTTAGAATCTGGAATTTGTCTGAGGGCGCGTACACATGAAATGATTGGCGTATGCATCCTTATCCCTGTGTACGTAGGTTTTAGGTGGCTAGGGTTCTTGTTTTGGTTCTTTAGCTAGGAATCTGTTTGAAGCTCAGGTGCGTTCGCTTGTAGAATGATGAGTACACATCTTTCTTACAACATATGCAAGCCTGGGCGAAACCTAGATTTTCCTTTTTTTCTTTTTTCTTTTTTCTTTTTTTGTTTTATTTGTAATTAATGTTGCATGTTTATTTTCTTTCCTTATTAATTTTGTCTGTTTTTAATTGCATATTGTCTTCCTTGTCTCTTATCTATCCTTTCTTTCTTCAACTCATGCAATAAAACCCAAAAAATACTTTTAAGACTTTTCTTTCCGTTCCTTTATTAAATAAGCTTTAAAATATTTATTTCCCTTTCTCATCTCTCTTTAATTCTAGAATTTAACTTCATAAGGAAATTAAAAGAGTCAAAGATAAATCATGGAAGACATCTGATCATAAATGGTAAAGAAATTTCCTAAAAGCTTCAAGTCAATAATTATTTAAAATTCAAATCTTTTTGGAAATCAATTAATTGTTCAAGATAAGGAAAGTCTTCACCAAATAAAAAAGTAGAAAAAGGTATTGAAGAACAAAAAAAGTAGTTTTTGTGCAACATGCAATATGGGACATGCAATACTAAAAACCTAATACCAAGACACAAACCTCAACAGCAAGAGTTAAACATGTGAATAAAAACTCAAAACTCCAAGACAATTTCAAACATCAAAAGTTGAACATTATGTTAGAACCTGTTGAGCATATTGTCGATGCCTCGTGGCGGTTGACCACCCTACGCGGTGATGCTCGCGCCCCTATGCCGGAGGGCTGAGTTCGGGTGCTGTGAAAGGAGGGTAAAAACCTCTAGTGTGTGACTAAATTGAGTAAATTTTAACCTATTATTACAAAAGGTAAGTGAAGTCGGCACCAATTATTGGGTTTTTTCTGAGGTGTGTTTGGTCACCTGATTCTATTTGATTTTATTACCAATCCCAAGCTAAGAAAAATGCCATTTTTCCAAATCTAATTCAGATGGATAAAAAATCTTGATTCTTGAGTTTAGAAGTCTAGTAACGTGTAGAGAATGTGTTAGGCACCCCACAACACTTGTCCTAAGACAGTCCTTTATTTTGGTAAAATCTTTATTTTTAGACATAGGCAGTTAAAAACAGACTATTGGCCTTAGCTCTTGGAGCTTTAAAAGAATTGGGTTTTGAGGTTTGATTTTGGAAAGGGGTATGAACTTTATCAATGCTTTGCTAGTACATTTAGAATTGATGCCAAATTTTCATGATGAAAATTTGGCAACATTTCGCCTTAGGTGCATCATAGCACACAGAACACTATTCACTCCAAGCTTTCGCTATGAGAGTATGGCAAGAAAGATAGCCCATTTTTACAATGAAAATTTGGAAAAGTTTCGCGTTTGGTGCATTATGGTGCACCGGCAGGGTTTCGTACTTGTGTATACAATTCATGTCAGTATGTTCATACTATGGCCGTAAACACCACATTTTGTACCCCTTACGACTCGCACCCCCATTCCCTAATGATGGTAAAATTCTAAAGCCTGAGCTTGGTTAAGGGCTCGATCAAACTTAAATTGACTTAAGGAAGGTTTTTATGGAAGATATAACTCTTTTATGAGCTAAATAATCTATTTTTGGAAAATAAAGGCCATGAAAACCATAGGGCATGCGTACGCGGACATGTGTACGCGTACGCATGCTCCAGACCTACGTATGCAAGTTTCATGCATGCGTACACATACACAGGTATCCGTACGCATGCTAAGGTTCTAGAAACTAGGAAAGGCAAGTTTTTCTACATTAAAGCTGAGATTTTGAACAAATCCCACATCGTATGGGAGCCACCCAAACCCCCATTTTCTCAATATAAGAAGGTATACATGGTGACTTTTCAAAACACACAAAAAATCCTAAGGGAAAACCTAAAATTCACTAGAAGTAGTGAATCAAAGAGGGACTTTTTCACAAAACATCCTCAAGTCAATTTTCTTCTAATTGATATATTTTATGGTCTTGATTTTCAAGTTTTGAAATTTATTAATCAATTTTGTTTGATTGTGAATAGATTTGACTGAGGGGAATGGTCAAAATCAAGTCAAAGAGCTTTGTTTTTGAAGTATAAGTACTGAGCTTTCTTTTTCATTTCTTTTCCTTTTCTTGTTTTAATCTTTCTGTTTTCCTTATTTTTCTTGTTTATTTATGTTTTAATATGTCTGCTTAGCTTAGGTTTTTTTTTTTTTTGTTTTTTTTTGTTTTATCGTTTAAAGCAAGTTAGGTTGTTAAATTCTTTATTTTAATTTTCTGCTCTGTCCTTTGTTCTTACTGTTTTTGGGTTAGGGTTTTTGGGCATACAAGCATACGTGTGCTTCCTACATTTGTACACATAGTTGAAGTATGCGTACGCATATAGCTGGGCTGCGTACGTAGGCCTTATGTATGCATACGTGTACTCAAGCCCAGAAACCCTAATTCGACCTTTTCTGCTTCTATTCCTTCATTTTATTTGACCAATTTGTCTTTGTTCTAACTTATTTTCACATGTATATGTTCTCGCTTCTTTATTTATTTGTTTGTTTGCCTTTAACATGTTAAATTAGGGTTTCCCTCTTTATGTTTTCCTTGTTTTGACATTAACATGCATAAGATATGACCATGCATTAATGCATAGGTAAGTGAGGTAAATCATGCATTCACATAAACATGCATTTGTTTGAGATATGATCTTGATCTTACCTTGGTGAACATGAATGATATTTGTGAATGCTTTGCTTTGGATGTGACAAATTGTTTGTTTGACCTTAACATGCCTATGTTTTTGCTTTGGATATTGACATGTTTGTTTGGTTGCTGCCTTGGATATGATGCTTTGAGTTGCATGATAGATGTATGCTAGGGCATTTTTGGGATGATTGATTCCATGTTGATTGCTAGATGTATACTAGTGTGTGTATGTGAGTATAGAATGCGATATTAAACATGCCTTTAATGAGATTAAGATGTAAGACTCAATGAGTGGAAGCTGACCCACAGGTTGGTTAGGGTTAGGTGCCTAACACCTTCCCATCTCCATACCTAAACTCTGAACCCATACACTGGTAGTAAGATCAGCCATTCCACGTAAGGGCGCTATATATATGGTTCCTAGACCTAAACTATGTGGCGACTCCATTTCCTTTCTTTGCCCTCATCCACTCGACCGAGGCGTATCCCCCCACACCAAAGCCGCGTTGTGCCCACAGTGGCGACTCCACTAAGGATAGAGTGTTTGATTCCAATGTGTCATATTTCTTAATCTTAATAAAGGCTAGTTCAATACTTATTGCACGCATTTCTCTTGGTTCTTTTGTCCCTTTTACTCCAATTGGTGAAGAATGGAAAGATGAGTACACTCCATTCGGGCCAAAGTCTTTCGATGTTCATCCCACAAATTCATAATCTGTGCCATTGCCTATGATGGGCTTTGAGTACGTTAGCGGTTTGCCACCAATCCACAAAGGTCCATATACACTCTCAGTTGGAATCATGGCCCACCTAGTTGTGAGTGACCTGCTAATTTGTCCTTTTAACTCTAGGGAGCCTACCCACACTTAGAGAGATCCTAAATGCTATCCATGAAAGGGTACCCTTTTATATCTCTTGTTTGTTCAACCATATATCTTGTGTTTACTTATTTCTAAAGGACAAATAAAAGATGTAAAAATTTTGAGGATAACCCAAAAGTTATGGCATGCCCTAATATTAGGATAAAAGAAAAGAAGCTTTCACATATAAGAGCTAATCTCGAAATCCAAAGGTATATCTTAACTGGAAAGGTTCATAAGACCATAGCCTAATTGCTACCATAAGCCCAAATCAAAAGGCCTCTTGAAAAAGAACCTTGGGCCTAGAGTAACAAATATGCTATGGACTTAGCATCCAATAACCTACAAAGCCAAAATGAAATTCCTTAATCTTGAGCCTCCTTGTTGCATGCCTAGGCCAAAAATGATGAGAAATTCATGGTGTAGACACTCGATTTTGCATCCATAATTTAATTTTGGCAGATGACTGAAATGACCATTTTAAATACCCAAAAAATCGTAGTTGCATTCCATGCATTAAATCATTCATCACATATCATGAAAATGACCTTGAGATTCTAACGGCTGTAATAATATGTCCAATTCCCAAATCGGACCGTCGAATTGAAAGATATCACAATATTAAGTTTTCACGGTCTGCATGCATTGTATATGGGTGAGGCTGATTACGTGTGATTAATTGAAATTAATTCTAAGTGGTCAACAATTAAAATTAATTGAATAATTTATGTAATTGGCTAATGGATTTTATCAAAAATAAGCTTGGTTGCATAGGAATACAATGGATAATTAGATAACAAGGGAATTCATTTTGTTTGATTTGAATTTTTTAATCAAAAAATTCATTTTGCTTGATTTGAAACTTCTCTTAAAAATCTTTTGCCCTTAAGTAAAATTCAGTTGTGATTTCTCATTGCATAAATGCAACAGATCTAGGATTTTGCATATTAACCAACTTTAGATCTAGCAATATTGACACAAAAATTTGCATGTCACTTTTTAATGGGTATTTAAAAGGTCATTTAAAGTCTAGAAGACTAGACTCTGTTTAGGCAGGGTAGCTGCCTAACACCTTTCTATCCTGTAACCTAACCCCCGAACATTAGAATCTTAGGTTGGTAGATTTAGTGTCTTATTTTATTTTGGGTAGATTGTAACTAGGAAACAAGGCCTTGTATTTCTTACTCGATTGTAACTAGGAATCAAAGCAATGTAAAGTTCTTTCTACCAAGATATGATTGTTTCCAATTAATGAGAATGTGTATTATTCAAGACATGTTATAATTTGTATAATTTTCTTATTTTACTTATAAAATAAGTGGCAACTCCATATGATCCTATAGAGGGAGGTGCCGATGCCTACGCTCTATTCTGAGAGTACCGTATAGGTTTTACCCCGGTCTCTCACACATGGACTTTGAAAGGAAGGCTACAATATATTCTAGGTAGAAAGCTACTTCAAAAAAAAAAAAAAAAAAAAATTGATGATGATAACGAATGGAAAGAAGAAGAGCCCAAAGGTGATGAATGTATTGTAAGTCCATATTTGAGGCAAAGGGTTGAAAATCTCTAAGCACATTCTAATGAAAGCCCTTGAGAGTAAGATGAGAGTTTTATTGTAAATGGGCTATAGCCCAATGAAACAAGGAGCAAGGTTCATGAGAATATGGGTGAAGGGTATAAGACTCAAACTTAAAATTTCAGTTATTAGTGCATTTTGTGAGTCATCTCATGAGTTGGCCAAATCACAAGATGAGTCACAAAACACACTGACTCTTCAGCTTCCGACATGTGCTCCTCATGTGACCTTCGCAGGTTGCACTACTCATGAGCCAAGTCGCGAGATCAACTTTTTAAGTAAATTTTCACCACTTAAGACTAAACTCATTACAATTAAATTCCACAAAATATAAGGAAATAAATTAATGAAATTACAATACTTTTTGTCATGAAATAAAGCCAACATAAATGTTATGTGAAAATCCATAACTTAACACTTTTAAACTTGGGGGTTAGAATTACTAACACAGGTTAGTGACCTTAAGTTTCTCTACTGCTAGAAAGCTAGTGCTTAGGCTTTAACTCCTCTTGCACTGTAGAATTGGTTGTCCCTTCGTCTGAAGGTGTTGTCAGTCTCCTTGGAATAACAAGTGTATTCCTCCGCTTGTGGGGTTTTTGTTCAAGGGTTTTGGGAAACAGATAGCAGAGATGGACAACCTAGCACAGTCATGGAGAAGACTTACTCTATCTGATAGAGAAGGGCCAGGTTGTTCTCTCACTACTAAGGAAAGCGTAAAAAACCTCTCTATAGTGGCAAAATTTCTCACCAAAAGGGCTATTAACGTTGACGTCATAGCTAGAACTTTTATGCCACTATGGAGAGCTCAGAATGGTTTTAAGATTCAGATCATTGGAGATCATAAGATTCTTTTTTCCTTTGAGAAGAAGGAGGATGTCGACAAAATCATGAGTAGCGAACCTTGGAGTTTTGACAAACATTTGGTTGTTTGAGAATGATGGGCCTCTTCAAGACATCAAGTTTGATAGGATGATTTTTTGGTTGTAGGTCCATGGAGTTCCAATGAGTTATATGACCATTGAGGCAGCAGAAAAAATCTGTAGTACTGTGGGGGAGGTGATTAGACCTTTGGAACCTAGAGTTCATGATGGTGGCAGTTTCATGCATATCTAAGTGTCCATAGACTTAACTCTTCCTTTATGCAGGGGTCGCCTAGTCTCTCTGAACAAGGAAAAACAAGTTTAGGTTTCTTTCAAGTATGAAAGATTACCAAAAATATGCTACTGGTGTGGTCGTCTTACCCATGACAACAAGGACTGTGATCTTTGGATTAAGAGTGAAGGAACATTGCAGATTGAGCAGAGGAAGTTTGGATCATATCTAAGAGCTGCCCCATTCAGTGTGTCAAGAGAGAATGTGATTAATGTGCCTAGATATTACACCACGAGGAAGAAGGTAAGAATTGATACAAGCACAGATTACCAACCCATGGCAGAAGAGCACACAGCCCAGTCTCAACCCTCCGATGACTCTGCCATGCCGGTGCAAAAGCCAAACGATGAGAACCATTTCAAGATTCATGATGATCAGCCATTAATGTGTAACGCACATATTTGCTTAACTCCCAATAAAGTCGTGGCTCCTGAAATCATGCCACTAGTCAATTTTATGATAAATGAGGTTTTAAGAGTCCAACGCTTGATGAAGTGGTGCCAAATGAAGTTGATCTGGACAGGAGTGAGGGGTCAGGTAAAATAAACAAAGTGCTAGGTGATAACTCAAGTGAACCGGGCCCAATACATGTTAATGAGTCATATGCCTATCACGCTCCCATTAGGGTTTTGAAACATGATGGATAGAAGCGTATTTAGCCCACCTGGACACCTAGAAACAGGCCACCCAACGATAGTGCTGCCGTAAGAGGTGAATGTATCTAAAGGAAAAAAAGGGAGATAAGGGATTCAGAGGATCATTCTGAGTTGCCACCAAAACGTCTTCAGGCTTCTCAAGATGAGGAAAGTGTATCTTTTGTATTGGCAGAGGCTAATCATCAGCCTCGTCAGAATCAATGAGTTGCCTAGCATAGAGCTGTCGTGGGCTTGGGAACCTGCGTATAGTAAGAGAACTCGGGGAGATAGTACGGGCAAAAGATCCCTCTGTAGTGTTCTTGGCCGAGACACTGACAGATGAAGCAAGGCTAGAATTTGTGCAAGGAAGTTTAGGGTTTGATCATAGATGGGTGGTTCCGAGAGTGGGTAGAAGTGGTGGTTTGGTTCTTTATTGGAAATCTTCGATGAATCTAACGGTGGTGGGATCATGCAAGAACTATATTGATGCTTTTATTGATAAAGGTGTAGAGAGTGAGTGGAGGTTAACGGGTTTCTATGGTGAACCAGAGACAACTAGAAGGATTGATGCGTGAAATAAACACAGGTATCTTAATTCCCATCCTGATTTTCCATGGTTGTGCTTTGGGGATTTTAATGAAATTGTTAGACAAGATGAAAAGGTAGGGGGTGCGATAAGGTCTCATAATCAAATGCAGCTTTTTAGAGATGTTTTAGATGAATGCGGCTTTATGGATTTGAGATTTGTGGGTCCAAAGTTCACATGGGCTAGGCATTTTGAAGATGGCAGCTCTATTTGGGAAAGATTGGATAGAGGTTTGGCCACGAACAATTGGTTCCTAAGGTTTCTGGGATCGAAGGTCCATCATTTGCATTATGATTCTTCGGATCATCGACACATCCATGTTGTGTTTTCAGGTTTGGATCCTCCTTTAAGGAAGAAACCATTTCGATTCGAGGAAATGTGGCTCTCTAATCCTAGTTGTGAAGACATTGTCCAATCTGCATGGCATAGCATTGGTGGGTTCGATTTAGAGAGGGATGTTTTGAATAAAGTGGAAAAGTGTGGTAGGGATTTGAGCTTGTGGAATAGGAATGTTTTTGGTAATGTCCGAATGGAGTTGGAGAAATTAAAAAAATTGCTCATCAAGGTAGAAAGTGCAGCTATACTTAGTGGTAATAATTTTCAAGTAAGGCAATTGAAGGCAGAAATTGAGGTGTTGCTCGATAGGGAAGCTACCATGTGGGCCCAACAATCAAGGTTGCTATGGGCTAGGGAGGGGGATAGAAATACTAAATACTTTCACAGTTGTACGACAAAGAGGTATCAGAAAAATTTGATAAAGGGTATTGGAGATGAAAATGGTGTTTGGAGAGACCAACAAGAGGAGATAGGTTCAGTTCTAGTTAATTATTATAAGTCCCTCTTTGCTTCTTCGGATCAGATTGTGACTCCAAGTGTATTGGCATGTGTGCCAAAACTGATTACTGATGAGATGAATGCGGCATTGTGTTGCAAATTTGAAGAGAGTGAGGTGACCATGGTGTTGTATCTAATGGCACCACTCAAAGCACCTAGACCAGATGGAATGCCTCCCCTTTTTTACCAGCATTTTTGGGGCACTGTAAACCATGATGTCATTTCTTCCATTCTGATGTGGTTGAATTCAAGTACCTTACCTCCACCCTTAAATCATACCTTTATAACTCTTATCCCAAAGGTCAATTCTCCTGAGTATGTACATCAATTTTGCCCAATTAGCCTTTGTAATGTGTTGTATAAAATTTTTTCCAAAGTTTTAGCCAATCATTTAAAAAAGCTACTTCCTTCCACCATTACAAAACACCAATCTGCTTTTACTAAAGATAGATTAATTTCTGATAATATTCTTGTGGCTTTTGAGACCGTACACTGTCTTCAAAGATATAATTCTGGCACACATGGGTTTATGGCAATCAAATTAGATATGAGTAAAGCCTATGACCGGGTAGATTGGGTTTTCCTTGAAGAGATTATGAGGAAGATGGGTTTTAATGAAAGATGGATCTGTCTTATGATGGTGTGTGTAAAAATAGTAACTTACTCAGTTTTGGTGAATGGTGAACCGAGTGGTATGATCCACCCCACAAGAGGAATACGACAAGGAGACCCTCTATCTCCTTTCCCATTCCTGCTTTGTACTGAGGGGTTAAATGGGATGATTAAGCATGCTGAGAGGAGTGGTGATATCCATGGTTTCTCTCTATGCAGGAGGGGTCCAAAACTAACACATTTGCTTTTTGCAGATGATAGTCTTCTTTTTTGTAGGGCGACCATGGAGGAGCGTGGAAAGGTTTTGGAAATTTTGAGTAGATATGAAGAAGCCTCAGGCCAAAAAGTGAACAAGAGTAAAACAACAATTTTCTTTAGCAAAGCAACAAATGCCGAGTGAAGAATGATATCAAGGAGGCTTGGGGTGTGCCAAAAATAATGCATTATGAAAGGTACTTGGGGCCTTCCATCCTTTATGGGAAAAGGAAAGAAGGCTAGTTTCAATTACATCAAAGAGAGGGTGTGGCGAAAACTCCAACGGTGGGAAGGAAAGTTACTTTCTCAAGTGGGTAGAGAAGTATTGATAAAGTTAGTTATCCAAGCAATTCCAACTTACACAATGGGGTGCTTCAAAATTCTCATAGGCTTATGTAATGAGATTGAGGGCCTAATCAAGAAGTTTTGCTGGGGTCAAAGAGGAGACCAAAGGAGGATTCATTGGGTCAAATAGGAGGAAATGATAAGATCAAAAACAATAGGTGGAATCGGTTTTTGAGATCTAGCTTTGTACAATGATTCTCTTCTAGCAAAGCTAGCATGGCGTTTATTGCACAATACTGATTCACTATTCTACAAAGTCTTCAAAGCCAGATTTTTCCCAAATACTACAATAATGGAGGCCACAGATTCAAGGATGGGTTCCTATGCTTGGAGGAGTATCCTTCGTGGTAGGGAAGTCATAAAGCAAGGAGCCAGGTGGCAAGTTGGCAATGGGCAGAAAATCAAGATTTGGCAGCCCCATTGGCTGCCAAGGAAACATCCACCTTACTTACCTAAATGTCCAATTCAAGATTTTGAGGATTCAACGGTGGATACACTAATTGACCCACAGAGCAGGCAGTGGATAGTTGAGTTGCTTGAGGGTTTATTCACACAAGAGGGTGCCAAGCTGATTAAAAAAATTCCTTTAGGCCGTGCTACATCCGAGGACACTCTGTTTTGGCCCCATTCAAGCAACAATGTTTATAGTTGTAATACAGGTTATAGGTTTCTCAAGGAGGAGGCAGAATTGGTTGAAGGCACTCAGGTACAACAAAGTAGGGACAAGCATGTCTGGAGAAGCATTTGGTCATTGCTGAGTGCCACCGAAGGTGAAGTCCATGCTATGGCAGGCCGGTCGTGAAGCATTGCCAACCAAGCAATCCTTAGTCCGTAGCTCAATAATTGAGGATCCGTTGTGTGAACGATGCTATACCTCGCCAGAAAACTCTCTACATGCAATGTGGTCGTGTCCTGAACTTGAATCGATGTGGGCCAATCTGGAGCTGTAGAGCTTTCAAAGTTCAGTTCACTTCCTAGACTTCAAAGAACTCTTGTCGTGGTTGATCTTGCATGACAAAGATGTAGAGTTATTTGCAGTAACGGCATGGTCGGTCTGGAACTAGCGGAACCGAGTCAAACTTAATCAACCAGCTAGTAGCCTTCATCAGGTTGCTCAAATCTCCAGGACATGGTTACTGGATTTTCAAGGAAGGCAAGTACCTCATGCTTCCTAGGTACAAGAACCCCGACGGTCGAAGTGCAGTTGGAAGCCTCCAAGGAATGAATTCTTGAAAATAAACTACGACGGCACAGTCTTTTCGAAAGAAAACAAATCAGGTATAGGTGTGGTTATAAGAGATGGAAGAGGCGAGGTGATAGCATCATGTTCAAAACTGTTGCATCAGGCCTACAGCAGTAGAGAGGTTGAAGCGATGGTAGCAGCTACAGCTCGAACAATTTGCATGACATAGGAGCTCAGCAAGCTATTTTAGAAGGTGATTCACTGGAAGTGTTTAAGGCTCAAAGGGAAGACGTTGTTTCTTTAGCTCCATTTGGTTTATTCATAGACGAGGTGAAGGGTTTATCCTCACAATTTGATAAATTGTTTTATTCTCATACATTGAGAAAAGGTGATTCTATAGCTCATGGTCTGGCTAGATATGCCATTGGCATACCAAATTTTCTAGTGTGGATGGAGGATGTTTCACCACATCTTTATTCAGTTGTACAAGTCGATTCTAGAGGCATATTTTAATAAAATTTCAACGTTTCCCCTCAAAAAAAAAAAAACACTTTCAAACCTCACCTTAATTAGTGGCTTGTTATTATAAAACTTTTGAACCTCTCTTAATTAACTTGCAAATGGCCAATGCTGGGGTCTTAGCATTCTACATCACGGTGTGCTTTGTTGTTTTTGTTATATCAAAAATCATTAATTCAGTTCTCCTCTATAAGCGATGGAAAAGAAAGCAAATGGTTTGCAAAGATGGCTTCTCAGGTTACTCATTCTGGAATTCAACCTCTTCAAACTAAAGAAAGTAATGTGCTAAAGTGATGTGGTGGGTATTCACAGGTCGGAAGACGGTGATGTTCAGGTCTCCAATGATGCAATCACTACCATCCGATGCATTATTAAAGAAGAGACTAAAATTGAGCAACAAAGACATCATTGGCTCTGGAGGCTATGGCACAGTTTATAGACTGACTATAAATGAATCCACAGCCTTTGCTGTTAAAAGACTTAATAAGGGAACTGCAGATAGAGATCGAGGTTTTGAGAGAGAGCTGGAAGCAATGGGAGGCATAAAAGCACCGCAATATTGTAACTCTTCATGGATATTACACTGCCCCTCACTATAATCTTCTCATCTATGAGCCGATGCCTAATGGAAGCCTAGAGACCTTTCTTCATGGTATGCTTCTCTAGCTTCAAACCCTTCTTTCTTTGTGAGTGGATGAATAATCAAATAAATGGTTTATATGTTGTTCATTAACAATGTTTGATTCGCATCAAAGTTAACATATTATTCTGACATTCTTATATACTCTACAGTGCCTACATAAACAGCAAATTTTACCATTTATTGAGGTGACAAATTGGTATTAGTGTAACATCACTTTCATTAAAATCACCACTGATATCACTTTTATTTTACACCAATTACAATCTGCCACTTTAGTAATTGTGAAAAATGTTGTGAAATTTCTTGTGTCATTAGAATTATTGAAGTTCAAAGTAATGTTATAGAAAATTCTTTGAAACTTCAGTTTTCTTGGAGATCCAAATCATGGCATGGAAGTTTACAATCACAAGCTTGATTCTTCTCTATATCTTTGGTTTGTTTTCTATTTTCTCTTTTCCCCTATCAAAAAGTAGATTTTGATTCAGGAGGAGCAATGAACAAGAAGCATTTGGACTGGCCATCCAGATAGAAGATAGCAGTAGGTGGTGCAAGAGGATTGTCGTACCTTCATCATGATTGCATCCCTCATATTATTCACAGAGATATCAAGTCAAGCAATATATTGTTGGATCAGAACATGGAGGCTCGAGTGTCTGATGTTGGACTGGCCACATTGATGGAACCAGATAAGACTCATGTTTCAACATTTGTTGCTGGAACTTTTGGATACCTTGCTCCTGGTATGAACCACTAAACCATTAGAGTCACTCTCTCCTGATCTTAGCTCTTGTACTCAGTTATATTAAGTACTCGGTTAAGTTCTGCAGAATATTTTGATACAAGAAGAGCAACCACTAAAGGGGATGTTTATAGTTTTGGAGTTCTTTTACTGGAGCTTTTAACAGGGAAAAAACCAGATGATGAAGTATTTATAGAAGAGGGAAGTAAGCTTGTATCATGGGTAAGTTAAAATTTCTATTAACATTACATAGATTCTATTTTTGAATACTAGCAGATTGATATTGGTTGGAAGCATTGGGGTCAAAAATGCCCATTTAGTCAACGACATTACTAAAAATTTTCTTCTAATAACATTGCATCATGAAGTTTGTTTCAATCTATAGGAAGTAAATCTCTACCAATCAATTAATTTTATGATGACCAAAATAATACATCATAAGTAAAACCAAAAAGAAAGCATTATAACAAACGTAAAACATTGAACTACTCATTGGTCCAATTCCCAAAAAAAAAAAAAAAAAACCGAGGCAATTCAAGGACAAGGTGCTGAATGTTTAAAATGATTTTAAATGCCATTTCAAGGTTTGAAGTTAGGAAAAAATTCAAAGAGAAGATATGAAGTACCTCATATGCCATTTTGGTATTCGAAATTGAACATCACATGTTCTTTTTAAGATCTTAGATTAACCACACTATTTAAGTATTTTAAATGGACTGCATCTGTAGCTAATTTTTCATATTTCCTTTGGAACCTTGCTCCTTTAGTGGGGTTTGCTCTAATCCCACATTTCCGTGAAAAATTACTCTGGCAGCCTTTTCAAGCGGAGCAACTTTGAAAACTTGACAAAGATGTCAACTAATCCTCACAAATTTATGCAATTTCTTTGAGGGCAATTGCCCTTGCCCACTTGAACGTGGCTATGCCCATCAGAAAATTATATGCTTACACTCATTTTAACAAAGGTACTAAAACAGAAGAAAACCAACACTGATATATAAGAATTAGTCGGAAATGATTTGAAACTTTTAAACTATAGCCAAATATATTGCTTTTAATTGTGACAGTGGCAGAGCCAGAAATTTATGATGCAAGCCCTTTTCAAACAAGTCTTGACGGTCTAACAAAAGGCTATTTGGCATTGGATGACTGCTTGTCTTGGATCAATCCAGAATTTTTTATCCCTTAGACAGGACTTTCTGAAATATCTATCTAATATTTTTTTAGTCTACTTTTCATTTCTATTATTGAGTATTAACTCACTGCCCAGGCAGGTAAATTCGAAGTGTTCTTTATCTAGAAGTGCTTAAATATGCTTAATGTTGCATCTATCTAGGGATAGATCAACTGATTTTTTATTGAAAATTTTCTGTTAGTGCTGGAGCAGGTAAAGGCAGTTGTTCAAGAGAAGGAGGTATATGTACTGGATGGTAGATTAGAAAATTGTCCAGAGGATGAGATTGACAATGTATTCAGTATAGCGTTAATGTGTCTCAAACCAGAGCCCTCCAAGAGGCCTACCATAGCTGAGGTTGTCAAGATGCTTGAGAAAATAAGATCAGATAAAGTTTTAACAGATTAATAATATTTTCTTAGACATAGGTTCTATTTCTACAAGCAGAGCAATTTATTTTTATGTATCTGTCATGATTTATGGCCTTTTGGCCATAACCAGCTTGTGTTATTCTATCCCATTCTCACACATGTTACAGGAAACAAATTGCCTAAATTATTTTCATGTTTGTTGAAGTTCAATATGACACAAGGACAAAAGGCTTAAGACAGTGAAAAAGGAAGAAAAAAGATGTACAAGCAAAATATTTTTCCTAGCACAAACAAATTTGCAGCAAATGATCATTATGTAACTTCCATTGTAAAGCAAATATCAAAGTAAAAGATATAAGCACCTTGAGAGAGTCTTCCTGCTTTTGCCAAGCGAGTGGAGTCCTAGACCTTCCAAACCCCAGCTAATGGGCCTACTGGGCACCACTCTTACAAGAGGCAATGGGACTTCAGTAGTTCATATTCATATAACTTGGCCTCTCTCTAAACCTTGTCTCAGTACCTAGTGAAGCCATAGACCAACATAACAGCCATTATAGTGGAGTACATAGTGATATTGCATTTCAGCAACTGAATTAAGTTATTCAGACATCATTAGTTTTTCTCATGAGCAATCCAGGTAGAACTGGAAATCTGGAAAAGGAAAGGTCAATATAGAAAACCATGCAGCTTCGTCAACTGGGAATGAAATTTCTGCTCAAGTTCCTGCATGGATTTAGTATAATTCAAAATGGGAAAATTTTGCCTGCAAAAGCATAAGGAAAGGTGTGAGGAGTAAACTTCATCAAGAATACCACGATCCAACTCTGGTGAGCATTTCCTGACAGTTGAGAAATGTGCATTTTCCTTTACACGACAACAATATCCAGTCAGGTTACATATGCTGATAAGATTGACAACAATATCCAGTCAGGTTACATATGCTGATAAGATTGACAGTGGCTCAAGTGATAAAGCAATTACATACAACATCTCTCAAAAGCAAGTGTACAAAATAAATTTGAAGAAACTAACACATAGCATCTACTTGAGGATTGCTGCCAACCCCTTGGCAACTGAATCTTTTAAGGAGGGAGAAACAGGTCCATTTCCAAAAAATACATCGAAAAGAGCAAGAGTCACACTTCCTGACTCAATTTTAGCTTCCACATTAGATGGAAGCCCATCCAATGAGACACATACCTGAAAGTCACAATAAATACATATGGATTAGTTCATATGAGAGAAAATTAAAAACTAAAATGGTCAAGAACATGAGAATTAATTTTTATTCATATTATGCTTTAAGAAACACAATAAAACCATGTGAATAGTGTACAGAGATGAGGAAGAGGGTGGGGGGGAGGAAATAGGAAGATAAAAAATTGCTCCAAGTGCACAAACATCCATGTAGAATGCCTATAGCTAGGATGTTGTATGTATAAATTCAGGCTTACAAGCATTTTGGATGGTTCTAGCCAAGTCAAAAATATGAAAGTTCCTTTCTTAAGGGATCGTCCCTGGAAGATACTACGGAATGTGGACAGAGCGGATTCATCAATGGAAGTGGGTGCTTTGATTCTTGGGGAGATGGCATCATCAAAGGCATCCCAGAAAGTTTTACCATCAACATCTCTAACCAGAACAATCTGTAATGATTTCTCCAAAGGAGCTGCAATTAAGAAAAGTTATGTTAGTAACTTTCAGAACTTATTTTAGCAACCTCTCTCTCCCTCTCTCCACAGCAAGAAAGAAAGTGTGAATATTTTTTGGGTCCTTACATTGAAAAATTGAGTTGAATAAGGAAGGAATCTCTTGAATTTTAGTTGTTGATTGCCCTTTCCTAGCATTCAATTCACTTAGAATAGATGGGCTTACATATAGCCCTGCAGCATAGACTTTAACACTAATGATTGCAAAACCTTTCTCCCTGTATCCTGAAATTATTCCAGAGCCAGACCATCAAAATGAATGCTAATTTGGAGGGGGGAAAAAGGCTATTATTATATTAGAACTCCTCTAGACAACATTAGAGTTATTCAATTTGAAATAATCATTTGGAGAAAAGGTTAGTATAATCTAAAGACTTCATGCACTTGCACCATAGGTATTTGAGGTATTTGAGGTATTTGAGGTGAAATAAAACATTAACACAGCCATGAAGAGAACCAGTGTCATACTTAGTAGTCATTTTCATGATGAAAGCAATTGGGGAAAAATATTGTAACAGGCTAAGAATAGCATTGCCACACTTCATAAAGAAGTTTTCATGAAATCAAAACTCAAATTATGTGGACCAAAATGTTTCATTACATTTGCATCCCCAATTGCCATTGACTTTAACAATGTAATTAGAAAGCCACTGACACATCAGCTGATGCAGTGGTTGTCATAAGTTTTCTGGAGAATGGCATTTCCGAAAAAGAAAAATTTACAACCACCCCGTCCCCCTACGAAGGGGAGGTATATATCACAATGAAAAAGAATAATACGACAACATATATCAACATCTATCTCCTAATACAGATTCCATCAAAAGTTTCAGTCGTATCCTACATTTTGGAGAGCCAAAAAATGTCTCAAATAAAGTATTTATAACCCTACACCCATAGACAAGAGCAGTAAGACAACTCTAACTTCTTCACCATTTTATTTTTCCTAAATTTCTCTTCAAAGCTATTGCAGGTATCTACAAACAGCGACAATATTAGCCAATATTCTAACTGTACTTTTCTTTCATGGACTCTATGCATGCCTATCTTCATTTTTCTTTTAGAATGCTGAAAGATAGTAGAGCAACTAACCAGTTCCAAGCAAAGACAATGAACCTGAGCAACCTGGCAAACTGAGAGACCTTTGAAATTTCACAGTGGTTGCTGGTTCCTCTGTGTATTCTGCACTCACAACTGCAGCCATGAATTTAAAGGGAAAATATCACACTTCAGTTATGAATACACCTGAGAGAGAGAATGTGATAGCTTATGCTTTTGCTCTCTCCCAAACTTCCAATCTTTTTATCTAAATAACATCCACCTGTACTTGACTAACATGGCAAGTGTAACAATATGAATCCATTCCCTTATATTTGATTCTTCCTTACTTCCAGTTTTATTAAAGTGTTTGACCATTCTTCTACGAAGGGAAAAGAAAAAGAAAGCAGAAATTACTCAAGTTCTCATGCAACCAGACATGCAGCTTAATAATCAATCAAATGCTATACAATAAAAAGTAAATAAATGAAATATGGAAAATATTTCTCATTCATCAAACGTGATATTTTCACAGAAATCAAGGTTTTTTTTTTTTTTTCCTGGCTGGAGGGGTATAATCAAAACTTGCTTGCTAGTACAAGAATGTGCCTAAATTCATCTCAATTACCAAACAGAATCTTTTCTTTTTAGTGGAAACATACATTCAGGTTTCTTTTATGGATCTGGCCAAACAAGAAAACAATCTAGTGTATGCATGTACTTTCTTTTATGTAAATTTTATATATTCTATAAAAGTAATTAAAGCTTCACCTGATTGACTTAAGTATAATCAACCACACTAATTTATAGCATATGCATGTACCCACAGCTAGTCTTACTAATAACTGAAGATATTCAATGAGATATAGAAAATATGATGGAAAAAACATCATTTTGAAAGCCAAAGTGAAATAAAAATTAATATACCAAATTTTCGTATATTTCTTCTAATGACAGTTGGTCTTTGTATTGCAACACAATTTGCTTAAATGAGCTTGGAATCAAAATAAATTTCATGAAAACAGTTCAGGTAATAGAAGAAACAGTCCAACCTTCTTTCTAGTGTTATTGTTAACAAAACCATTAGTGCCAACGTTATCAGAACCAAGAGTTACAAAGTTAAATCGCATGATCAAGAGAAATGTGTTTTTGATAAGTAGAGTTCAATAAGAGCACGCCTGGTAGGATGATAGAGAGAAATTGTTGGATGCCAAATTTCATTCATGGCTAGCTGAAAGACTTTGTAATGTACTTCCTAGAGACAAAACTTCTACAAATAATAATCCTCACTTTAAATGGTTCTTATCCTCAATTAAATTGGGCACTCTATCACAAAATTCAACCAACATTTACATAATTTTTACTCTGAACTCTTTGAAACAGCCCCAGCCTTTCATTTTTTTTTTTTTTTTTATATGTAAATAATAGAGATAATAGCCCCACACTTTAATAGTAATCTAACCTCTACTTTAATAAGTAAAATGCTAGACATTACTACTTCCTTCAACAAACTGTGTTCTTATATGATTACATTTCCGGTATTACAAGTTGATTGACATTCAAATAGTGTAAAACCAACAATTCATAATCCATATCAGTTATTTCTTTTACATGGCAACTAAATTTCAATGAAAAAAAAAAAAAAAAAACTTTTTCCACATTGAAAATAACAATGAAATAACCTATGCAATTGAAGAAGTTAGTGGAATATACCTGAAGATGAAGACGAAGCATTTGGAGAGAAATGGGTCTGTGTTCTACTATGCTTGTGGGGAGAAAAATGAAGAGGAAATGTAACTAAGAGAGAGAAATAGTGGGTTTGGCACAATGACATTGTAGGATTTGAAATTCTTCTCAGAGAAAAAATTCTGGGAATGGGTGTTGAGAGTGAGAGCGAGAGCGAGAGTGGAGTGGGAATTGGAATTGCTGAAGCTCCAACCATTTTTCTGAATTGTCGAGTTCTTCGTTTTTGTTTTTGTTTTTTTTTTGGATGTTATTGAAGTTAAAAATGGAGTCAGGTACTTCAATTAAAATCATCGAGATTGCAATCACACACCTACGACAAATCTCTCTCTCTCTCTTTTATCATAATACTTTCTGCTTTCAAGGGAAATTTCATGGAACTTGAATACTTTTCTATGAATATTTTATAGCTTTTATTATACATATATACTTTTATATTTAATATAATTGGGTAGAGAGATTTGAATTCTAATGCCTTCATTAGAAAATCTAAGAGGGACCAATTGAGTTACCAAATTCTAGACTATGAATATCTTACAGTTAAATAGTTAAGTTTTTTTTTTTTTTAATAAAATTAAATAGTTAAGTTTTAGAAATAAAAGAATGTACATGATGTCACGAGATTGAATTAAAAAAAAAAAAAAAAGCACTTTTGATCTTTACATTTTGGGCCGATTCTCGATTTGATCCCTAAATTGATTTTGCTCTTAAATCAGTTCCTAATTTTAGAAAATCAATTCTATTTTGGTCCCTGCCGTCAACCCAGTAACAGAAAAATCAAACATGGCAGACGGAGCACATTGTTGGCATGTTAGATACTGATGTGGCTAATAAAATAATAATAAAATATTTTATTTGACATTTTTTAAATGCCACATTAGCATTTTCTGAATTTAAAAAAAAAAAGCCATATCCGTATTTTCTAAATTAAAAAAAAAAAATTTATTTTTATTTTTCAATTTTAGTTTAATTAAAAGTAAATAAATAAACGAAAATAAAATATTATTTTTTTATTTTAAAGATTGAGAAAAAAATTTATAGCAACTTTCTCAAATATTGTTGAACTTTCTCGACAAACAAACACATCACAAAATTTGAATATATCAATTTTTAGACACAAAATTAAAATTTCAAAAAAAAAAATTTTGAAAACCCCCCACAGACCCAAAAAAAAAATCCAAAGATTCATAACTCTCTCTCTCTCTCTTCGAAAGCAAGTTTAGATCTCTCTCTCTTTAACTCGCCCTCTTTCTGTCCTCTCTTACTGCCGGTGGTGGTGGTGTCAAGTCATCCCACGATGAGGAAAGGAATGAGTAACGGCGGACAGATCGAGTTGTAGTCGACGGACTAGACCTCAATCTGCGTTGGAGGGAGCTAATTGGGTTGGAGGTTCGGGGAAGAGAGAGATCATAGATCTGGGTTTGCTTACCCAAATGAAAATCTCTAAAGCTCTCTTACTTAGATCAAAATCTCCCTCTCTCTTTCATCTTTCTAAAGCTCTAAAGTATCTCTCTCAGATCATGGATTTGGGAAAATCTCTAAAGCTCTCTCTCGAATCAATGGCTGTGAAGTGGTGGTTGGTCCGATGATGGGTGGGGGTGGATCGTTGGATGGGTTTGTTGGTGGTGTGGGTTGCAGTGGCTTGATGGACTGATTGGTGACAGTGGTGGTGACTGGTGGCCTGATCTGTTTATGTGGGTTTTAGATTGCAGGATTAGTTAGTTGGTTGGTCAGATCGGCGATCATTGGTTGGGTTTGTTGTTGGTTTGGGCTTCAAATTGCAAGGTATTTTCTGGGTTTCGATGAGGCGATTGACCAAAAACGCTGAGCATAACAATGTGGGTTGGGGCTGGGTTTCGGGTTGTTGTTAGGTTTATTTTAAATTTTTGGGTTTTTATTTTTTATTTTTTTTATTTCATGTGGACTGATTGGTGACAGTGGTGGTGACTGGTGGCCTGATCTGTTTATGTGGGTTTTAGATTGCAGGATTAGTTAGTTGGTTGGTCAGATCGGTGATATTTGGTTGGGTTTGTTATTGGTTTGGGCTTTGAATTGCAAGGTATTTTCTAGGTTTCAATGAGGCGATTGACCAAAAACGCTGAGCACAACAATGTGGGTTGGGGCTGGGTTTCGGGTTGTTGTTAGGTTTATTTTAAATTTTTGGGTTTTTTTTTTTTTTTTTTATTTCATGTGGATTTGATTTTTTTTTTTTCTGGGTTTATAGGTTTGATTTGTTGGAGGTTTCGGTGGAGGATAGGGATTTTGAATGAATCTTTGCATGTTTATTTGCTAAGAAAATGTAATAAAAGAAAAGAAAATATTGATTATTTTAATTTTCTGGGCAATCTTCATGTTCTTTCTCGAAGAACATGAAGAACACGTTACTTTGTTCTTCCAAAAATAATGAAAAAAAAAATTAATTACTCTTTTTAACTAGATTGTATTTTATTTGATTTTTTGTTTGTTTTTTATATATATTTTTTACAATTAAAATTAAATTTGAGAAATTAAAATTTTTTTTTGCTTTTATTTTTAATTAATTTATTTGCTGATATGCCATTTTAAAATATTTTTCTAATGACCATGTCAGCACTATAATTAGCCACGTCAGCATTTAACATGGTAACAATGCACTCCGTATGCCACGTCTAATTTTTCTATTACTTGGTTGACGGCAAGGACCAAAATAGAATCGATTTTCTAAAATCATGGATTGACCTAAGAGCAAAATCAATTTAGGGACCAAATCAAAAATCGGCCCAAAATGTAGGGACCAAAAGTGCATTTTCGCCTTTAAAAAAATAAAGATGCCACAAGATTTAAATTCTATTCTATAAATAAATAAATAAAATTGTGGCATACTAACATTATATAGCCTTTTATATTTTCAAAAATTAAATCTTGATAATGAAAATAAACTAAGCACTCTTTTTTTGAAAAAATAATGAAAAAATACAGAGATAAATTATACTTTCCCCCCTAAATTTTCATTTTTATTATAATTTCCCTCTAAGCAATCGAAAACACACGAAGTACCCCCCAAGTTATAACTCCATTTCAATTCTCCTTGCCGTTCTTTTAGTATTAAGTTTAAGGGAGCAGAACAATCACTTGATAAATATAGTTGACTATGACAAGCCACTGTTCTCTGTTTTCTCTTTACTTCAAAGTTGTGAATAGGACTAATTGTATTGTTCAGAGTTGTATTAATTTACTACACAATATTATATATTGTAGGCTAAGCCAAGTGGGAGTTCTTCAAGTAGATTTGGAAGACTGAATCATTGCAACAATAAAGTGGTGAAATGAAATGATATGTAACTGCAATAGTGAAGACATCGCGGACAGATTTGAATCTTGGCTAAAAAAATATTGGGGTTGTCAGTTGTGACTTTACCTTACAATTACATGTCTCCAATTTTTACAAATTAATAAACTTGAATAATTATCTGTATTTTAAAAAAATTGCATACAGTGCAACTTTAACTATGGATTGATGATGAAATTTGTACCAAAGCTAAGTAAATCATCCTTAGGTTATTATGATGAGTTAACAAGTTGGAAGCTACAATTGTCAAGATAGCGGATGATAAAATGCACATCAGATGAAGATCGTTAATTTAGAAGATGACAAATTTGTTATGGAAATCTAGTTGAAATTGAAGAAGAAGAAGAACATTATGAAGAAGAGAATGATTGCTGAGATTATTTATGTTCAACAAAAGCGAGAGAGAAAATTACTTTTTTTTCTTGGCATTAAGTTTGTTTGTTGTTTTTTGGTCATTTTAGTTTGTTTAGTGAAAGCAAAAGGCCAAGAAAAGCACTTGTATTTAGAATAGGTGAATTTTAGTTTGGAAGATTGTAGTGACAATCGTTTTGAGAGATTAGTAGTCTGATATCTTGCTTAATGTAATGACAATTGTGATGGCCACTTGTTTTGGTATGTTGTAATGGAAATTGAAATGCATTTCTTGTAATGGAAATGGTCACTCAGTTTCATCTCTTGTTGGAATATTGTTTCTATTGTTGCATTGTGCACAAAATTTTGACTATAATTTTGCAATTATGCAAACTGCAATTATACATATATGCAATTATCTAATTCTTTACCAACTTAATAAAGACTTAATCAAATATCACACATATAAACATCAAATAAGAGAAATAAACCTACTAGAGTTAGGGGTGTCAAATGGGAGGGTCCGGGTGGGTTTGGGGTGGGCATAATTGGGTTGGGTACATAAAACTCATTTACTCATTTATTGTCTATTTAATTAATTACTTCTAACCCAAACCCAACTTAACCCAGTTATCATGGATAAACCCCAACCCGTCCAATTACCCAATAATTAAAATTACTAAAATGCCACTAAAACTTGAAAATGACCAAAGTATTCATAAAATCCTTTAAATTTACCAAAATACCCTCCTAAGCCTAAAAAAGACCAAATATGTTTAAAAATCACTAAAAATGATCAAAATACCCTTGAAACCTAAAAAATAACCGAAATATCCCTAAAACCTAAAAAATGACCAAAATATCCCTGAAACCTAAAAAATGACTGAAATACCTTCAAAACTAAAAAAATGACCAAAATACCCTCGATGCCTAAAAATTACCAAAATACTCCTTAAACCTAAAAAAAATGACCGAAATACACTTGAAACCAAAAAAATGACTGAAATCCAAACCTGGTCTAAAACTCTGAAAATAAAGTAGCTTCAAAAGAAAATTCCACAAATGAAATTGTCAATGACATGTTAAATTTTACAAATAAATCATTGAATAAATTTGAAATTCCAGGAGACTACCTTCACCTGCCATGGAATGATTACAAAAATTGAAACAACTTTTGGTTGGTATTTTATGTCTTGCGAAATATGTCGTAGAAAGGTTAAACCAAGAGATGGATACTTGTGGTGTGATCGTTATAACAAACCTGCAAGCTTCCCAATCCCCAGGTATGTATGATATAAAAGTATAAATATTTATAAAGAAAAGGGAAAAAAAAATTCAAATTAAAATTATATCTACCATGCCTCCTTTCAAGTATAGACCTGAATTGAAAGTTAAAGATGACACAAGATCGGCAACATTGATTTTATTTGATTCTATGGCTGAAAAATTACTCCACATATCAGCAAAGGAACTTATAAATAAATGTTTATAGGTGAAAATTCAAAATTCACAAATAGTACTTAATATATTCTTTAGTATAATTGAACATACAATTTATGAACTACTATTTCTACAAGGTACCTGAAGAGCTTGACCTCCCTATGCAAATAGCAAACCTTATTGGAAAAACATTTGTCTTCCAATTGGAACTCAATGACTATAACCTCAAACAAGGATGGGAGATCTACACTGTGAAGAAACTTTTTGATTCTATTTTTGAGATTGACAATTCAATTAAACTTGGTAAAATAACTGAAGTAAGTACTTCTATATTAAATTTAAATAATAAAATTAAACATTTTTAATGTTATTTATTCATATCATAATACATTTTACACCATATTTTTTTAACAGTTTTACAGGGAAAAATGCTCATGTACCCCTAAACTTTCAACTACTGGCCAAAAGACCCCCTCAACTTTTATATTGACCAATTTACTCCAACTATTCACAACTACCAAATCAATACTTCTGTTAGCTTAGTGTTAAAAAAAACTAACATAACAAAATCATGTGAGATACACGAGATTAAAAAGTAGCAACTCAATGTTATTAATGTGAAACCGATGGAAAGAACCAAAGCCACTGGAGAGAGGAGAGAGATGTGGAACTAGAGCCACCATGACAGGTAGCTCCTTCATGTCGCTGCCAATGTCTCAACAGCGGCCACACCTGGTACGTTTGTTTTTTCTTTTTCTTTTTCTTTCTTTCTTTCTTTCTTTTTTTGCTGGTATTAGTATTTAAATCTACAAAGAACCCTCTGTTTTTTTTTTTTTTTTTCATGAGTGAATTTCTATAGGAATTTCTTGGTTTGGTTTAATTTTTTGGGGTTGGGTTTTCGTGAGCTCTAGTCTAGTGAATGTCTATTGCATTATTAATTTTGAGCATGCTACCTACAACTGTTTGATTAAATATGCCTGAGAGAGACATCTAAGAACTTTAAGAAAACAGAATAAGGTTTTTTTTTTTTTTTTGTTGAAAAGTTTATAGTATTGTCTCTCTTTTTTTTAGTTGATTTTTTATGTAATTAATTTGGTAAGAAGCTAATGTTTGGACATATGCTCTTTGGCTTCTATTAAAAAAAAACACGTTATTATCAGACAAAAAGAAGGGGAAAAGCACATGCTAGATTAGAGAGACACCAAAATATACACTTTTTTTGGTAATTTATTTATGAGACAAGATCATAAGCAATGAAGAGAATTATATTATATGGCTATTAATCTGCCAAGATTCTATGTATAATAGCTTATTTCTCATGTTGGAGTAAGTCCTTTTCTGGTAATGCTGCTTGAGAAGGTAGTCAAGGTACTGGGACATTCTGGCCTTTTGCTCCTTTGGGCAAAAATATTTGGCATTATGCCCCTATTTCGAAACTATATAGGTGTGTGCCCCTGTTTCCATACTCGATGACCCTAAAATCGAGTTACTTAAAGTACTCGATTGGTTTAAAATCGAGTTATGCTCGATCAAATAATAAAAAAAAATTGCATAGAACTCGATTTTATGGAAATCGAGTTCCAAAATGCCACTATAGGGCTTAAAAACGCCACTATAGGGCTCCCTAAACCGCCATGGGACTTTAAAAAATTTTTTTTGCAGGAAAACACTGCTATAGGTCTTTAAAACATCATTATAGGGCTTAAAAACGCCACTATAGGCTCCCTGAACCTGTCATGGGACACTTAGAAAAAAAATTTTGCTCGGGCACTAAAATTTTTTTTGCATGGAACTCGATTTCCAGGAACACGAGTTCCATGCAATATTTTTTTTTTTAGTTTGATCGAGCATAACTCGATTTTAGGGTCATTGAGTATCAAAATAGGGGCACGCACCTATATAGTTTCGAAACAGGGGCATATTGCCAATTAAAAAAAAAAGGGGGGTAAAATGTCAGATATTCCCAAGGTACTGAGGTACATCGTCATGGGTGGATATTGTCTTTGGATGGGTCTTTGTTACAAATTTAATGCTGCTTGACTGGTTGTGAATCTTGTAATAACACCAAGTATGCTAGATTCCTCCATTCTATTTTTTTTTTCTTTTGATTGTTTACCAAGTTCGTTTTGTAAATCAATTTTATCATTTATTATTAAGTTCAGAAACAAAAACTTATATGTCAAAGAAGCAGCAAGCTTGTTTGAGGCACCTATCAAACCCCAGCATATTTTGATTCAGAAGTATGTATTTTGAATTTTATAGACCCGTATGATATCAAGCTTAAGTTCTTTGCTTCTTTGCATTTTGAGAGCAAAACATAAAAACTGCACTCCAACTGAGCCAACAAAACCGTTTAAACTCAAATGAGTTGAACTCTTTGTTCTGAGTAATATTTGAAAAAATTAACAGAAATTCAATGAGCTATTTTATATTCCTGTCCTCCATTTTCCTAGCAAATAAACATAGCTTAGCAGTATACAGTTAGGTTATGATTTTCATTTAGAATTAATTGTGCTATTCTAATTCCCTGCCCTTTACTAAATTTTATGCTAAGGAGTAAAGTAATATAAAGATAGCATAGTCACATTCATACTGTTGATCAAAATCTACTTGTAGTCATTATGCGGTGACTTTTCTTATTCTAAGGAGTTATCATAAGCTAGTTTGTTGGTGATCATTTCATGTGTCGATATTTTTGTAGATACAGTCACCCCTTAAATAATGCATTATATATTTTTGTAGATATAGTCACCCTTAAATAATGCATTCTCTATGAGTGCTGATTTCATAATTGACTTTGTCCTTTTGATGCATTCAAGTAATTTTTTTTCCCACTATTATTGTTTTTTTTTTTTTTTCTCTCCAGCTCTTCTATTAATGTTCTTGATAATTTTGGGTTGTAGCCATGGATGAATGTCCACTGTCACTCCTTGGAAATTCACCTTCTATGCCAAATGTACAAGCCCCTCAATCCCAATATGATTTTATTGAGGCTGATGACCAATTTGAAATTGTTAATGTTCCAATTGATGTGGAGGATGACGAGGATAATGAAGATTACAATTTGAGTGATTTTTTTGAATCTGATGATGATATAAATGAAGATTTTGGTATGGAGGATGATGGAATCAATAGGGCATTTGGGGGCAAACAGCTTGAGGGAGTTTAGGATGGTGAAAGAGACTCAAACCATAGGAATAATGATGAGTTAAGGAGTGTAGAAGGGGTCATCTAATGATGAAGGGAATACAAGGCCTAGGTTTCCTGAGTTTAACTAGTGCATTGGCATGAAGAATGTATAGCTTGAGAAGGATCTCAAATTTGCATCACATGTAGTCTTCAAGGAGGCACTAAAGGAGTGGTGTATTAGAGAAAAACATGATTTTGAGTATAAGCACAGTGATAAGTGGCGGGTGACAGCTGTATGTAAAAAAAAAAAAAAAATATATATATATATATATATATATATATATATATATATATATATATATATATGATTTGAAGATAAATGCATCCCAAACACAAATGGGAGATTGTCGATGCCTGGGCCACGAATGATCGAAAAAAACCACCATCAGGCCTTCGTTCAACCACCCACTGTGGCAACACTCCCACGCGCACGGGGCCCGTTGGAGGCCCTTCTCGATGATCGTGCAATTAGGGCAGAGCTTCGGGTGCTCTCTCTCTCAGTGGAGGAAAGTATTTGTCTACCTTTGAAGGTGTGGCAGGAATCTTGGCCAAATTTTAGATGATTACCAAAGGTAAGTGAAGTCGCCACCAATCATTGGGTTTTTCTAGGGTGTAATTGGTCACCTGTTTTCAGTTGACTTTATTACCAATCCTAGGCTAAGAAAAAGGGCATTTTTCTTAATCTAATGTGAATGGTAAAAAAATCTTGATTCTTGAGTTCGGAAGTTTGGTTACGTGTGGGGAAGGTGTTAGGCCCCCCACAATGCCTGTCCAAGGACAGTCATTTGTTTTGATAAAACCTTAATTTTCAGAGATTGGCAGTAAAAAACATGATTTTGGCATTGGCTTTCAGGGTTTTGCATGCATGGGGCTTTGAGGTTTTGCTTTTGAATGGGTGTGGTCCCAATCTGTGCTTTCCTAAGGCATTCGGGCAAATAACCAAATTTCCATGGAAAAAATCTGGCAACATGTCATCTCACTTTCGCGGCGAAAATTAGGCATCGCTTTGCCTTAAGTGACATGGACTGTGACAATCACATTGGAAAGGGCGAGCAGGTATATATATACATACATCATGCACAATGCAAACACACAAAGTTGGAAAGTAAATGCCTATATCCCTAGAGGATGGCCCAAAATATAGGTGCAGGAAAGTAAACAGGGGTCATCATACTTTAGAGATGAGGACGAATGGTAATATACCTAATACAACCCATCTAAGAGAGAAAGAAGGGAGGAGGAAAGGCAGCTTAAAAGAGTACATAACCAAATGGGAGAGGCTAGACCCTTAAACCTACTGAACATAACCGCTTAGCTTATATCCACATGCTCGTATCCTTGCCCTTTTTGCTTGCGCCTGGGAAACCGTGCCCTAACTTCATGCGTCCCCCCTCCATGTGTGTACATGCAAAGGCAAAGACAAGAAACCAATAGACAAGCAATGGAAGGAAAAGATGCAAAGAGCATATGAAAGATGTATAAAGCAGATAAGCATGATAGACATGGCAAGTAAAGAAACAAGAAAGCAACCGAACAAGCGAGAAGGCAAACAAGCAAGAAAGCAAACAAAAGGTGGTGTTTGCAAGGGACAAATGTAGGTTGTGATTGAATGTCCATAACTTCATTGTGTTGAAGTATGGACAACACACACTAGCAAGCAAGACCCATGCATGAACATGTAAGCGAGCGTGTAAAGATGCATAGAAAGCCAACGGGTGGTACAATCAAGCATGGTAAGCATAGCATCACGCAGAGCGAAAAATGGAAGGGTACACACGGAGCAACCCGGCATCCGGAGATGCCTCCCAAATGGTTACATCCAAACAAGGTCTTATTGGTATCAAATGTAACCAAACAAGATCAAGCCTAGAACAAGATCAAGCCGCAGAGGGCATCAAGCATGGCAAAGCCTAGAACAAGAGAAGCTAGCACAAGCATAAAGCATAGAAGCAAGCAAGCATAGACATGCAAATAGGATGATCCAAACCCTTTGATGTGGCCTTGGTGTATGGACGATGACAAAGACCATAGGGTCTAGATCGGGTCCTAACCATTGGACCAAAACACAAGAAAATGCAATAAAAGGAACAAAAGGGTTACAATAGCACATGGCATGACAAACAAGGCCTAGGCCTAAGCACATAACATGGCGTGAAGCACGCAAGCACATAAATGATGGCATAAAGCATGTAGAGAACAACGATCTAAGCATGTAAACACACCGATCTACACATATAAGCATGGAAATATGCATGTAGGCATGTGAATGTACATCTAAGCATGTGGATGTAAGCATAAAAGCATGGAAGAACACAAATCCAAGCATACAAGCATGTGAAAACATAGATTTAGACATATAGGCATAGAAACATGCATGTAAACATGTAGATCTAAGCAAGGCATGGCCATAAATGTGATCAAGCATGTAAGCATGTAGATCTAAACAACAATACAAGGAAAAGATAGATCTAAGAATCTAAGGTGTGGCATAAAGTATCAAACATGTAGAATTAAGCTAGAAGCACAAATAAAGCAAGGAACATCCTAAAGAAAGTAATAAATCATGTTATTAAGGCAAAAAGAGCAAGATAAATTCTAGAAAAAGATTTAGAAAGTTAGGGGTGTGGATAGTAGCTAAAAAGCTACATCCACACCCCTAAACCCCAAATCTAAGGTGTAGAACCAAAGAGAAAAAGATTGGGTGTAAGAACAATACCTTGTATTTTTGGTGAAGAAGGAGGAATCAAGAGGCTTTGATGTGTTTTTTTTTTTTTTTTTGGTGTTTGGAAGAAAGGAGAAGTATGCAGAAAACGTCCAGGTAGAGAAAAAAACCAAGAAAAGTCTCTTTTTTTCGATCTGGAGGTGCTTAAGGCCTTTTATAGCCTCGACACGCTTTACAAGGTGGGGCCGCCACCTGTGAAGCTTCTCAAATGGGGTTGATCTTGACACCCCTGAAAATATCTTGACTTCCAGTTTCTAACAAGGTATGGAACTTGAAAATCTAACGGTCGGATCAAAAGTTATGGCTTCTGGAAGTTAGTGGTGCATTGATCGGTGCGTTAACTCGGTTTTCATCATATCTCGGCCATTCTAACTCCGATTTTGACCCACGAATAGTCATTGGAATTAGAATTTGATAATCTTCGCACTGGCATTAGGTTCAACCCGTTCTGACAGCCAGATCAAAATTAGGGTTTTTGTGCCCGCTAAGAGTCAACTCTAGGTCAAAATTGCCGAAAATATCTGAGAAGCTCGGGTTTGATGTCAAACCCTGAAAAGTTTTGTTTTGTGAGGATTTTGACCTTGTTTGGCTTTTGCTCAACCCAGGGTTGACTACGGCATTTTGGTCATTTTGGCTGAAAGAGGCACTTTAAGTGCTCCGGTGTCCGAACGGGTTGCGCCACATCATTTTGGATGTTCTTGTGGCCCCATGGAGAGAAAATAATATTTTTGGATTTTTTGGAGTCCGGCACGCAAATCGAGGGCAGACAAAATACAGTATCAACAGAGATGCCTTACAAATCAAAGTTTTAAGAGCATACATACGTGTGGCAAGGATCATAAGAATAGTAAGATTTCTTCAAGGTGGCTGGCCAATAAATATTTACCATTCTTTATGGTTGATCATACTTGGATAGCAAATGCATTGAAGGGTGCAGTGTTTAGAGACCATGAAGTTGATGTGACTTTGGATCAATGCTATAAGGCTAAGACAATGGCCTTCAAGATGATACATGGAGAAGCAGTATGAGAGACTTTGGGACTATGCAGCTGCTATTAGGAAGTGGAATGTAGGTAGCACAGTGAAGATACAAATTGCGAATAATGTGTTTGAGAGGATGTATGTTTGTCTTGATGCTTGCAAAAGGGGATTCTTAGCAAGTTGTAGGCCACTTATTGGGATAGATGGTTGTCATTTGAAGTGGACAACAGGGGGACAGTTGCTAGTTGCTGTTGTTAAGGATGCGAATGATAATATCTTCCCAATCACTTATGCTATTATTGAAATTGAGAATAAACGCTCTTGGACTTGGTTTCTACAATGTCTGTTGGATGACATTGGACATGTGGATGAGAATGGATGGGTCTTTATTTCAGACCGACAGAAGGCAAGAAATAATTAATGTACATGTGAATTTTTATTTTTATTTATTTTTTAAATATCACGATCTATAACTTGAATGTGAATTACTAATACATATTTGTGTATTTTTTATTACAGGGATTAGTAGAGACCTTTAAGGATTTGATGCCTAATGCAAAGCATAGATTTTGTGTTAGGCATTTACATGCAATTTTCAAGAAGGATTTTCCTAGGAAAGTACTCAAAGATGCAATATGGAGTGCTGCTAGGGTAGCAACAAAGAATTCATTTGACTTCCACATGGATGAGTTGAAGAAGCCAGATGTGAAGCCATATGAGTGGCTTGTGAAGTTAGATGTGAGAACATGGAGCAGACATGCTTTTAATCCAAGAAGCAAGAGTGACACTCTAGTAAAAAATATAGCAGAGTCTTTCAGTGCTTGGATTTTGGAGGCTAGGGATAAACCAGTGTTGACAATGATGGAGCTCATAAGAGTGATGCTAATGCAAAGGTTGCAAACCAAAAGAGATCATATTAGAAGGAATTAAGGGAGGGTTTGTCCAAGAATCCATAAGAAGCTTGAGAGGATAAAAAGCAAGGTTGGACATTGCATTTCTCATTGGAATGGAGAGTCCAAATATAAGGTGGAGTATATTTATGGTGGAAGATATGTAGTGGACTTGAATGAGAGGACTTGTGTTTGTGGGAGATGGGGATTGAGTGGAATCCCATGTTTTCATGCTGCTGCTGCAATAATTGAGCATGGAGAGCAACTTGAGACTTATGTAGACATTGCTTACAGTAAGGAGACATTCCTAAGTTGTTACCAATGGATGGTAAGCCCACTTCCAAGCCATGAACAGTGGCCAAGAACACCCTATGACCCAATCAAGGCCCCAAAATTTACAAAGAAAGTTGGCAAGCGTAAACAGATAAGAAAAGGGGACGCAGGAGAACCAATTAATGCATTTAAGGTGAGCAAGAAAGGAACTTCCATGAAATGTGGGAATTGTTTCCAATGGGGCCATAATCAAAGAACCTGTAAAGCTCCTGATAACCCCAACAAGAAGGCTTACAAAAAGAAAAGAAAAGGCAATCAGGACAATCATCTATGTCTGGAGCTAAAGGGAATAAAAATTTACCGGTAAATTTCAAGTACTACTTTGAACTTTTCATCCAAATGATTTCATTGATTGGATTTTTAATGTATGGTTGTATATTATATAGGGTACGTAGCAATCAAATATGGGTACTCAACAATCAAGTCAAAGTCATACAAAGAAGGACAACATTGGTGGAAGCATGGACAAGGGAAAGGCTAAGGTTTGGTGCTAGCAAGAACAAAACTATTTTTAGTTCGATATTTTGTTTAGTGATACACATCCTTTTAAAAAGACTAATGGGGCCAGTATACTTTTGTTTTACAATTTTGCTGGAAAAGTGTAATTATTGATTCATTGGGTGTTATTTTTTGGCAAACAATATACTATTTGTAAACACTCATTTGATATTTCAATTAATGGCAGATTAAGATCCATTAAAGAATATTGATGGAATATTGATGAAGCCATTATACTTTTGTTTTACAATTTTGCTGAAAATGGTAATTATTGATTCATTAGGAGTTATTTTTTGGCAAACGATATACTATTTGTAAACACTTACTTAATATTTCAATTCATGGCAGATTGAGATCCTTTTAACAATACTAATGGAGCCAGAATATTTTTAACACACTTCATTGAAAGATGCCATTTCATCTTAGTTCTAATGCAAGAAAAATGTCTATATAGCTTCATACATCATTCCATATTTCAATCACTATTGAGAACACATCCGCAGGTGCATATAAATAAATGCTCTAGAGGCCTGAAGGGCCTCATAGCAATCACAAATTGCCTTCTAATGTTAGGGTCTAATTCTTGCTCTCTACCTTAGTTTTGCTATGCATATTGGTTATTTAGTTATAAGAAAACATTCATAGAGGGTCAACTCCGGTGACAAATAAGTGTTTGAAGTGTATGGGGAAGTGAAAGGTTATAATGGAAGGAAGTGAAAGGTTAGTGGTTTGTAATATAAGGGAATGAGTTGTAGAGGATATATTCAAGCAGGTAGGCTTTGTCTGGTACACCTTTTTAGACAAGAAAAAAGGGCTTTGAGCAATCTGTCAAAAACCTTTCTTTGTGTCACTGATCAAGGCTGCATGTTGTTAGTATTACATCTCCTCCACTTGTTCCAGATGATGTTGGTTTATGTAACCCCCATGAAAGTGAATCTGAAACATTTGTGTTTCTTTGATATTCCTATAAACGGAGATGGTTGTGTTGTCTAAACCATCCATTGGTTTTGTTAAATTTAAAATCTCAAAATAATTGATATAATTTATTGGTTAGTTATAAACTTGTATATTTGGTCTTGTATTTGAAAATTAACTTTCAGTTAATGACACCTAGAGCCTTGGAGCTCAACTGACATCTTTTGGTGTTTTCAACAAAAAATTTTAGGTTCAAATCCCCCAACTATTGATTTAAAAAATAAATAAAAAATCAGTTGATAACTTCTGATTATCAATTTGCATATGGTTTGATAAAAACCTAGTAGGAAAAAAAAAAAAAAAAAAAAAAAAAGAAGAAGACAAGTTATGTGCTTCATAAACAGATATTGATGTAATTTATGAAAGTGACAATTTAATTCAACTCTAAAGGTATAATATCTAAATTGATGCGAGACCTATTAGCTCTGCTTGGCTTCATGATTTTTATCTGCCTTGATGTGTGGAGATTAAATTGAAACTGTGTTGAAGAATTTATTGGCTTAAAACACCAGATGCTGCAGCTAGGAGTCCTTTGAAGTCTGGCACCTCTTGACAAACGTCGAGTGTAAACACCACTCCAATACTTCAGGACACATGATTTTCATCCAAAATATCACCTTCATCCAAGATGGCTCAGTCAAGTACATATCTCCCCTGTAAGCATTGGCCACAATTGCCTTGGCACACCCTTCTGCTGTCTTATAGCTAGGACCCAGATTGCTTGAGCCTATCCAGAAATCACATTCACATATAACAAGAGTGGTATTAGACATATATAAAAATTTTACTGCATAAGGCTTATAAATTGATGTGTCATAAACCATGTCAGTAAAAAAAAAAAAAAAAGATTCAAAAAGGTTAATTAGTAGTTAATACAGTTATTGTATGGCTTAAGTGATCATTTTCACATTATAAAGGGACTTTACCATACCATTACTCAATACTATTAAAACATCTTACCCTCTTGAAATCTAGTGGCTTAAGACACTTCACTGCCTCTAATATAAATGCAAAATAAACTTGATTCAAGATCATAGGTTGGTGAAGGATAAGCTTTCAGGTTTCATTTAATTCAAAATATACCTTTGATAAATTTGCGCTATCTGACACTTCTGACTTAATCAATCCAGGAGTCACAATTGTTATTCCAATATCCAAACCAAGTTCAGCCCTCCATGTCTCAAAAAAGGATATCAGGGCTGCCTTGCTTGCTTGTAGCCATCACTGATTTACAAATGAATCAATAAAAAAAAAAAAAAAAAAAGTGGGAGTAGGGCTGTAAAGCCTGTAATACCCCCCACCACCCCCCTCCCCCCCCAAAAAAAGACTTAAAAAGGTGGGGGTGTTTAAGAAAATCTTTTTGTGTGGTCAATTTTTAGAATTAAAATTATTAAGGGGTTTTTTAGAAAATAAGATTGAAAATATATAAGCTAATTAAGCCAGTGTATAATGACAGATATTTTGAGAGAGGAGACTACCAAAATACTCAAATAGAGAAGGATTGATGCTCACTTGAGGTAAAAACTTAAGAATCTTATTCTTTGTCAATTTAAGCTTTGTTTGGATTAGAGTATTTTTTTCTTTATGCGGGTATTTTTTGGCCTGAAACTATTTAGATATTCAATGAATTTTATGATGGGATCGAAAAAGGGATTAAATTATATTTTTGGTATCTGTACTATTTCGATAATAGTTATTCTTTTCCTATGCCACTATTGCATTAAGTGTAGATGGATTTGCATAAGGTTAAGCATGGTCATAGTGGATCTGGCCTGAAACTATTTAAATATTCAATGAATTTTATGATGTGATCGAATCATCGAAAAATGGATTAAATTATATTTCTGGTATCTGTACTGTTTCGATAATGGTTATTCTTTTCCTATGCCATTATTGCATTAAGTGTAGATGGATTTGCAGAAGGTTAAGCATGGTCTTAGTAGATCCGGTTTTACACAATTTTTGCCTTAAGAAGTTGTACTTTTTGTGAATAAGAAAGTTGATGTAGCGGCAGTATCGCATTGATGATGGTGAGTGTGTCAGTAGAGATGAAGGCTAAAACGAGAAAACAAAAGCAGCCTTTAACTTCTTTTTATTTTTATTATTATTTGTTTATTAGTTTTGGTAGAGGTGAATAGGTAGTCAATGAAGTCTGACAAGTCATAAATTATTATGTAAAAAAAAAAAAAAAAAAAAAAAGAAAGAAAAGAAGACCGTATAGAAGAAGATGGGTCAAGAATTGAGGTTCAGTCTGCAGCAGTGCTAGTCTTAGACTTTGCAGATTTTCCATCCTATGATTGGACTCAGTTGGGTTTGTTCGGTGCACAATTTCTTTTATAGGTCTTGCTGTTATATAAATTAGCTTTTGCATAAGACATAAAAATCAATATTGGAGGTCTATTCTCTTTTTTCCTCTTAGCAGGGAGTAAAAGCTACTAATATGGGTTGTTTTTGTAGCTAACAAAACTATCATCGTGGTTGGTTGATTCAGTAGAGTAGAGTGGTATTTAGGATTAATACTTTGTGTCTCAAGTGATTTTAACAAATTGTATTTGTTAATAGACAAGCATTTTCAATTTTAATTCGTGGGTTTTCTTTGGACACAACCATTATGAAATAATGAGAAATTATTGGATATTTTTAGTAGTCTCTCTTTTGGCTAGGTATCATTATAAATTTTTCTTAAACTTTTTTTATGATCGAGTAAATGGTACCTAAAAAATTGTTTAGGTGTTATCAAAAGATTTTAGAGGTAGTGTTAGGAAGAAGTTTTTTTGTGGTGAGCTAGCTGAGGTATGTAACCTTATCCTAATTGATTTTATTTTGCTTATACTATTGTATTTTAACTACTGAAATTTATTTTTAATTGTTACAAGTTTATTTAATTTTTTTAGCTACATTGATTTAAAGTAAAGAATAAAGGATTATCACAAATATATTTGATTACTGAATATATAATTATATATATATATATATATATATATATGTATGTATTTGAATGAGATATATTTTTGTTTGAACTATGATTTGATATATATGATTTTGGACAATCTGACTATGTTTTGACTCTGATACCCAGTAAATGAGGGTTATTCATTGGTACTCTGATACCCAGCCAATGGGGGTTATTCATTGGTACTGAAACTAGTTCTATCTGGGGCATCACGAGCCTATCGTGTTTTTAGACCTATCTAATGGGCAATATACATTAGCACTGAACTAGTTTCATTTGAATCTGATACCTAGTCACGGGGATATAGCGTGACCATAGTCGTAAAGATTGTTAAGAATATGAATTATGTTTGAATATTTGAACTGTTTTAAGTCCTTGAAACTGCTTATGTGTTTTTGGAACCTATTGTAAATTATAACTTTGATATACGGAAAACTGATTATTTTCTAATCCATCTATGATAAATTTGTAAGATTAAAATATTTGATCTATATACAACTTAATATTTTACAGATCTATTTCCTTGAAAGAACTTATTAGGACTTTGGTTACTTATTGAGTTGTCAACTCACCCCCCTTTTCACCCTCCAGTTTTAGATTGTGAAAAATAGCAAGTTTTGGAAGTTTTGCTATTGTGTTGTGCGCAGGGAAGGAAGCTTAGTGATTTTGGGATTAGATGGTCTTGTAATAGTCTTATATCTATTGGTCAATTAGCATTATGTACATGAAGTTTGGATTTTGTTTCTTTCGAATTATTGGAGATCTATTCATAAAGAAATTGTTGAGGTATTTTGGATTTATTTTATGTAATTTTTTAGGATAAATTTTAGTTGCTGAGAATGCCTTGCACACTTGTAGGGTGCTTACTTTATAAGCGTGTGGCTGTTGTCATGTGCCTATCTTTATAGTTAGGTTCGGGGAGTGACAAGGGCATTCCAATCAAGAAGGTTTGTTACATTATAGAAACTCATTCTTGGCATAGCCAACCATGCTATAGTTGAAGCAAGTACAACAATCTTTTCCTTTATTTTTCTCAAGTGTGGAACTACATTGTGGGTGCTATATATTGAACCCCAGAAATTTATGTCCTAGAAAAATATAAAGTGGGATTCTGTTAATGCAAGAAAGCAAGTTAAAAAATAAAATAAAAATTTATAGGGGGTTAATTCTTGTAGAACTGTAGCTTAGCATCAAGTTCCTAATAGATACGATCGGTTTAGTATTTTACTAATCTAATGTGCAAGAAAAATTTTGAACTCTAGGGTGTAAAGAATTTGTTGCAAAGGTTTTGAGTATTTGGATGTAAGAGCCAGTAGGATTTGAACCAAAAAGCCTATTTCATAATGACAAACACATTATAAGTTATAACACTAGGCCGAAACATGCATTTGGTACTAAAATATGTAAATTTATTAAGGGAAAGATAATTGTAAATCCTAAGAAGACATTATCACAAACATATTATAACAAGACAATATGCCATATTTTGATGTCTCTCAAACAAGTAACATTTTTTAATAAATATTATGGTAAAATAAAAAAATACTTAAAATATGATTTGAAGTGTATATTTTGGTGTCTCTCTGATCTAGCATGTGCTCTTCCCCTTCTTTTTGTTGAGGACTCTTTTTTTCGCCCCACATGTCATTACTTCAATGGGAACCCATGCCACATCAACATATTATTGATTTTTTTGGATAAATCTCTTTAAATCCCAAAATAAGCTCATATCTCATTCAACTACATGGATTGGGCTCACATGGCCCGCAAGATCCTTACTTCAAGAGGTGGATTCATGGTCCACATTTACTTTTCATCAATTGGGATCATAACCCCACAACATCATCAACATCAACATATGGATGGGGCTTAAGCAATGAATCAAAACTCACGACCCATATTACCTCTTTTACACTCATGGCAAGCGACTTCTTCAACCAAAGCCCATATTTACACAAAATGACAACAAAACCCAATGTATGTTATCTCATCTTTGGCTTATGATCCAAGCTTATGAGTCTCTTTGGGAAAACTTTGGGAGTCGTGGTTTGGAGGGCCAAGTGGTATGTTCAGTAAAACCCCAGCGGTTTAAAGTTGATAAAAGAAACATGTTACTTGGCGTGTCTTCTTCAAATCCTTGAACTCTGACGAGTCCGTGTGTAGTGGGTAACATATGGTAAGCATCCTTTATCACATAGCACTTAAAATAATAAGATTCCCCATTGCTCTTTTCGTAAAACTTAATATTCATAATATGAAAAATACTCAATATCTCCAGCCATCTAAATGCTAAACAAATAACTATTCATTCAACCTTCAGCTGTTCCTATACAAATTTAGAAACTTTATTATATTATTGTACATAAACTACATTACTACTTTCAGCTAAAATCCAACTCAAACACATGGCCTAATCTGATTGGCTATCTTTAAATCTCCAAATACATAAAATATTCATGATATCTCTAAATACCCAGCTGCTGTTTGCCACAATCAGACCAGATATTCCTCTGCTAGTTGTTAGAGCAGAGCATTAAATACTCTTCTTGCTCACCAAGATTAAGTGACAACACAATGAGACATTGACTAGATCTCTAAAGCTTCACCAACTTTCAACCAATCATTCTATTACTTACTAAAAATGTGTTGTAATGGAACCTTAGACCAAAAACACAAACACCCAAAAAAAGGAAACATTTCCAGTAGAACACTAGCAGTGTGTTCAGTACTTGACATCTGGCTGGAAGTGATATTATCAGTCATTTAATGCTGAAATCCCATCAGCCTGACATCTGACCTCATCTGCCTTTGCCCCAAACAATAGCTATCTCATGATAGTTGTCACACATTTTCCTGACAGTTGGGACAGCTTTTTCATAACAGATGTAACAGTTGACCCAACAGCCTTGAAATTATTGATTTTCCACATTTGGCTTAAACTAAAACCAACTAAAGTAACTATCTTTTTTCTTGCTAAAATACTTTTCTTTTCTGCTACTCTTTCCCCAGTAGCTATTACCCAAAATAGCAAGAATACCTTAAAGCTAAATATACTATTTTTGGCCAAATCTTAGGATGGATTCTCTGAAAATTCATTGCTAATTTTGGACAGATTTTGGCTGATATTATTTGCTAAATACCCCCTTAATCTCAGCTATAAATGGAACCCCTCATCAACATACTAAAGGACACCAATAGAGAAGAACAACTCTTTCACAAACTTCTCTATTCTCTCTCCCTCTAATAATCTTCTTAAGCTCTTAATGAAGTTCTGAGCTTCTGAGTTTTTTTTTTTCAAATTAAGAACTAAACTCTTCAGCCTTTAGCTCATAAATGCCCTTCATAAGCCCTTATACATCCTTCAACTAAAAATCTCAGTAGCTTTGCTAAACACACTACAACACCATTACTCCTTTATACTCATTCTCTCACTCTCCATATGCTAAAAATACATCTATCTTGCTGCCCATATCTCTAAACATTACTTTCTCCACTTCTCTTACACAATCTCATACACATTCACTACACCATTACACATATAACACACTACAACCTTTCTAAACTCCACTCTCATACTCTCTCACTTTGAAATTCTATTGTTTTTCTGCCCATATACATATCTCAATACACTTCTCCACCTCTCTTATAAAAGCCCTTCTCATAGAAGGTATAAACTTCTAATACTAAACCCCTTCTCCTAGAAGGCACCAATGCCTCATATCAAAGCCCTTCTCATGGAAGGCATAAATCTATTTTACATGAAGCCCTTCTCATAGAGGGCACAAATTGCATCTTACAAAAGCCCTTCCCATGGAAGGCAATCCTATTCATAGTTTCACAACAACCAAAAGAGCATTGTCAAGGGGAAACTCATTTAAATGCATGATGAAAGGGATAAGCTTAACTAGCCTCTACACACAGTTGGACATGCTCTCTCTCCCTCAAGTTGCACCCATTTTTTCCCTTTCAATCTTGAAGTTATCATGGCAAACTGCCTCTCTACCGCTGGAGTCATTCTACTGGAATACTATCAACTCACTGATGCTACATAGCTAGAGCTACAAACTATACAAAGATAAGTGACTTTGCTTCCATATCCTAAAATTTACATCGTTGAGTACATGATTACTTCACATTTAAATACATATTACTTTATTCCAATTAGTATTATAACTATTAATCAAAGTTTAAACTCATTTAAATGCATGATAAGAGGGGCAAGCTTAACAAGCCTCTACATACAGTTGGACATACTATCTCTCCCTCTAGTTGCACCCATTTTTGAAGTTATCATGGCAAACTGTCTCTCCACCACTGGAGTCACTCTGCTGGAATGCTATCAACTCACTGATGCTATGCAGCTGGAGTTGCGGACCATACAAAGATAAGTGACTCTGCTTCCATATCTTTAAATTTATATCATTGAGTACATGATTACTTTACCTCTAAATAAATATTACTTTATTTCAATTGTTATTACAACTACTAATCAGAGCTATTATATCAAACGCATATTATATATTTATTCGACCATTATCATGATTCTTAAGACTTTGGTTTTAATGGTTTTGTAGGCTTAAAAATATGCCGGTAGCCATTGGACCATGTGGCCCAATGTTGAGTTTCGGATGCAACTCCCCAAACACAACCCAAGCTTAGCAAGGTCACCCCCCCCCCCCCCCCCCCCAGACGGATCACAAGTGGCTGAGCAACCGAAAAAGGCCCACGAACACCTTTTTTATCTGATAATAACATGTTTTTTTTTTAATAGAAGCCAAAGAGCATATGTCCAAACATTAGCTTCTTACCAAATTAATTAAATACAAAATCAACTGAAGAAAAAAAAATCCTTACTCTGTTTTCTTAAATTTCTTAGATATCTCTCTCAGACATTTAATCAAACAGTTAAAGGTAGCATACTCAAAATTAATAATGCAATACACATTCACTAGACTAGAGCTCATAGAAACCCAACCCCAAAAAACTAAACCAAACCAAGAAATTCCTATAGAAATTCACTCATGGAAAAAAAAAAAAAAAAACAAACAAACGTACTAGGTGTGGCTGTTGAACTGCAGTGGAAGCACAGCTGCCGTTGAGACACTGGTAGCAATATGACGAAGCTACCTGTCACGGTGGCTCTGGTTCCACGTCTCTCTCCTCTCTCCGGTGGCTCTGGTTCTTTCCATCAGTTTCACGTTAATAACATTGAGTTGCTACTTTTTAATCTCACGTGTATCTCACATGATTTTATTCTATTAGTTTTTTAACACTAAGCTAATAGAAGTATTGATTTTGGCAGTTGTGAATAGTTTAAGGAGTAAATTGGCCAATATAAAAGTTGAGAGGGTCTTTTGGCCAGCGGTTGAAAATTTAGGTCGTGTATTAACATTTTTCCTAGTTTTATATGAGTGATGCTACAAATGATTTTGTCAACAACTTACCAAGTGAAGAAGATGCTGATTCTATTAAATTACAAAAACTAGATGATGCAAGTGTTGTACAACTCACAGCTATTGCAGATTGACAAAAGAGGAAAAGGAAACAAAGAGTCCTTTAAAATGTTAAAGCTTATGTTACAAATAATTTTAATTTCTCTTACAATAGTGTAATCACCATTGGAAGGTGTTCTGTTTTATGTTGAGAATACATAACTTGCCTTGCAAAATAAGTGACGAAGGAAAACTTGGTGTTATGTGTATGTTTAAATTCTAAATGATGTTTGCCATAAAGGCATGTCTACTTTACTACTAATACATGTATTGCACTATTTGTCTGATGCAGATAGTTTTGTTTATGGAATTTATATTTGCTCATTATTCAGTTTACTTGCTAAATAAATAAATAAAAGACTCTTTTGTTTTTATTCTATTTTCATTTTTAAAATTTTTAAAAAGTATATTTAATTCAGTTGAGTTGTTATACAAAATAAAAGAAATATTTCTTTTAAACGGTTGGAACATATTGTTTATTATGATTGTTATACTCATTGTAATTGTTTTTTAGTTGTTTTTACAATAATTCATTTTGAGAAGGTTAAATATTTCTTTTAAACAGTTGGAACATAAGGTTTATTGTGTAGGGCATTATTATTAAGCCAATGGATGTTTTTTTATAGAGGTGTTGAAATAGAGACTTTGACACGTACAATCTTTTTCACTCCAATATGAATTGCCCATAATATTTTATATCTATAAAAATTCTTCTCTTGGCTTCAAACACAAACTTTTCTCATAAATAATACTACTTTTGTTAGTGGAAAAAAAAAAAAAAAAAAAAAAAGGAAAAACAACTACCAGACATTATCAGTAAAGGAAAAACTAAACAACCCGGCAATCCAATCTATTATATGTTAGATAGCACCTTTAAGATAAAATATCCAACTGTTTTGTTCTTAAAAGACATTGCATTAAACGACATCATTGGGTTATCTTGGTGAGCTAAAACTTTTAGAGTTGCTTCCTTTCCAATCGAGTTTAAAATCTTAACAATTCATGCTAGGTTTGTCAATCCCCCTCTATGTTCTTGATTTTTGGTTCTCCATTTTGTGAATTTTAATTTTTTTTATATATTATTTTTCTTCATTCTTCTCTCTTCAATTATTATGACTATTTGCTGGTGATATTTTCACTTTTGAATCAATATGTATCAATTAGTGCCATGGTTAACCATTTGTGTGACTTATTCCTTAAAATCCAAAGCGAAAAAGTTCATTTACCTTAACTAAATTTCTCCCAACCTGACAAAAAATGCATTTAATTTGATAAAATAAATTTTAGCATTTCTAAGAAATTTTTCTTGCATTGCACAAGTTAGCGACTAGTATAATATAAAACGGAAACATTTGACTTTTTTGTTGACCACTCCTTATTGCGCCAGATGGCTACATAAATTAATGTCACGTATACATTTAAAAACACCGAACAGTTAAGACTTTTCATTTTTCAATAGGCACATTTTCATTTAATAGGTATATTTTCGGCCAATAGACACTTTTTGATATATATATATATATATATATATATATATATATATATATTACAACCTATCTTATATATACATATATATATACGACATAAACTAATTTAGAGACGCAACATACCTTCTTTTTTTTTTCTTTTTTCTTTTTTTTGAGAAACAGGTCAGTGCCTGAAAATTTTATTAAGAAATAGAACAATCCACTAAAACAAAAGCGTCTACATCTGACAGAACAGATTTCATCCAGACTAATAATGGAGAAGAAAGCCTAGTTCTCTGGGCTAAAGCATGTGCCACAGCATTGCCTTGCCTAACAGTGTGAGAGAAAGAAAAACTCTAAAATGAGTTTACATGAAAAAAAGTGTCCGTAACTAAATGACCATAAGATGAAGAAAACAACTCGTCCTTTTGAAGAGCTTTGATACAAATCTCGGAGTCACCTTCAAACTGCCCTTGTTGGAGGCCAAGTTCCTTAGAAAAAATTATTGCTCTTCTAGCTGCCAACATCTCCAAGCTCTCCACATTATGAGGTTTCCAAATTTTTTCTGCCATTGCTACTAATACCAGACCCGATGAATCCCAAACCACAATACCTATACCAGCTTCATTACTCTCATTAAACATCGCTCCATCAAAATTTAGTTTATACAAACCCGGTTCAGGTGGCTGCCATTTTCGACGTCGAAGACGCTTTGCTTTTATGTGTTCCTGTCTACAGGACCTGAATTGCTGCAGAAAAGAGGATGCAGCACCAGCAATGCTTCCCAACGGAATTGTCTTCTCCCTCAGCCTCACTTTGTTGCGATGTGTCCAAATGAACCATGCCGTTGTTGCGAACAGCTCTATTACACCTTGCCTGGACATAAGCCGCTCCACTAAATCTAGAAAGGTACCATGCGCTGCCTCCAATGTATTTATCCAATTGAACTCCTTACACCACACTCCCTTTACCGCTTCACAATCCCACACAGCGTGTTTAGTGTCCTCCGGAAATCTGCCACAAAGTTGACATATCGAATCATTCAATATTTTCCGCTTGAACAGATTTACCTTAGTAGGTAGGCTATTCGTACATGCCTTCCAAAGAAAGTGTTTGATTCTCCCTGGCACCTTAATTTTCCATATCCCAGCCCATACACCCGTTGCTGCACTTTGTGCTGAACTCGATGCCCCATCCATTCTTGCCTCTTCACACAGCCGAGAATAACCAGATTTCACAGAATAAATGCCATTCCTATCCAGCGCCCACTAAAGGAAGTCGGGTTGAACAGAGGTAGATAGAGGGATGGCTTTTATCTGTTGGGCTTCAAAAGGGAGAAAAGACTCATCAATCACCCTTGACTTCCAACAGCCCGAAGCTTGATCTATTAATTCTGCCACCTTAGCCTCACTGCCCAGACCCGAAATAGGAGATATGATTCTGCCACTTGAAGTTCCAGGAATCCACCCATGAGCATTAGCATTGGAAAATTCCAATATATGCTACTCTATTTTACAATTCTAAAAAGCCACTTTATCATTATACCATACCATTTTACAATACCTCCACATCCCAAACTTCTATTTCCCTCTTTTACTCATTAAAATAATATATCTACATAATAAAATAATATATCTCAAAATTATATTTTATCCCTTATCTCTCTCCTCTCTCTCATTTTCAGCTTTCTTCCAAATAAAATATTATTATTTTTTTACAATACTTGCTACAGTGCAATTCTATGTTTAGAATTGCACTGTAGCAGCATTGCAAAAAAATTTGCAATACTGCTGTTTAGCATTCCCCAATGCAGATAGTTTTTGGGCTTAAAGTTCCAAATTTTCCTTAGATTTGGCATTAGCATTCCCCAATGCTAATGCAAAATACTAATGGACCCCCCATTCCCCACTCTCCATTTAGCACTTCTACTACTCTACATGTTAGCAACTATAATGGAAAGATTTTTAAGTGTCACACACACACACACATAAACAAATTACAATTTTACTATTAAGAGCTTTTAAAAACTTAAAACTTGCCATAATTTTTAAAATATTTGTACTATTTTATTTGTTATTAAATTATATTATATTATAAAAATAATTTTTTTTAAATTTATATATAATTTTTTATTAAGTTGTGCATCGCACGAGCATAATACTACTATATACATATATACATATATATATATATATATATATATATATATATATATATATATATATATATAGAGAGAGAGAGAGAGAGAGAGAGAGAGAGAGAGAGAGAATTTTAAGTTGTGAAGAAGTTGATATGAACAAAAAGGAGTTCATGTAAAAATCAAATACTTTCTTTTGCTACTTTATTATTAGAAAAAAAAAATGGCACAGGATGCCTATTTATCCAAACAGAAAAAGAAATGTAGTCTAAAAAAATAACAAAAACGTAGGTTGATACACAATAGTATTCAAATTCTATCTTCTTCTTCTTCTTCTTTTTTTTTTTTTTTTTTTTTTTTTTTGGTATAGGTAATTCTATCCTATTGATTTTAGGTTTTGTTGATAATATTTAGATAGACACATCCTATGGATTTTAGGCTTTGTAGAAAATATTTTAGATAGACACAATTGTAGGTTGTAGTTGTATGGCACCAACCAACTAAAAATAATTGCTTTTTGAAATTTAAAAAAAAAATTATTATTATTTTATCCAAAGAAATTACTAAGAATAAATAAAATGTTATTTTTATCTTAAAATTATTGCAATTTGGTGCAGCCACTTGGTGCAACCATAGTTTCTAAGCCAAACTTTTATTATAAATTATTGCAATTACAACGCTTTTTATCATGGAATAAAGCCAACATAAAATATAGTTGTAAATCACAACTTTACAAGTTCAATTTCCACTTATATTAAAAACCAATTGGTATCTTAGTCTGATAATAAAGAACAATCGTTAAGAGTAGATATCATAAGCCAAAAAAAAAAAAAAATAGTACCATGGGTTACATAGTAAGTTGCTTAGTAATAATGTAAATTTATCCTGTATTCTAGTAACCTTTTAAGTCTAATACTATTTGGTGAGCACGGGTAAGAGAGTAATTAAGAGGGGTGAGAGTAGTATTTGATAGATTAGATCTTGGTTGGTCCGATGAATGATTAATGTGGAAGTTTGGTTCCATTGTGGATGGCCAAATGTGGTCATTAAGGGTCGTCAATGGGCTGCTCGACCCATTTTTATTTGGCCCATGGGCACAATGGGACAGGCATAATGGGCTACTAAGTAGTTAACGAGCCGGGTCGGGCTGGGCCGAAGGAGAAAACCTCAGCCCATGGGCAATGTCCATTTTGTCTTTAGCGAGCTAGGCTATTGGGTTGAGCCTAATGGGCTACCTATGGGCTTGTGTTAACATATTATTTTATTATTTTTATAAGGAAAGAATCAATTTTTTATAAGGGAATAATCAATCAATTTTTTTAAAGGAAAGAACTAAAGAATTTAATACTTAATTTGGTGAAGCCACTTGGCGCAACCACGACATCTAAACCCAACTTTTATAATATAGTATACTAGACCTATTCCTATCTATTTTAGCCATTCAAATATTTTAGTTGACTGAAAACAAAGAAATTGTATTTGTAAAGAACTTGTGATTAGGTGCAAGTATCTTTGGAAGGAGATTTCTACGTAGTAGAAGATGAATAGTTTACTGCGAGGCGACATCGTTTCAATCTCTTCTACCAAAAAACAATAATCCTAGACAAAATAAAATCCAACCCAAATGCCCAAAACAAAATCAATTCTAACCCAAAGACCTTTGTTCAAACAAAATCTAACCCATATTCAGTTTTTATTACCAAATTAAAAAAAAAAAAAAAAATTACCAATAGCAGTTTAGGCAGTCTGAAAATCTATGAATTGCTTATTCAGATATACGTAAGAAATTTGGACTTTATAGATCATTAGCTTTAAATAAGGATATTACCTTCCTTTCATATATACAATCAAAATACATGAACACACCAAGCAATGAGTTTCAATGGGTTTAAACTTTAAACAATGCAAAACCATAAACAAACCTTTTTTTTTTCTCATCCATCTCCCGAAGCATTGCCGCCAAAAGATTCAAACTTCCTCTTTCAAGGTTTGTAAGCCACTAAGAGCTTATCTACTGATTTAAATCCTGCTTTACCAATTGGATTTAAGAATGCCGACTGTGGTATCTAAGAGTGTGTAGGAAATGGAATCCCTAGAGCCAAAGGATGAATTTTGTTGCCTTGTGAGTGATTTTTGAGAAACCTGAAAGCACAATAACTCATCAGAACAAAATAAATAAATAAATAACTAAATATCATAGAAAAAAAAAAAAAGGTTGAAGTCATATGGACTTACCCCTCCATGTGTAAGAGTAATGGCCATAGAGACATATATGAGACATATAACTTTTCATTAAGCAATACCTATCAAAGTTTGCAGCAAATTCAAGAAATTTCATTCAAAATGAAGCAAGAACCATCCAAAATTACAATGAAAGAAGTCCATAACTTAGAGACAAACAGTAGTACAAAAATGAGAAACCCCAGTGAATGGGCAGAGATGAACAAAATAAAAATAAAAAGGTAGAGGAAAGTATCAAACCTTGGTGGTGGCGTTGATAAACATCAGCAATTGAAGGAGCAGACGACGGCATGCGACAAAGAAAAAATGAGCAACGAGCAATCTGATTTGTATGAATTTCAAGTAATATAATTTATTCAGCAATCTAACAACTCTAATTAGCTATGTTTGACTATGCTTTTAGCAATATATAAAAGTATATGTTATCATTCGGCAATTTTGTAAATTATCAAATAAATTTAAATTGATTGAGAATGGTTTAGAATAAGATTATACCGTGATGTTATAATTGATAAGATGTTTATGGTTATTGTAAATCAAATAGAAAAATTCCAGGAAGAATTGAAATCAAATAGAAGAATCCCAGGAAACCAAAAATCCAATAAAAATTGCATAACCAAAAAAAGGGAAAAAGAAAATCAAAACCAATGTAAAATGAAGATAAGAAAAACACTATATATCAACTAAAACAAACCCAGAATTAAAACCAAATAGAAGAATCCCAAGAAACAAAAAATCCAATAAAAATTGCATACAACAAAAAAGGGGAAAAATAAAATCTAATAACAAAAATTTCATGATTCTTCTTTGCCACAGATTTGACAACAAAGGAAGAAGAAAAAAACGTGGAAATCTTCATAGAAAAAAAAAAACAAAAAACAAAAAATCTTAAATCCAGAGCAACCCACAACCACAAACCAACAGAATTCCATGAAAACAAAAACAAAAAAACTTAAATCTAGAGCAACCACAAACTAACAAAATTCCATGAACAATTGAAGCGGATAGAGAGAGAGAGAGCAATATATAGAAATTAAGGAGAGTAAAAAACATGTTTTAATTACCTCAAAATAATTTGCCAACATAGAATATGATAGGTTGGATTGAGCGACGATGGAGAGGCAAAGAGAAATCGATGTAGTGGCGGTGATCTATGGTGGTGGCGGTGGCGGGAGGATATGGGTTTTGGGGTGCCAGCATATATTAGAAAACAAAGAGGTTTGGGGTTTAGCACTTTGACTTTGACGTGAAGATTGAATAGGTAGTTGTATAGTTGTATTAGGGTTCTAAATTGATAATAAAATGTTAAAAAGAATTAAAAAAAAAAAAAAAAAAAAAAAGAAAGAAAGAAAGAAATGTGACGTGAAGGCTGGGAGAGTTGTATAATTTGGGGTTTTAAATTGAAAAATTTTAATATAATAAAATGTTAAAAAGAATTTTAAAAAAAAATGACGTGGAAAATTGTGGAGCTAGCAAAGGCTTCGGTTATATATATATATATATATATATATATATATATATATATATATATATATATATATATATATATATATTGATGAGGTATATATATATATATACACACACACATGTTGTGATATCTCATGTATGTAAATTGACCGAGATTTACCTTTATCCATAGTTGAAAAAAGGCCTACTGGTGCTCGAGACTGAATCTAATTAACCCTCTAGAAATGGAAAATACTGCATAACCTAAAGAACTGAAACAAAGAAATCTGGATAATCCGATTTACAGAGAAGAGATAATCTTGAATATGAAATTAACCAAAGAGCACAAGAGAAGGCAAAAGGAGATTCACCATAAATAGTTGTGACTGGGATTCAATAGAAAGAAAGGTTGATGTTCACTGGCATTTGGCACGTGTGACCAAAAACAATTTATCGCTAAAAGTTGTGAAATTATGAATATTTAGACCAAATTTAAGACTGATAAAATCTCTGATAGTTGAATAAAAGATATATGAGTTCAATCCTTACTTACATCAAAAATTAATTGGTGTCTTGGTCTAATAATAAAGAGCATTCATCAAGAATGGACACTATAAATTTAAACTCTCTAAAAAAACAAATTTGAAACTGAAATTTGTGACCTTCCAAAATACTGAGTTTTTTTTTTTTTCACATGATTCGTCTTTAAAAGGAAAGAAAAAAAAAAGAGTTTAATTATACATGCACTAATTAATTGGTTTTTTGGCAAATAATAATTGGGCCAAAAGTGAAGAAAAATAGCGGTGGAAGTGGAAGGACAATAAAAAGGACAAACGATGATGAGTGAGTGAAAAGGAAATTTTGATAGAGATTCCAAAATTTTGATATTAGTGAAAAGCAAATTTCTATAAAAAAAAAAAAAAAAAAAAAAAAAAAAAAAAAGTGAAAAGGAAAAGTCATCACGTGCGCGTTCTTTCCGTTGCTTCTTTTTTCCCAAAACAAATAAAATAAGATTCCAAATAAGTCCCATTCCCAGCCGTAACGGTCCAGTCATCAATGTAGCCGTTATCTTTTGCCCTTTCACTCACTTCTTAAGTAACAATTCTCTTTCTTTTAACTCATATAAACCCATCACTCACTCTTTCATCATCATCATTTTCCTTTCTTGTCATCACTGCTCTTCAACAGTGGCAACTATAGCAAGCATTATGGCTAAAGTTAAACCTAGTACTCTCTCTCTTTTCCTTCTGCTCCTGTCCTTCATTTCAGGTTTTTATCTCCTCTCCTAGGTTTCAGTATATTTTGAAGTACACCCCTAGGCTAGAATGATGGTGACTTTGCACTCAGTACTCAATACTTTCCTTTTAGCATGTATATATGCTTTATTCCTTAATTTTCATTCAACAAATCTTTTAGTTTGGTCTTAATCTCAACTGGGTTTCTAACAATTCAATACTAATTACTACTCGGGTATCGCTTAATTATAGCTATTTCACGAGCTACATTTAGTTTCAACACTATGGCATTGATTAATTACTGCTATTCCATTTTCTTCTTTAGATCTAAATATGGAGTTTTAATTAAAAATTGTCTGTGATTTGCTTCAAGCTGTTCACTTTATTTAGATCTGAACTGGGTCTTTCATATTCTAGATTGCAAACTTTATTTTCTTCTCACATTCCTTAACCTTAATTTATTAAGGGAATCAAGTGTTGTAAGCAACACTTAACCTGAAATTAAAAGTGGGGTTACATGCGTTGTCAGAAATCTTAAATATCAAGATGGCAATTTAACTTTTTCCTTTAAATTACGCCATTATAAAGGGTGGCTCCTAGTACACTCATTGTATTTTCAATGCCTGTAAAGACTTACTTTTCACATGTCCTGCTTAAAATTTGCAGGGGGAAATATGATTATGGCAAATGGACAGGTAACATCAAGTTCCTCATTCCCAAAAAATATTACTAGAATTCAGAATAAAATAATAGAGCTGTTGGTCTGATCTGATTTTGTGGAATTTCAGAAAACTTGGTGTGTGGCTAAGCCTTCCTCTGACCAGGCAACCCTGTTAGGAAACATCAATTTTGCATGCTCTCAGGTTGATTGCCAGATTTTGCGTAGGGGTTGCCCTTGCTATGCTCCTGATAACCTCATAAACCATGCATCCATAGCCATGAATCTCTATTACCAGGCCAAGGGAAGGAACCACTGGAATTGTGATTTCAGAAACTCTGCTCTCATTGTCCTGACTGATCCAAGTAAGACATAAAAATATTTGCAAAGTATTGAATTAATATGGTAGTATGGTATATCACTTAATATATATGTAAATAATGAAATGACTCGTAGTTCCAAACCTTGAAATTTCACATGCATAGTTAAATCTCTTTTTCTTTTCCTGGTTGATCTTGAAATATTTACTGCACAATTTGTGAAATTGTGATTCAATATGTTAAGAGTGTTAGTGTTTGGGCTAAGAGATTATCCTTTTTTATTTGAATTGCAGGTTATGCTAATTGCATTTACGCGTAGTGGTTGGAGTAAGAAAGGTTATAAACTTGTAATTTGGGCTGAGAGCAAAACTATGTGGAACTTTGTTGTTTCCTGAATTTAGCTTGTACTTTCTACCAATAGCTACTTAGATATGAAATATATTGCTGCCGATAAACAGCAAAACCAAGTTAACATTTGAATTTAGATTCGTTTTATTAGGTGCACTGGTTCCTACTACATCCTACTTCCCAGCCACCAAAAATATTCCATTAATGATTAACAGTTGTAAAAAAGAAATATGGGTGAGGAACTGGTCCAAATTCAACCTGCCATAACAATCCATGTTTTCACTTGAACTTTGGACTATTCCTCAAGTCTGGATGGCTAGCCACTTGCGATTTGACTAGCTTAATTGTTGGTTTTGCCCTAAAAAGAAAAAATTATCAACTTGTTTTATAATAATTTTAATAACTCCAATAAAATCTCCATCAAAATAAGTTGTGCTTTGTTGTCTTCCTCATAGTCAATATCTTTTATATTGCTTTCATTATTAAAAACAAAAAGAAAAATTTTAAAGCAAAATGTTTCTTTTTAATTGTGTATGTTAGGAGAAGATTTTGGGACTTTTACATTCCTTTTATTTTTACTAGTATGTGATTCTGTGCATATGTACAGATACAATTAAAAATAATCACAATTACACGGTTCAAATTATAACTTTTTATTAGAAGATATTCAAATTATACATAGTATTAACTTACATATTTTTAAACCATACATTTCTAAAATATGTAATGGTATTTTATTATATATATATATATATATATATATATATATATATATATATAAAATTTAGAATTTAATTAGATTTAAACTTTTCGGTTTTTGCACCCAATAATTCACTTGCCACAAATTTAAAAAAAAAAAAAAATTAGATAGACACATGACGCAAAATTGAACTCTAATTGAAATCCAATTTAGAATTTAATTGGGTTTGGACTCTTTGATTTTTACACTCAATAATTCACTTGGCACAAAAATTAAAATTAGATAGGACACATAACACAAAATTGAAAATCCAATTAAAATCTAATTGGATTTTCTCTGAGTTTTGACTTTTAATATATATATATATATATATAGATTATTAAGAACATAAAGCAACATTTTAGAGAGAGAGAGAGAGAGAGAGAGAGAGGGAGAGGCTTTTCCTTAGTAAAAACAAGAAATATTTGATATTTGTGGGGGCTTTTACTAAATATTGTCATTTTTGGCAAAATGATTCTTTTTAATTGTGCACGTCAGGAGGAGGTTTTGGACTAAAATGGATTGGGCAATTTTTCAAAGGGTCATTGCAAACCCGACCAAAATAAAAGGGACCCAAAGTCAAACCAATTGAAATAAAAGTTCTCAACAGAGTCGTCCAATATTCAAATCTCCCATCTCTCAATTATTGAATAAAATAAAATAAAATAATTTATTAAAAAACAATATATATATATATATATATATATATTCTATTACACTTGAAGAATTTTAGAGGCATCAATTTAGGAAAAAACTAACTACTTTAACAAAATCCCCAAATTTGTAAAACCTAATTTCTCAGATCACATGCAAGCCGACTTTTTTTTTTTTTTTTTTTTAAATTTGAAATAGAAATCCTATTTTAGTATAAGGGCAAAACTTAGATACAGTACTTTAGGTACAATACCTTAGGTACCCCTTTTAAAATTTAAAGACACCTATCCACTTACTTAACAATGAAACTACCGTTTAACGCTCCGTTATTTCTTTTTCTTTCCCCTGTTTCTATGTTTTTGACTATTAAACTCCCACGGAAAACACAAATGCTCCTACCATTCTCTCTCTCCCTCTCTATTCTTCTCTTTCTCTCTTTCTTTCTTTCTTTCCTTCTCTCTTGCTCAGATTGGATGAAATACACGAATCCAGCTCTCTGTTTTCACAGATTGGTTGGCTGGCACTAAGAAAATTCGTTAGTATGTATTGGCTAAATCTCATTATAGGTTTCCAATTCTAGTTGTCGGGTTTGTGTTATTTTGAGGTTTGGTAGAGTTTTTCTTTGTTGATTATGATCTGGGTATCAATTTTTGTTATTTGGTTTGTGTTATTATTGCGTTGATTTGTTTTGATTTGGGTTTTCAATTCTAGCTACTAGGTTTGTGTTATTTTGAGGTTTGGTAGAGTTTTCCTTTGGCTATTTCTAATAAAGGTTTCAATTTTGGTTAATGGGCTTGTCTTCGTATTGCTTTGGTTAATTTTGATTTGGGTTTTCAATTCTAGCTACTGGATTTGTGTTATTTTAAGGTTTGGTAGAGTTTTCCTTTGGCTATTTCATTAAGCAGTCAAGTTAAAAGCACGTGCAATTGTTTTAATTAGCTTCCTTTGTCTGATAACATTAACGGAGGAGAATCACTTAGCACTTTAGCTTTTTTTTTTTTTGGCTAGTTTGCAGTTGCTTAACATTTTTGCTATTGCTTTTTAGCTCAGATGGAGTTGCTTAACATTCTTGGCTAGCTTCCCTTGGTTAATTTATTTGGAGTTTCAATTTCTAGTCGCTGGGTTTGTGTTATTTTGAGGTTTGGAAGAGTTTTCCAATGGATGAGTTCACCTTGATGAGGCTGAGTTATTTTTTTTTTTTCAATGTCTGATGTTTGTCTTTGGTTTTTGACTAATAGTTCAAATCAGAAATTTGAAATTGGAAAAGTAAAAGATTCTTAGAACAGCAATCATATACTAATCTTAGAAACTTAAATACAAATATCTTGATTTGCATATTTTGGAAGTTGCTGGATTGATATTAGCAATACCTGGAGATGTTTTAATGGCTAGTGAATTTTTTTTAGTTTATTTGTCATATCTTCTAAGACTGCTCTGGTGACTAGTCATTAACATTGTAAGGGCACGATTTGCTCCTAAAGCCCAAATGAAATGGACAAAGGCCCAAAGAGCCCAAAACAATATATTTGTAGAGAGTGGGCTAGAAACTGAACTTCAATGAGTTGGACAACGTTCACAATAGGCTAATTGTTGCTTGAAAGCATAAACAAATAGTTTTGGGTAAGGAAAATCCTCCTCGGCAATGTCTGAAGAAGGTTGCTCTTATGTATTTTTCCTAGACATAACCACAGTTACAGTTCTTGAGTGTACAGTGATTTTTCTACAGATTCTCTAATGATCCCTTTACAATGGGATTTTCCTCCTTTATATTCCCCTTCCTTACTTCATCTCAGCCCTCCACGTGTAGATTAGATTGCTGGCTTTGATACTTGTCCCATCAGCACCTTTCTGAAATCTTGGTGGGTAGCTGTAAGGCTAAATGTTACTGTATAGGTATCACCTGCACATTAATACAATCAGGGGGTTAGCTGTAGAGCATTCAATGCGGTAGTAGCAGCTTTCTTCTCAGATATTTCCCAACTCTCTTTTGTCTTATCCCCACCTGATATTTATCTATACCAGAATGGTCGTTTGTTACTTTGTTCTTGATGAAAGGTCAGACTTATGACCTTTGCTCTGTTTAGTTGAGGACGTACTTCTCCTCGGACAACATTTCCAATTCCTCATGACCAAACCCCTTCCACGGACCATTGTCCTGTAGGCCTCCGTCATCATTACCTGTCCTTGAATACTTGATGTCCTCATACACGACCCACAGCCCAATAACCATATTTGGGCCTTTTATCCCTACAAACATTGTAGCTTGATTTTTAAATGTGGTACGACATTGATTGGTTGCTAATTTATAACACCAATCCATGTTACTCCTATTGATTCTTTCTTCATGCATATACATTGCAAAACCGTTTTTTTTTTTTTTTAACTTCTTTCAATAATTCCATTATATATTGTAGTAATTTTTTATATTTTTGGAGAACTTAGTTCATCAAAAACAATAAGTTGTCTCTGTTGATTCAGAGGAAGATATAACTCCAAAAATTGGAATGGAGTTTGATTCAGAGGATAAGGCATATCTATATTATAATATATATGTTGGATATGTTGGATTCAATATTCATAGAGATTGGCTGAACAGAAGTATGGCAGATAAAACAACTATCATATCTCGCTAGTATTGTTGTTTTAAAGTTGGTTACAAGAAGGAAGTTGCAAATGAAGAAAAGAAATCTAGAATGGAATTAAGATGTGGTTGTGAAGCCCAAATGTTTTGTTGTCGCTTATCTGTTTATTTATTGATGCATGTTTTGGGTACTTTTATTGTTATAACTTATCAGGTGTAACTTCATTAATATTGGGTACTTTTTCTGGTCCAAATTCACTACTGGCCTTTTGATAATTTGAACTATTTTTTCCTTACTGTTTTTTTTTTCCTTTGCACTATTTTTCTGCATTGGGTAGCTATTGTTTTTTTTTCCTTTGCACTAGTTTTCCTACACTGGATAGCTACTGCTTGCAGTGTGTGGGCTGTTGTTTTCTTATTCTACACTGATTTCCCTCTTGGTACCAGGTTTAGTTGGCAGCACTGGTTTTAGTTTTGTTGTAGTTTAGCTCCAACTACATGTATTGTTTTGTTTCCCCTCACTAACCCCAGGTCTATACTTCTTTGTATACAAACTATATCAATAATATATCTACGATCTATCTTTACCTCCAAAAAAAAAAAACAATATCATTTCACATCACGGAAAATTATTCTCATATACACAAATATGCACTTCCACACATAAATGTAACTGCACATCTTTACACATAGCCCTTAGTTCCCACTATTATCTTTAAGTACAGGCAAATGAAGGCTGGTGTGGACTCTTTTTATAAAGGATGATGCAACCTATGGTGAAGATAGAGCTAAAACTCACAATAAATTCAAATGAAATGGTGTAAATGCCCCACTTATAACTCAATAAAAAAGAAAGAAAAAGAAAAAAAAAAAGGAACTTAGTTTTGATAATAAAATGAAGTAAACAGTGTTTTATTAAATTGTGAACTCACATTACAAATATCACATGGCATATTGCAAAAGAGAGTACACTAAAGTAAAAACAGAATTCTCTACTTAAATACAATGCTTATTGTGCAATTTTAAATAACTTGCAATTGTACAAAATAATTTGAATATATTCAACAACTTAAGTCCTACTGCCTATTCAATCTAACATGTCTCTCTGCCGTTTGAAATAGTTGAGCTGCAAATCACTTTATGTCGCAAGACATTTGAAATGGTTGAGCTACAAATCACTTTATGTCTCCATGTTGTATAAATCTTTTGTCCAAACAGTGCATAGATTTTTGGATATTATAATTGTTTCTTTCAGTTCTCCTACGGGCTTAACACTGATGCATCTTGATACTAAGATGTTCTTTCCAATCAATGAGGAGATATAACAAGATCAATCCAATTAATGAACTCAATCAACTCATTCGTGAATGAGGATAGATTTTTTGGGCAGGCTTTAATAGTCAAGGAATGAATGGTTAATCCTTGAGATGCATCCCTCATAAATCCTGAAGTGGCAAACTTTGCCAATCTATCCGCCTATGCACAAGTCAGAACCAAGGCAAAATGAGAAATATTAACAAAAATAGTCAGAAGATGGTAAAATTTCATTTCTAAATAATCAAACAAAGTGAATAACTATACACACAATATTTCAAGAATAATAAGTGCCAACATAAATTTTGAACCATGCTTTGAACTTTAGCTTGTAAACAATTAAACCTCCAATTGGAAAAGAACATATAATTGTGAACCTTGAGATCCATTGTCATTCTTTAATTTTTGGTCAAAGGATGAATTAGATTTATTCAACCAACTCAATTTGGCTTCACCAATAAATTATAAAAGTTATATATGAACGAATAGGTACATACCCTAAATCAGCAATGACAATGCTGACATTATCTTCTGATTGTAGGTCCTGCAGGGCATATGCATTTTTAGGTCATTATAACTTCCCAAGTAAAATACCTAACCAGTCTGTGTAGATTAAAAAAAATATATCATTTAATTCATTACCAGAATTGCTTGAGCTAGTGCTTCACAAATCACAAGCTAGCTGAAATCATAACAAGAGGAAAGTTAACACTACCCATGTTTAAAATATAAATGAAAAGAAAAGAATATGCAATTCATACTAGCTTTAAGGTTATATAGGACCAATTTACTAAGTACTAGCACTACACCTGAACATCTGCATGCTGTCGAAGTTGATTTCTAACAAAAGCAACTGCATCTGAGCTGAAAAGCAATAGCAAAAATGTTAAGCAACTGCAAATCAACCAAGAAAGACTACAATTTAAAGGACTGTCAAATTCATTATCGACAAGAAAGGCTACAATTCAAAAATAAAATCTTTTAAGTCTTGAAGACATCAATGGGATTTAGCCATTTGTGACCACTTTCCTTAGAGATCAAAGACAGAATCAAAGCCATGGAAAAGATGTTAGAGATTGCTATGACTTATAGGTCATAAATATTAATAGAACTTTGACATGTTTTTCTCCCACATTCTCACAGAAATAGGGTATTTAAACGGAGCACAAGGAAACTTATGCCTTTATTTTCAGCACACATATATTTCTATAATCATCAAGGAAACATTCTTCTCATTATCTTGGTGATCAATTTGGAAAATTATTTTAAGTTGTAATTTATTCTCCTTTTTATCTAAACAAATATCCTGTGTAATATATATTACTTGGTGAAGCCAGATGACATTTTACATTGTTCCATCTTACCCCAAGAAAAGATTAAATTGCTCTTCTAAAGGGCATCAACAGTTACTAGAAGTGAGGTATTGAGTGGACGTGATTTTATCACCATAGCACAAAATGTCATAATAGAGCAGGATATCTAAACTTCACCACACAAAATTATCTTTTCAAGTAACATTGAACACCATTTTAATTATTTGGGGAGTATTTCACATCTGATAGGGATAACTATAATTTTTATTTTTGCATTGAACATAAAATATGTAACCACTTTAAGAATCAAATCACTAAGATTTTAAAAGGAGTCAATACAAACAATTGAAATCGACAGCAAAGCATTTGTCTTGTTCCTAAAATACATCACAGCAGGCATGGAATACATGATGCTATTGGGAGACAATCCTAGTCCATTCATTTCAAATAGAACTTCCACAGCCTTTTGCAATTGATCCCCATCAAATAGTAAAGTCTCTAATGGCTGTATAAGAGATCTGGATTTCAATTCCCACCTACATCAAAAATTGATTGGTGTCTTGGTTTGATGATAAAGAGTTATCATCAGAAGTGGACGCCATAGATTTAAACTCTATCAAGTTTCACTATGTGATTTCTAGAAAATCCTCACCATACTCGTAATTTGAATATCACAAACCCAACAGCTAGAATTGAAAACACAAATCAAAACATACCAAAGCACCCAATAACAAAAATTGATACCTAGATCATAATCAACAAAGAAAAACTTTACCAAACCTCAAAATAACACAAACCCTACAACTAGAATTGAAAACCTATAATGAGATTTAGCCAATGCATACCAACGAATTTTCTTAGTGCCAGCCAACCAATCTGCGAAAACGGAGCATGTCTGTTGATTTAGAGAGCTAGATTCATCTATTTCTGAAAACTTTTGCAGAAGCAATATAGAACAAAAATTTATATTTTGTTTTTAAAGATCGTTGTACCACACAACCATAGATTCTAAATAGAACAAAATTGCGTACCTCTCTTAGCAACCCAAGTGTGTTGCCTCCCAAGGTATTCACGTCTCTCTCTCTATTTCTTTTTGAGTTTTCAAAAGACTGTAGTATCACTCAGTAGTTCTGATGGCCAACCACCAAATATGATATTATAAAATCTTATTTTATAATAGACTTCTAAAACCCTAGAGAGAGATTGGACGTGGGATCCTTAGGGATCCTAATCTTCAGTCGTAGGATTTTATCAATAACTTTTTGAACATTATTGACTTATCTTGAAACTCTTTCCAAAATTATTTCTTAATTTTCTCAATCATATCAGGAAAATATTTGAACTTCTATAGATTGCAATAATGTCCATCAACACATTGCAATTGACCCCTGAAGATTAGAGAATTACAAATGAGGTCCCATTACTTACAATTTTATATCTATGTCCTTCCACCATACTATATTCCCACAAGCCACTAGGACTGGATTAATATCACTGTCATGTCCCTAGCTTATGTAACCCTTAATTTCTTGATTTCATAATTTCTATTGGACTCCAAAATATTTTTGGAAATATATATATATACAATATTTGTGTATATGAAAAACATTTTCGAAAAATGTCATCGGCCAGTTTTGTTTTGAGTCCAACTTTAATATGAAAATCAACTGAATATATTATCTTTTTTAGAGGCTGGTGGATTCATTGTTGAGCATTTATATATCTTACTTATTACACACATAACCCAATGTGTCTGTATATAGCCTTTAAAATTGACATCACCAGTTGACATTGTCAAAGTTATGTGCAAAATAAATAAATATACACAAACCCCTTATGTTTAAGGACAATAGAAAAATTGTGATAGGACAACCTTTTAATTAACAGTGATCGCTCCATAAGGTGTCATTGATCGGATCCAATTCAGTGTATGTACTTGTTACATTACACCCACTTGTCTACTTAAAGTCACTACCTCGATGATGAAGTAAATCATCCTATCATATAGCAGCACAACAAGTGTAGTCTTTAGTGGTAATATTCAATTAATATCCACAGCCTAGAACAATTTAATAATCTATGAAAAATCATTACTCCCTGTCTTTGGTTCCTTAACTATTAACATGATTTTTCCACAAAGGTGACATCACATGCCACATTTAAACAATGAAATATACCTATAAAATTATGAATGTGAAAATAAATTTTTATTATCAAATAAAAATGCAAATATTGTTTTTGAGGGCAAATAATTCTAACAATCTCCCACTTGCACTCAAAACCAATCATACATGTATTTAATACCCATTGCTTCTAAATATTTCTCAAACACCTTTTGGGAAAGGAGGCAAAATGCTGCTTTGTTTGCACGAAAAGGGCATTTGCCCATTTTCTCCTCATAACTATCCTTTTTAAAAATAAGCTAACTTTTATTTTCTTATCTCATATTTAACAAATATGATACTGGAAATTACCAGATACAAAATGGACATTAAAGGAAGTTTGGGCAATTAGGGTATGGATAATATCTATGGTGTCAACAATGGTGATTTGGGGTCATGCACGGTGGTTGGGTTTGTGGACGCTAGATATGTGGTTGAATTCTTGGCAATGGTTGAGTTAGTAATGGTGAATGACGAAGCTAGGTTGTTGTTCTCAACACTACAACTGGTTTGTTTTTTAATAAATTTTCTTCATTTGGATTGCATTTTACTGGATTTATTGATAACGTTGGTTTTGTGCATCTGTGTTCATGTTCTTGTGGTTTATAGTTCTTGAAATGTCTGTTGGAAAATGTTGCTATGGATCAAATTTGCTATTTGGAGCTTTTAGTTCTCGCTTAAATTGCCTTCAAGTTCATGGTCATTGGGCTAGCTGGAGGTGGAGAGGTTTTTAATTTTTTATTGTGTTGGGATGGAAATGCAACAGTGAACAAAAAAGGGAGAGCTATGTTCTTTAAGTATGTTTATCAGCAAGAAAGATATAGAATACTAATTGAAGGCCTTTGTCTCTGGATCAACACAGTAGATCCTTTAGGCATAACTCTAATATTATCATAAACTAGTTGCATACTTGCACGTTGAATGTGATAATTTTTTTAGGATGATCTCATCAAATATATTTTTTATAAATATTATTATTTTAGTTATTAACTATTGGCTTTTCATTATTTTTTAAGTTAATAAAAACCTTAAATATACTTTTTTTTTAAATCTTTATATATATATATATATATATATATATATATATATATATATATATATATATATATAATGTGAATCTTCACATACTTTTAAGTAAACTCTATATACTCCATTCCTTTAGATGAGTTAACCATAGATTACTACTCTATAATGATAGTGACTAATTAATTTTATTATTTTTTTAATGATCTCATTTGTAACGCTTCTTATCATTATCATATATTTACTAACTGATGATTTGCATTACAAAGACGTTAAATGAGAGGTAGCATCATTCTCTATATGGTCATCTCTTTTTTATTTTTTACCTATCCTTACAACTCTTTGTTTTCCAATTAACGGTTACTAATTAACGTTTGATTTTTTTTTCTTTATCTGCTCTTTATTACTTTGTATTGTTTTTATCTTTACCATCTCTCTCTCTCTGTCTCTCTCCCTCTCCCCATTGGCAACTTATCATTTTCCAAAATTTGATAATGATTCTACGACATTAAATATGCATTATTAGTTTCTTTATGTTATTTTTAGTTAGATATCCTCATTAATATATATATATATATATATATATATATATATTTTTTTTTTAATTTAGTGTTTCAAAATTTGCATTTGTTTTGTATTCCATTTTTCCTTTGGTGCATTGTGCATGAGAATGAGTGTTTCCCTAGCATTACTCCACTTTATGAGGACAATTTTATTTATTGAATTTAAGCAAAATATTATATGTTTAATTTTTAAAATAAAAAAGGAGAGGAAATATAAATAATTTAATAATATATATGGGGGATTTGGCTGAATTTTAATGTTGAATAAAATAATAAGAGAAGAAAAAAAAGTAAAAATAAAATATATAACAATAAACAATAACTTATCCAAATCATTCTATTTAATATAATAATATTATATTCTTATATACTATCTTTAATTCTTTATAATGCAATAGGATAACATTTTACAATCAAAGTGAACCAAAAAAAAAAAAAAAATTTCAAACACAAAACTAAATCACATCAACCTAAAAAAGAGTTCTAAAAAACACAAAACTTTAGCAAGCTAAACTAGAGATGCAAGAAAATTAAAATAAATAAATAAATCCAGCAAAAAATTGAGGGAGAAAGAGAGGGAAATAACCCTTTTTTGTGAGGGAAGATTATGCAAAGAATGGATGAGTGAATTACAAATTTATACTAAGAGGATGATAATAAAAAGAAATAAAATAAAGGAAGATAAAGGGAAAGAGGAATAGTGGTATTAAGGTAGAAGGTTTGGGGAGATGAAAATGTAAAGGAAATGAGAAGGGTTAGAGAAAGTGTAAATGTTAAAAAAAAAAAATGTACAATTTGATGAGGACAATTTTTTTTTTAATTTGAAATTAAGTAAAATATATATATTTTTAATTTTTTAAAACAAAAAGGGGGGAGAAAATATAAATAATTTAATTATAAGGAGGATGTGGTTAAATTTCAATATTGAATTAAATAAGATGAGAAGAAAAAAAAAAGTAAAATTAAAAGATATAACAATAAACACTAAATTATCTAAATTATGCTATGTAATAGAATAATATTATTCTAATCTACTATCTTTAATTCTTTATAATGCAATAGGATAACATTTAACAATAAAAAAGAACAAAAAATAATAATAATAACTTTAAATACAAAACTAAATCGTATCGATCTAAATTAGAGTTCTAAAAAACACAAAAAAAAATTTTCAACCTAAAACAGAGATGCAAGAAAAATAAAAATTCACCAAAAAATTGAGAGAGAGAGAGAGAGAGAGAGAGAGAGAGAGAGAGAGAGAGAGAAATAACCTTCTATGAGGGAAAACTATATAAACAATGGAAGAGAAAATACCAAACTTATAGTAAGAGAGAGTGAATAAGAAGAGAAAATAAAGGAAAATGAAAGGATAGATGAATAGTGATATTAAGATAGAGGACAGTGGGGAAATGAAAAGGTAAAGGAAAGAGAAAGGTTAGAGAAAGTGTAAAAATTTTTTTAAAAATAAGTGAATGTTAAAAAAAATATTATAAGAAAATTGGAAAGAAAAAAAATAATAACGTAGACGCTAATATGGCTTAACTGGAGTGTAGTAATAATAAATTTTACGCCTTAATTTTTAGATATATATAGATATAGATATAGATGATATTCAAACATGAAATAAAAATGGTTAGAATGTATTTTGGGCAAGATAGACATAGAATACGGATTGGAGACCTGTAATTGCTCGTTGAAGGTTTCTATCTCCAGCGGCACTTGTGTTGGTTACTTTGTTTTTTTATTTCATTTGATTTATTTACTCTTTTTGGGTTTGTAACCTTTTAAGTAACTTGTCCTCATGGTGGTGTTATCATTGCTGACTGTGAGAGGGAAAGGAAGTTCCCAAGTAACAATTTCATCGTGGGTGCCCTACCACTCAACCAATATCTTAGTTATAGCTTGATTTATCCAATAAATCATTCCTTCAAGACAAGTCTTCCCTTAAATATCAGCAACCCTTTTTCATGCCTTTCCAAAAGAAATCCATCATTTTCCTATGCGAAAACTTTGGATACCTTGAGGACCCTCCATTGCATGCTATTGCTTTTACTTTTGTGTTGGAGTCTTAAGCTTTTAGTTGGTTTTCAATCTCCAAAATTTTATTAAGCTCTTGATTCTTTAGTTGTTATTGGATCTTCAAAATCTCATTGGATTCTTGGATCTTTGGTTGTCCTATTTCTAAAATATGAATCGTTGGCTTGAGAATTTTTTTATTGTTGAATGGGTTGGATCCCAAACGTTGCTCCATGACGTAGTCACTCTTTGGTGGTAAGCCTTGGATGGAAGCTTGTCCAAGTCTTATGGTGCTTGGATGACATTCTTGCTTGTCCAAGTCTTATGGTGCTTGGATGACATTCTTGCCACCGAAGATATACTCTTCATGGATCTTGACAAGTTCGTAATCAAATTTTGATGAGAGATTCAACATCCTAATAGATACTGTACTACCTCTTTTAAGATACTTAGAAAGATGCTCAATTTGCGCCCCTCCAAAAGCCCCTAGATTTGGATTGAGAGAGCCTCGAATTGCATCTTGTAATTAAACTTTACCGGTGTTTGCCTCAATTTTGTAAGAGTCAACATTGGATCTTCATAAGCCATTGAACCAAATCTAGTTTGTAGGGCAACTATGAATACCTCCCACGTTGTGAATGTGCCTGATTCCTCCGGATCTTGGAACCACATCAACATCTCTCCTTCCATCTGACAAGATTCCATAAGAAATTTTCCATATGTTGGGTATTGTATAAAAAAAGAAGTGCTTGGATTCATTTACCAAGCAAGATGGATCTTTACCTTTGAATCTTAGAAACTGAATCTTGGTAGGATTTGATAGATTGAGAGCATGAACACCACCTACTATTGGTTCTTGTATTTGGACTTTTCAATTTCTAATGACGATTGCCACAGATGCTTTTATCTCATTAAGGGTTGTCAAAGATTCTTAGATCTTATCAAAATAGTTGTTGATGGTATCAATGGATCTTTGGTGAACTATAACAAATTCATCTACAGTCATCTCAGATCGACTGCTCTACCAATTATAAGGAACTCAATTTAGGGTTAGGGTTCCTTGATATCTGATGTGGCTTCTTGAGTGAGAATGCTTAAGGTTGGTGTTTTAAGGCCTTTAGGGTTTCAGGTGTGGCTTAGGGTTAGGATGGCTTTAATGTTTAGTTATGATTCTAGCATTAGAGATGTTTATGTTGGTGCTTAGGAATGCTTTGGGGTTCAAAGGGTTGCATGAGAATTTGTGTTGGTTTGTACGAACTGTTACCACTTCAAGAGGGTCACCACCTCCAAGAATGACGCTACTTCAAGAGAGTCACCGCCTCCAAGAAAAAGACCAATGAGAAAACAAGAAAGTAGGGGTGAAAAAATAAGCCCCAACCCATTTGTCCACCAAACCCACCCACTCTAATTGAACCCAAACCCACTCAATTATTAATTTGGTTAAATGGGCATTAACCCAATTAGACCCAGTGATAATTGGGTTTTAACTAAAAACCCATTGAGACCCATTTAACCCAAAAACAATATACTCAAATTCAACCCAGCCCTTCCCAAAAAAAAAAAAAAACTCAAACGTTTCAGTGTTTTCATTTTCCTTCATTTTCTCGGCCTCCAAACACTTCTCTCTCTCCTCTCGCTTACTCTCTCTCTTTCTCTCTCTAGCTGTCACAGAGAACAATGAGGCACAACAAACACATTTCTCTATGGCAACCCGATCTACATTTAGCAAATCAAAAGCACGAAAATTCAAACCTACAAGTTTCACCAACGCGTGGATCGGTGTCGCCCAAGGTTTTGATTTGGGTCTCAAGCCCTTCTTCATAGCAAGCGGTTGAGCGATCACTTGTCCAAGCATCGAAAACGTGTCGCCAAGTTGCATGTGTCCGGAAAACGCCGCGAACGCGTGATCGGCGCCTCTAGAAGGTTCCTGAACCTGAATGGCCCGCTTCAGAACTAGAATTGTCTCCTCGAACCACCCTAAACTCAAGTAGATCGCCGCCAAAACGTGAAGGCTCATTGCTAAGTCCAGACTCAGCTCGCCGTCATCTCCACCTGAGCACCGCTCAAACTTTTTATTGTATCACTAGCAAGCAATTATTACTTTTTACGCTCGCTCCCTCTCTCTCTAGTTCTCTAGAAAATTGCTTGGTTAGAAGTTACAAAAGGAGTTTCAATGGGTTTGCTGCCAAGCTCACTGATCATGAAAGACAAAAGCTTGAGTTGGGATACTTTTTAACTTGATAGTTTTCACATTATATCTCAAACACCATTACTGGGTTTGATTTTTTTTTTTAATTTTATATTTGGGTAATTTAAGAATGGAGTAATTGATAATGATGTGTTCATTTTTCTCTTTTTTTGGTTCAGAAGAATTTCTATTTGTTTCAAGGACAGTTGCTTTCAAAATTCCAGGAAAATTTTGAGCTTGAAATGACATTTTTTTGTATTTGTTGCACTGTTTAGTTGCCAAGAAAGTGAGAGAAAATAGAAAAGAAAAGAAAATATTTTTGTATTTGGATTTTTAATATAATTGCTAATGTGGATGTGCTTATGTGGAATTTTTTAATCCAAAAAATGAAGACTAGAGAGAGTTGAAAAGAGAATCCAAGAAAGTATTGGGGTTTTCACTTTAATGGCATTTTGGTAATTTTGATAATGGGGTAATTGGGTGAGTTGGGGTTTATGTTGAGATTAGTGCCCTAGAATCCTATTGTATGATGCTATGTATTATATTATATATGACATGATGTATGACTTAATATTGTAATTAATAAAGTTGTTTTATTATTATCTGAAATAATGGTAACATGAATATTTGGACATTGTTATATAATCCATGAGATGCATAGTATGCGATTTATGTGATTTAGTCACAGAAGATATAAGTCATAAGTTCTTTGTAAACTCAAAAGTTTAGTTCATAATCGATGATGAAATTGGGCATTTCATCTACGAAGACTATAACATATCAACTAAGATGATTTGTCTTGATCACGGAAATGGAGACTTCTAGTTGATACGTTGATATGTTTTAAGAGTTAAGACATATTGAACTGAACCGCTGTGAGATTTATAAGAATAATAAATCTCACAACTTGTATTTGCATGAACTCTTAATCTTGAGAGAATAATGTATCTGATCATGAAATGTAGATTGCTTTGATATATCAGGAGTAAGATCTAAAGTAACGGTCAAAATCTTCGTATGTTGGGCAGCCACATTTAGTGTTGATGGAACATATATTCTCAAGATGGAATTCATAGTCTCTTAACGGAAATATAAAATATTCCCTTGAGATAAGTTTAATAGGTTTGTTATTCAGAGAATTAGGCCTAACCACTTTGGTAAGAAATTACTAAAGTATATATTTATGAAATTGGATTTCATAAATATATATTGAATAACTTAAAAGGATTAAACCAGGTACTCAAGGATTAAGATGTAATAATCTACAAAGTGGTAGTCTACATAAATGACTTTGTATTACTACGAATATTTTATGAAGGGGTTGCATGTACAATAAAGTCTTGGGATATAATTTATTAATAAGGCCTAGAGTGCAATTATATTTATATAGTTGTGTTAAATATAATTAATGGTAACTTTGGATTTGTCAAGAGTTGACAGAAAAGCCCAAAGCCTATTGGAGCTAGTGTCTTATTTGTTCCCTTTTAGTCCCACTCCAAACCACACACTAAAACCCAATTAGAAATACCCAAAAGGCTGACCCAATTAGATAATCAGTTATTATGAGAGAAACATACAGAATTTTAATACAATCACAAGTGCATGAAATGTTTTGTATGTGAGTGTTAGACACTCTTGAATTCTCTCTAGAACATACACATATAACTGATTGAGAGACCACACATCTTGTACGTTAGTAGAATTGGAGTGAAGATTGAAAGTGCTTTTGAGTTATTCAGATCTTTAATTTTGAAATTCACCGCACCAAGGTACACTCTCTTGTTCTATGTTCTAAAACTTACATAGTACATGTTATCAATTGTGAATGAAATAGATCCGTTTAATTTTTCCGCTGCGTACATATGCATATTTCCAACAATTGGTATCAAAGCGGTCTTTAATTCCAATTTGTATAACATGTTTTGTGAGTTTTAGAATTAGAGATAATAGTTTCATAATGCTAGAATATTATACATGTATTTAATTTTATGCATGGTTGTTGAAACTATGTTTTGATAAAAACTGATATTGATGTTATGATATTGTTTAAATTTGAATTTAAGTATGTTAAATTGAAGTTTAAGGCTGTAGCATCAATGGAATTTAGTTTTGATATCAATCTCTGTCTATCATGTTCATATGATGGTTGTTTGTTCATGAAATGTCGTTAAAAACTGCCTTAGAAAAATTCTGGAAATTCAAAATTCGTGAAGCTCGATCGATCGAGCAGCTATCGAGAATCGATCGAGCCTGGAGATCTAGAAGCTCGATCAATCGAGAAGCTATCGAGAATCGATCGAGCAAACAGGAGATTTCTCGATCGATCGAGAAGCTATCGAGTAGCTATCGAGCTAGCAAGATTGTTTCTCGATCGATCGACCAGCTGTCGAGAAGCTGTCAAGCCTGGGAATTTTTTGAATTTTTCTAAGTGTTTTCACATGTATAAGATGCAAGGGTATGTGTAATTAGATTATGCATGTTTAATAATTTAAAAACCTTCTTTAAAACATCTAGTGAGAGAGAGATACTAGGGTTGAATCTCACGGCCTCCATTATTGGTTCATAGTAGTGTGAGTAAAAACCTTGTCTTGGCGTATATGCCTCGCGATCCCAAAAGAGGGTGTTTTGTTCCTTGATACTACAAGTTTAAACACCATAAAGGGAGATGAAATGTGGCTACACATGATTCTAGATAATGGTATACACTAGACTAAGTGTAATGTTAACCTCCCAAAAGAGCTATATCATTATTACTTAAAGGCTAAAGATCATACGGCATATTATTAGTGTTTGATAAAAGTTATCATGATAGTACTAATAACGAGAATAGTTCTCAATCAATTAATGTGTTTATAATGAACTTGCTACCAAGGAATTATAGACAAGGATTGGGTTGTCGTTGCATATATTATTTTATGGTTTTATTAAGGTTCCATATTATATGTTTATATGCTAAATTGATAATATCCACTTTACTTATTATATTCATGTTTATTATTTTCAGATTTGAACATGGCATCATTTAGCCCACTTGTTACTATTCTTAATTAAAACAAACTGACTAGATCCAATTATATTGACTGGAAAAGAAATTTGGACATAGTTCTCACTGCTGAAGAGCACAAATATGTGCTTATTAAACCATGTCCTAGTTTTCCTTCATTAGATGCTCCTCTTGAGGAAAAACAACGATATGATTATTGGCAGAAATCTAATGTGATGGTCAAGTGCTACATCCTAGCATCTATCTTAAATGTTCTACAGCATCAAATCTAGGATGTAGAACTAGTTTCAGACATTATGCTAAGTCTGAAGGAGATGTTTGGTGAGTAAGGCCGTTCTACAAGGCAAGAAACCATGAGGCAAATTTATTATACCAAAATGGCTGAAGGTATTTCAGTGAGGGAGCATTGTCTTACAATGATTTCCAATCTGAATACATTGGAAGTTTTAGGTGCCGATATTGATGGAGAATCCCAAGTGGATATGATACTTCAGTCACTACCAAAATCATTCAAGGAATTCAGACTCAATTATAATATGAACAAAAAGATTTACTCATTGTTTGAATTAATGAATGAGTTGGTAGCGGTGGAAGGCATTCTTGGTACTTCTAATGAAAAAGCCAATGTGGGTGAAGTTTCTACTTCTCAACCTAAGTCGAAAGGTAAGGGTAAGAAGAAGAAGAAGAAGAAGGACTTCACCAAGCAAGAGGGTAAACAAATTGCCTTAGGGGTTGCCGACAAAGGAAAGAAGCTCAAAGGAAAATGTTTCCATTGTGGTGAGAAAGGACATTGGAAGAGGAATTATCCAAAATTCAAGGCTGCTAATAATAAGGGTATGAATAGTTCTTTCTTCCTTGAAATATGTTTGATACAAAATCCCACTGATTCCTGGTGTGTGGATTCAGGTTGTACTAATCATAGCCGCAATTCTTTACAGATAAGGATATGAATAGTTCTTTCTTCCTTGAAATATGTTTGATACAAAATCCCACAGATTCCTAGTATGTGGATTCAGGTTGTACTAATCATAGCCGCAATTCTTTACAGGGGTTCCAGGAGACCAAAAAACTTAAAGAATAGGAATTGTTTCTTACTTTGGCTTATGGGAGCAGGATTCTGATTATAGCTATTGGTGTTTATAATTTATGTTTTGAATCTAGAGTTTTAATATTGGAAGACTATCTGTATGTACCTAATGTTCGAAGGAATTTGATTTCTGTAACGTATTTGGGTAAACATGGATATTGTGTTACCCTTAAAGACAATGTTGTAATAAAGAAGGGTAAAATGTTTATCTGTTCTGGCAATACTGTGGATGGTCTTTATATTTTAACTCCTGATAAGCATGAATTATATAATTCTCAATTAGATAATGACTCTCATGTAAAATCATTAAAGAGAAAGTTTCCTTCTACTAATGATGCATATCTTTGGCACTTGCATTTGGATCATATTAATCAAAACGGAATTCAAAGACTGATCAAAGAGGGACTCTTAGAGCCATTGGACTTTGATCAATTTCTAGTTTGTGAATCTTGTTTGGAGGGCAAAATGACCAAACGACCTTTTAATGCAAGAGGTAGAAGAGCCCAAGATTTGCTTGAATTAGTTTATACGGATGTTTGTGGTCCTATGTCAACCCAAGCTAAAGGAGGTTATGAGTACTTCATCACTTTTACCGATGATTACTCAAGATATGGTTATGTGTACCTAATGAGACGAAAGTCCGAAGCCTTTGAAAAGTCCAAAACCTTTGAAAATTTCAAAGAGTTTAGGGCTGAAGTTGAGAATCAATTAGGTAAACACATAAAAGTCATTTGATCTGATCGTGGTAGTGAATATCTTCTTGGGGATTTTAAGGATTACTTAACTTAAAATGGCATCATATCCCAATTGACTGCACCCGGAACTCCCCAACAGAATGGAATAGCAGAAAGAAGGAATAGGACTCTTTTGAATGTTCGAAGGAATTTGATTTCTTTAACTTATTTGGGTAAACATGGATATTGTGTTATCCTTAAAGACAATGTTGTAATAAAGAAGGGTAAAATGTTTATCTGTTCTGGCAATATTGTGAATGGTCTTTATATTTTAACTCCTGATAAGCATGAATTATATAATTCTCAATTAGATAATGACTCTCATGTAAAATCATTAAAGAGAAAGTTTCCTTCTATTAATGATGCATATCTTTGGCACTTGCGTTTGGATCATATTAATCCAAACAGAATTCAAAGACTGATCAAAGAGGGACTCTTAGAGCCATTGGACTTTGATCAATTTCTAATTTGTGAATCTTGTTTGGAGGGCAAAATGACCAAACGACCTTTTAATGCAAGAGGTAGAAGAGCCCAAGATTTGCTTGAATTAGTTTATACGGATGTTTGTGGTCCTATGTCAACCCAAGCTAAAGGAGGTTATGAGTACTTCATCACTTTTACCGATGATTACTCAAGATATGGTTATGTGTACCTAATGAGACGAAAGTCCGAAACCTTTGAAAATTTCAAAGAGTTTAGGACTGAAGTTGAGAATCAATTAGGTAAACACATAAAAGTCATTTGATCTGACCGTGGTAGTGAATATCTTCTTGGGGATTTTAAGGATTACTTAACTTAAAATAGCATCATATCCCAATTGACTACACCCAGAACTCCCCAACATAATGGTATAGCAGAAAGAAGAAATAGGACTCTTTTGGAAATGGTTAGGTCCATGATGAGTTACTCAACTTTACCAGTTTTTTTTTTTTTTTTTTTTTTTTTTTGGATATGCACTAAAAACTGCAATGCATATTTTGAATTTAGTTCCATCAAAATCTATTCCTAACACACCTAAGGAATTGTGGAGTGGGCGTAAGCCTAGTATGAAATATCTTCACATTTGGGGATGTCCAACACATGTGTTGAAAAGGAAGTCTGATAAGTTGGAATCTAAAACCGAAGTATGCATGTTTTTAGGGTATTCAAAAGAAACAAAGGGTTATTTATTCTATAATCATAAAGATAACAAAGTGTTTATTAGCACACATGCCAAATTTTTGGAAGATGATTATATGAATAATTTTGATCCTAGAAATAAAGTTGTTTTGGCTGAAATGAATGAACCTGTAGTTGAACAACCAATAAATGAAACTAGGGATGATGTGGCTATATTAGATATACCACAAGATACTACTTATGAGATGTCTAGTACACAAGTGGCTCATCGTAGTGGGAGGAATGTTTGGCCACCTATAAGGTATATAGGTCTGGGAGAAACTTATAAAGCTATCTCAAAAGAGGCCGAAACCGATCCTTACACTTACGAAAAAGCAATGAATGATATAGATGCACGTCATTGGGTTAAAGCTATGAAATCTGAATTAGATTCCGTGTATTCCAATCAAGTTTGGGATCTTGTAAAGGCGCCTAACGGCATTAAACCTGTTGGTTGCAAATGGGCTTACAAGAGGAAGAGAGGGATAGATGGAAAGGTTGAAACCTTTGAAGTAAGGCTAGTGGCAAAAGGGTACACACAAAAAGAAGGTATTGATTATGATGAAACCTTTTCACCAGTAGCAATGATTAAATCTATCAGAATTCTCTTATCCATTACTGCTCATTATGATTATGAGATTTGGCAAATGGATGTCAAGACTGTTTTTCTAAATGACAATCTTGAAGAGGAAATCTATATTATGCAACCGGAAGGTTTCATAGCAAAGAACCAAGAGCATATGGTATGCAAGTTGAAAAGTTTCATTTATGGACTTAAGCAAGCATCTAGGTCATAAAACATCAGATTTGATCAAGCAATCAAGTCATTTGGTTTTGAACAAAATCTTGATGGATCATGTGTGTACAAAAGACATCGAGATAAAGTAATATTATTCCTAGTGCTTTATATTGATGATATTCTACTCATTGGAAATGATGTAGGGGTAATGTCATCGGTAAAGGTTTAGTTGTCAAGCCAATTTGATATGAAGGACTTGGGTGAGGTTAATTTTATTCTAGGGATCAAGCTTTGGCGAGATCGCAAGAATAAGATGTTAGGCTTATCACAAGCTGGATATATAGATAAGGTTCTAGAACGGTTTAGCATGCAAAACTCCAAGAAATGATTACTTCCTTTCAAACATGGAGTTCCTCTGTCTAATAACCAAAGGCCTAAAACTCAAGAGGAAGTAGATATGATGAGACAAGTTCCTTATGCTTCTACAGTGGGAAATCTCATGTATGCAATGCTTTGTACTAGACCAGATATTTGTTATTCAGTTGGCATAGTCAGCCAATATCAATCAAATCCAAGACCAAAACATTGGCAAGCTGTAAAGCATATTCTCAAGTATCTACGGAGAACGAGAGATTATATGATTGTTTACCGGTGTGAGAATTTAATTCCAATTGGCTATACAGATTCAAACTTCCAATCGGATCTAGATTTCAGAAAGTCCACATCAGGATGTGTTTTCACCTTGGGAGGTGGAGCCATAACTTGGAGGAGTGTTAAGCAATCTTGTATTGCAGACTCCACCATGGAGGCAGAATATGTTGCTACTTGTGAAGTGGCAAAAGAAGTTGCATGACTCAAGAAATTCCTTTCTGACCTTGGTGTAATGAGAATGGAACAAGTTCCCATCACATTGTTTTGTGACAATAGTGGTGCAGTTGCACAATCAAAAGATCCAAGGAATCACAAGAAAGGAAAGCACACTGAGAGAAAGTATCACATCATTAGAGATATTATTGCTCGTGGAGATGTGGTGGTAACAAAGATTGAAAGTGCAAATAATCTAGTAGATCCTTTTACCAAAGCCTTGCCTCAAAGGACTTTCGAGTCGCATTTAAAGGAAATGGGAGTTAGATTAGTGCACAATAGTCTTTAGGGCAAGCGGTAGATTGTTGGGATTAGTGCCCTAGGATCTTATTGTATGATGCTATGTATTATATTATGTATGACATTATATACGACTTAATATTGTAATTAATAAAGTTATTTTATTATTATCTGAAATAATGGTAACATGAATATTTGGACATTATCATATAGTTCATAAGATGCATAGTATGTGATTTAGTCACGGAAGATATAAGTCATAAGTTCTTTGTAAACTCAGAATTTTAGTTCGTAGTCGGTGATGAAATTGAACATTTTATCTGCGAAGACTATAACATATCAACTAAGATGATTTGTCTTGATCATGGAAGTGGAGACTTCTAGTTGATATGTTGATATGTTTTAAGAGTTAAGACATATTGAACTGGACCGCTGTGAGATTTATTATTCTCCTAACGACTGTCAATTGAATAATAAATCTCACAACTTGTATTTGCATGAACTCTTAATCTTGAGAGAATAATAGACCTGATTATAAAATGTAGGTTACTTTGATATATTAGGAGTGAGATCTAAAGAAACGGTCAAAACATTAGTATGTTGGACAGCTACATTTAGTGTTAATGGAAATATAGTCTCAAGATAGAATTCATAATCTCTTAACGGAGATATAAAATATTCTCTTGAGATAAGTTTAATGAGTTTGTTATTTAGAGAGTTAGGCCTAACCACTTTGGTAAGAAATTACTAAAGTATATATTTATGAAATTAGATTTCATAAATATATAATGAATAACTTAAAAAGATTAAACCGGGTACTCAAGCATTAAGATGTAGTAATCTACAAAGTGGCAATCTATATTAATGATTTTGTGTTACTACTAATATTTTATGAAGAGGTTGCATGTACAATAAAGTCTTGAGATATAATTTATTAATAAGGCCTAGAATGCAATTATATTTATATAATGGTGTTAAGTATAATTAATGATAACTTTGGACTTGTCAAGAGTTGACAGAAAAGGCTAAGACCCATTTGAGCTAGTGTCTTATTTGTTCCTTTTTTGTCCCACTCCAAGCCACATACTAAAACCCAATTAGAAAGGCCCAAAAGGCTAGCCCAATTAGATAATCAGTTATTAGGAGAAAAACATACAGAATTTTAATAAAATCACAAGTGCATGAAACGTTTTGTATATGAGTGTTAGGCACTCTTGAATTCTCTCTAGAACATACACATATAACTGATTGAGAGACCACACATTTTGGGCGTTTGTGGAATTGGAGTGAAGATTGAAAGTATTCCCGAGTACTTCTGATTTTTGGTTTTGAAATTCACCACACCAAGGTACACTCTCTTGTTCTATATTCTGAAACTTACATAGTACATGTTATCAATTGTGAATGAAGTAGATCCGTTTAATTTTTTCGCTGCGTACATATGCATATTTCCAATAGTTTACCCATAATAATTGGGTTGGGTTGAATTTGGGTTAGAAACAATTAGTTAAATGGGTTTTAATGGGTAAATGAGTTTTATATACCCAACCCAATTATGCCCACCCCAAACCCACCCATTTGACACCCCTACAAGAAAGTAACAACTTGATTACTCTTCCATTGTTACAAATGATGAGTATATTGATCCATTTATACAACTCGTCTTATTCTCATTTTTTACACATGCATCATTCTTATAGCTTAACTAATTAGGCATGCGCTTTGAAAAAAATGTTCATATGTTTAATGTGTACATGTGCACTTGCCTAACAAACTATTACTAACGTATGGTGTAATTCTAACCAATTGCTTGGGTATGTGCGCAATTAGTTTTCCACATGCATTAAAATTCTAATTTAAGCCTTAAAATGAATGTTAGATGCCTAAGTACAAGAGGGCCTTGGACTAGGCTTGGTATGAGTTAAAATGCATTTAAGGCAAGGCAAGCATAGGGTGCTAATTGGAGGCCTTTGTCTCCTTATTGAAATGGGTTGGCTGCTTGGTTTTTGCTTTCTTTGAGCTATCATTACTTTGTTTGGGTTCCCAACATTTGAATGACCCAATAGCCTTATCATGTCTATGCAACAAAGGATTAGCCACATAATTTGATAAATTAATACTAACCAATCCAAGATTAATTTCATATAAAGAAACAAATGTCATGGTTCAAGCTTAAAATTTAGCAAAAATAGCTAATTTTTTTTTATATAAAATGAGGTTTATTTTACCTTGGGTGTGTAATTCATGATTAAGGAAACCTAATATCTATTTTCCAATTTTGATTTTGGTGTTGAGAGAGAGAGAGAGATTGTTGTGTGGCATGTTGGAGATTAGGTGGGTAATGTTGACAAAAACTTGATAACAAAATTAAAGTTTAAGCTATTAGGGAAACTTGATAGTCAATGATGATTCAACACACTTACGACTTTTTTTTTTTTACAAAACTTAAGTACAGTACTTTAGGTTCTATTCCTTAGGTCCCATCTTAAGATTCAGCCATGTGTCTACTTAACTAAAAAATACACTTCCATTCTATGAGAAAAAATCCACATGGTAAGATCTTAAGAGAGAAACCTAAAGAACGAAACCTAAGTACTGTACCTAAATTTTGCCTTTTTTTTTTTTTTGGGGAGAAACAGTATAAGTTTTAATTGAGTTAGATTTCTTTTAGCCTAATATTTTGGACATAAAACCCTTCTTTTCTTTTCTTCCCCCTTTTTTTTTTTTTGGTAAAACCAATTATCATTTTTAATAATGGGAGGCTAGGCCCTAAGTGGGCATAGGCCAACTAACCTAGATAAGTACCATAGAGAGAGCCTAATACATAGAAGCCAGTTTTACAACATGTCAATACATAGGCTATGACCTATCTTAAGCAATAAAGTTAAATTGTACGATATCGAAAAAATATACCGTACTGGCCATTAAACTAGTGTTGATGATACTCCTTTAAAATATACTGGATAAAATATCGAGTTGTACTGGTTATACTGGGATATTTCAAGTGTTTCAACTAGTACTTAGCATTTTGGCTAGTATAATAAGAAATAAAAAAATGTTTTTAAAAAACTTTTAAAAAAATTATTAAAAAATATGTTATTTAAACTAATATATTTGGGTTACTATGCTTAGTCTAATATTTAAGCTTATAAAAAATGTGGATTTTAAATTTTATGTTGATAAACATAAAAAATAATAAAATCATACTAACATAAATCCCAAAATGATATACCGGTATCAGCGAGAACTAAAATATTTTGTTTCACTAACCAAATCGAAATGACCTCAATTACGAAATTAACTCGCCTGATCTTAACTCTCAGACTCTCTTTTGGCCTCTTAGTAGTAAAAAGCTCTCTATTGTTGCAAAACTTTGCATGAAGGCAAGACAAGTGCTTAATGATACGATTGACAAATTTTACAAATACAATGCTACTATGTTAGCACCAGCATGCGCTCATAAGAAATTTATGGGTGACAATTTGTATACGCATGTCGGATTCATGTTGTGTCGACTCATAAGTATTCGACTATATGAGTCGACACTAATCCAACACATTTATTAAACGGGTTAAAATTCCTCAACCCTAACACGGCCTGTTTATTAAATGGATTAGTCATATCAACCCATTTATCAAATTTTATTAAAGCAAAAAAAAATAAAATAAAATAGTATTAACCTAATTGATCTGAACTACGAAAAACCAAACATAATCATCCAAAAGTAAAGCATATCTCAATATCACAAATAATCAATCACAATATATCAAACAAAATAAATCACAACAACCAGTAAGTTTATATATTTAAGATTTTGAAGGTATATTGGTAAAATGACATTTAATTATATGAATCACACAAGATAAATGGGTTTCATAGATTGAACATGAACACGATACATTTATTAAAAAAGTCAGTCGTGTCAACCCGTTTATTAGATTTTATCAAAGCGAAAAAAAAAAAAAAAAAAAATACTCCCTCTGACCCACTTTTTTTGTCCTATTTGAAAAGTCAAACTTTTTAAGGGAACATCATTTATTGTATTGTCTACATTTTAAAAATGTTTAAGTTTCTAAAACTACTCTTAAAAAAATCTATCAAAAAATTGAATTAGTAAATTAATAGGGGTATAATAGGAACATTAGTAAATTACTGACTTTTATTTTTAGAAACAGGACAATATTTTGGAACATCTCAAAATGGAATAGAGGACAAAAAAAGTGAGACAGAGGGAGTATACAAATTTTAGTATTAACCCAATTGGTCTAAACTATGAAAAACCAAACAAAATCATCCAAAACTAAAGCATATCTTTGTACCACAAATAATCGATCACAATATTTTAAACAAAATAAACTAATACAATTAATAAGCTTATATGCTTAAAGTCACACATGTTAATGGGTTTTGTAAGTTGAACACAAACACAACACATTTTTAAAATAAGTTAGTCAGGTCAACTCAAATATAACACGAACTCGTTAAGTTTCAACCTATAATCTGCTAACTTTGTGGCATGTCGTGTTTGCAAGACGTGTCTAACTTTGCCACCCCTAAAAAAAATTCACACAAAATAAGATTTAAAGTTCTTAGGCTAACGTTATCTCTGAATTTTTAAGATCCCATCCTAGAGTTTGAGCTTGCCAGTTTGTTTTAAATTTACATAGCATTCTACATTTTTAGTGAGTAGTGACACAACATGGCAAAATCTCATAAAGTGAACAAAAATAAATAACTGTATTGCTCAACATTATTTGGTGATCCCAAAGTATTTATTGCGCAATGTACAACAATTGCAGAAGCATTGTTTTCTTAACAGGTTATATCGAAATAGAGCTGTGACTGAATAATTAATGTAGGAGCTTGAAGTAGAGCTGTGACTCAATACCTATAAAGAATATACACTGTCACAACCAGCTTATTATGGTGCAGATATAGCAGAAAATCCTTCAGGTAGCGGCGGGGGGTTGAATTCTAAGCCTTCCTCCTTATGCTCAAGTAACAATCATCAAGAATGGCATATTCTATCAAGTAGTGGTTTATAAATCAAAACATATCTGACTAATCAATCCGTTCAAGATTGTATAACACCATATCCTCCAGAGCTAATTGAAAGGCACTCCGTGGAAGACATAGGAGATTTTGGATTGCAAGATCAGCCTTCTCTTTAGCTAATTCTTGTGCTCTCTCAATGCCCCCACAACTTTTAACCAATTCAATGGCCTCATTAAGGGAACCAGGCTCACTGAATTCAGATTCAATTATATCCCTCAGTTTTGGTTCTTTCTCCAGTGCAAAAATTACAGGTGCAGTGAGATTCCCATTCACAAGGTCACTACCTGCTGGCTTCCCCAGCTGCTCTGCTGACTGTGTAAAATCCAATATGTCATCTACTACTTGAAAGGCCAGACCAAGATTCTTGCCATATTCATACATTTTCTGAGTAATAGTGCCGTCAACCCCACTAAAAACAGCTGCTCCTTTGGTGCTAGCAGCTATTAAGGAGGCTGTTTTGTAGTAGCTCTTGAGCAAATACTCCTCAAGTTTAAGGTCACAATCAAACAAGCTTGACGCCTGCTTTATTTCACCACTAGCAAAATCTTTAATAACCTGCAATGGAGTAATAAACTAAATGACATTTAAACTAGATGTTTTGAATATCTAACCAGTGCCCTCACTCTTAGTGTGAATGGAAATCATTCAGATAACACTTTAGCATGCATCAAAGGTGGATTATGAATGGTTCTTGCAACTGAAAATGGTTGGAATTTACCTGGCTTATAAGCTTAATGACTTCAAGGTTTTCAAGATTTGCTAGATACCATGAGGACTGTGCAAACATAAAGTCCCCAGCCAGCACTGCCACTCTTGTACCATACATTTGATGAACAGTTTCCTGCCCTGAAAATACGCATCTTACATATTGAGTTATAGGGAATCTAATAGAGAAGGGCAAAAGCAGAGGAACAGGGAGTTGGGGGGGTAAGGGTGGAAAAACAAACTAGGTTACAAACAGCAAGTACTGGAAACCAGGTCTGCCATGATGAGGTGGGGGACGCTAGCTGTTCACAACATTTATTATTAAAAAATTCAGTAGATCTTACTCCAAGTAATTCTTTGATTATTTTAGTTAATTTTGAGTTTCCCAGCATCCTGAACATGAATACTCTTGTCCAATGTAGTAGGATCATTTCGAAATTTATGAATTGATCACATTCAGTTTATGTTAACATCTACAATGATGGCCCCCTTTTCTGTAGTAACTCTCATCCAGAGGACTGATCTTTTGCAAGAAAAACTAGTAACCACAACCACAAAGAGAATACATCGATTCAAATTGATTCATGATGAAGACACAACATAGGAGATGCTAATGAACCGAGACAATGAGAAGAGTCATGATGGTTTATGAGCTTAATCTGGGAAATAATACCGTCAGTGCAACTCCATGTACAGCACTATCTAGACATTTCCTATAGTAGACACAGAAATTAAGGGAGGACAGAAAGGCAAGTTCATATTGTATGGTAGACCTTTCATGTAGTAGATTTCATGGACATATATAGCTGGAAATGAACAGGGTTGCCATTAACCCAGAGAGAGATAACAAAGATGAAAAAAAAAAGTCAAATTGCTACATGTGCTTCTGATACCTAAAAAGGCAGGTACACTTGAAGTGAACGATTATAGGTCTATTAGTCTTGTGGGTAGTATTTATAAAATTCTGATCAAACTATTGGCAAATATATTGAGGGGGGATATAGGTAGAGATTGTGTCAGACACAGAATTCATTTATTCAAGGCAGACAAGTATTTGACTCCGTTCTTATAGTTAATGAAAGTTTGGATAGCCATATGAAATCTGGAAGCACAAGGATTTTAACTTAATGTGGAAAAGGCTTATGACCATGCCAATTGGGACTTTTTGATTTACTTGTTACAATGCTGTGGCTTTGGGGAAAAGAGGAGGAAGTGGATAGCTTTCTGTGTATCCAATCAATTATTTTCTCCTGGTGAAGCACACCTTTATTGGTTTTTTCACTAGTAATAGACATCAAGGGATTTGCTTTCCCCTTTATTGTTTGTGGTGATTATGGAAGCCTTTTGTAGGATGATAACTGTGTCAACCATTTGAATGGTTTCTCCACTGATAACTCAAGTGGTGAAACAATGGTGATATCCCATCTCATTTTCTACCCCACTTTGTTATTTGAGATGCATTCTCAATTGTTCTGAGGCGGCTTCAAGCATTCTCATTTGTTCTGAGGCTGTTTCAAGTATAAGGATTAATTTAAGTAAATCTGAAATAGTGCCAGTAGGATAGATAATAAATATTGAAAATTGGCAAGCAATCTTGGATGCTATGTCTCATCTCTCCCGATGAAATGCTTTGGTTTACCTTGGGAGCTCATTTGAAGGCAAAGCATATATGGTGACTTCATTCTATAAAGAATGCATAAGAGATTGGCTAGTTAGAAGAATTGTATCTAGAAAAACGAGGTAGATTCACTTTAATAAAAAAATATGTTATCTAACCTTCCAAGATATTTTCTTATCTCTTTTCCCATTGTATGTAGGAGTGGCAAGAAGAGAAAAAAAAATTAAAGGAATTTCCTCTAGGGTGGATTAGGTTAGAATATTTTTTACCCATCAATTTGCAATGGCAGATTGGAGATTAAGAAGCTAATTCTTTTTCTTTTTTCTTTTTTTGATGACGAGAAACCCCCTCAAGGTATGGGCCAGTGGAACCACCCCTGAGGGGTAAACCCCGTATGCCTACACACCTACAATGAGCAAGCATCAGGTAAATCACGAAACGCCTCAACTAAGAGTTGAACCAGAGACTTCCGGGTTTACAGTTAGTCCAGGCACTCCCTTCCTGGATGGGGACAAGCTAAATCTTTTAATTAAGTTTTATTGGGAAAGCGGCTATGGTGATACATGTTAGAAGAAAATAAATTGTGGAGGAGGGTGATAGATTTAAAGTATGGCACTAGTTGGGAAAGCTGATTTGGGGCAAGGTTAGAGGGCCATAAGATGTGGGATTGTGGAAGCATATTTGTAAAGGATAGGAAAGCTTTTCACATTTTATCAGATATGATAGTGATGAGCTCTAAAATTCGCTTTTGGCTTGATTTCAGAAATGGAGAGACTGCTACAAAGGAGAGTAATCCTAATCTTTTTATAATTCCAAGGGGCAGAGATGATAGAGTGGCAGATTAAATAGAGGCCAGAAATTGTTACTTTGATTGGAATCCCTTTTTTTTCATAAGTAATTTTACAGGAATCCTATATGTATTTGAGTGGTGCATGATTGGGAGGTAGATTCTATGGCACAGCTATTGGAAGACAAACACAATAAAGTTTCAATGTGGGGAGTAAGATAAAATGGAATGGATCCCTTCAAAAAAGCAAGGTTTCCAAGTGAAGAGCTACTACAAAAAATTGAGGGAAAGAGGGGGAAAATGGAATGGATCCCTTCAAAAAAGCAAGGTTTCCAAGTGAAGAGCTACTACAAAAAATTGAGGGAAAGAGGAGGAAAGTATTTTCCTTAGAAAAGGATTTGGAAAGTTCGTTCACCTTCAAGAGTGACATTCTTCTCATGATGTGTGGCACTAGGGAAGACTTTGCCAACAGATAACCTAAGGAAGTGAGAGAAAATTATTATAGATTGGTGTTTTATGTGTAAAAGCAATGGAGAAAATACAGCTTATGTTTTCTTACATTATGCAGTGGCTCAAGAGTTGTGGTCATTGGTTTTTTGCTTGTTTGGTGTCTCCAAGGTAATTCCTCATTCTGTGGAGGAGTTATCATGTTTAAAGGCACCTTTTAGTAAGAGGAGTAATGGGGGGATTCGAAAGTTGTTCCTTTATGTTTAATGTGGTGTCTTTGGAGAGAAAGGAATGCTTGTTACTATGAGGGAAAGAGTTTAACGTGGCGAAATTGAAACTCATATTTTTGAAGACCTTAGATTAATCCTTTGCTCAAGTCAATGAGCATTTATCCAAACTATTTAAAGGTCAGCTACTCCATCTATTTTTCCCTTTCAGGACTCTTGTTCATAAAGTGTAACAATAATCTTGTGACCACCTATAGAACCCTACTTTATTTGGGCCAGGGACCAACTATTATGGAAGATCAGATTCAAATCATGAAGAGCAGAGGTAACTTTTATTTCTTTTATGAATGCTTTCAGTGAATTATATGAAAGAGTACACGATGATAGGGCATGCATTCCTCAGCCTCCTTCAATTATCATCCTAATATCGCCAAAAAAGTATGCAGTAACCATACCTGTTATAATTGCTAAACTAGCCCAAATCTTATTGCATAGTTGACCAAATTCGCGATGAAATGGCTTCTATATGATTTAAGAAGTGAGTTTCATGTAAAAATGCAAAGGCATACCTCTCCGCATGTTACTGTCATCCAGTACATCATCATGTATTAAACTTGCAGTATGGATCATCTCAATGATCTCTGCCAAACGACGATGCTCCATGGTAAGTTCCCTAGAGGAAAGTAGTACTAAATTACACCTCTATTTCCTCAACGTAATATAGGACAATGTGTTTTGGGAAAGAATAAATGAATAATACTCACTTTAAGCCAGCTAGTTCTGCTGTTGCTCTTGACACTAAGAACACCAAAGCTGGTCTCATCCTCTTCCCCCCAGCACCAAATATTTGCTCTGCTGCAGACATCAGAACTGGGTTTTCTGCGCCAACAATCTACCATGGAATTTTCATTAGATAAAATACAAGATAATAAGATATTACAATGGTTGCAGATAATTTAGTCAGATTTTGACAAGAGAAAGCAGTCAGAAGATGATAAGCATAGAGATTCAAGTACCCCTTGTTAAAGACAAGAATATACTTATTTACATTAAACTGCCCTTCACATGAATGAATTTTATCTACTGTATATGGAATTTTGAAGATAAAAATGAAAAAGAAAATTTTAGAGCCTGGTGTAGCCAAGAGATGATGTATTATACAAATGAGACTACTGCAATGCTCTTGCTAAATCAACAAGGACTAAGTTAGAACATTGTCATTCCAATAGCACATTATTGAATGCTCTTGAATTGTGACATGTCTACCTCAATAATCACCATTTTCAAACTGCAGGTCAAAGGGAATATGAAACAATAAACTTTATACCACCATTCCATCATTAAAAGGTTTGTCTTCATATAAAATTTAATAACAATAACATCAACAACAACAATAATGCAAAATCCAAGATAATATTCAAAGATGAAAAGACTAAGGAAAGAAGAATCTCCTATATTGTTGGGATAGCAGAAGTTCTAACACTACTTGTGCTATAACACTCATATATTCGAACAAATAACAACAAAGTCAAATAAAGAACAAGAAGCACACACAGACAAAAATTTATGTGGTTCAGCAAACTACTTACCTCCACACACACACACAGAGACAAACATACAGAAAGACAAACAGAGATCAAATCCACTATACTAAATAAGGATTACAACACTCAACCTCTAAATCGCTCATCCAGAGAAGTCTCTATTTTTCATTACCTTCACCGCTAATGTTGCACACACATGGATATCTTTCAACCCCAAATGATATATAAAGCTACAATAAGAAGAAACCCATTCAATGTTCTTCTAAGAGTTTCTCCTCTCCCTATATGACACTTGGACTAGAGCCACCAAACCATTTACAATATTCTCTGTACATGAGGGTCCAACTTCTATTCTTCAATCAACAAGGATTATAACATTACTTCTTTGACAAGGAACAAACTTTCCTTCCATATCAACCAAAAAAAGAAACCAAAAAAAAGTTAATTAAATCAACTTAAATTTCACACCAAGAAAACCCAAATGCTTGACCAAGTCAAAATTAGGAAGTCAAGCCAATTTCCAAGAGTATTTTTGGGTTTATTAATTCTTCTACTTTCTTCTAACAATAGATATCATAATTTAACATTAATGTTACATCAGTAAGAGCATTCTTGTTTTTAACTTTTACTACTTGCATTACCTGAAAAAATTAAACAAAAACTTAACCTCTAACATTGGTTAAGCAATTAACAGTTAAACCAACACAGCATTGTGCTACATCAACAATCATGCTCATCTGACAAGGCAATACAAATACAAATCAGCCTAATCTTTATGTCCCATATGACTAAGAACGTCTAAGTTGGTTGTACAGTAGGTCAGTGACACTAAGAATGTCAAGAAACAAATTCTTTTCTAAAGAATTTCTTTCACTATAACACCCATATCTATGAAGATGCTCAAAGCACTCAATTACATGAAAATGTTTTTGCTTCATTTACTTGTTAACTTAAAAACTCTTCTTTTACTCAATCAAAAGCAAATCCAAATCAAAGTTATGTAACTTGATCTTAAGCAGGCCATGTCTCTTTATAATTGTAAAGATTGTATGCCAAAGGAATGAATTATGTTCAAATTCTACGAATGAACAGATTTGTCTTCTTTGCCTGTGGCAAAGTAAAACAAAACCAAAAGAGGCCAACAGGACAAAATCATTCACAATTGTATTAGAAAGCAGCCAAAATTTCCAGTCAGGGGCATCCCAAAAATTAAGGTAACTCCCTTCCTAGGGGAAGTATTAAAATCACTTAATAAAGGTATCTATCTTAATAAAGGTATCTATCTTCCAAAAACCATGTCACACTTTGGTTTTTAATGAATTAAAAGGTTTTAGGTTATGGGATGCTCTGAATAAAAGGGAAGGATTTAGAAGTTAACAGAGAGAAACATGCCTCTAGGAGACATGCATCCTGGTTTACACGGGTTTTTTTTTTCCCCCTCTTTTCGGCTATTAATCTACTGAAAAATCCTTGGATACAAATTTCTTTCTAAATTGAAGACTACTTTCATGGCAAGCATAATTGGGAACTGTCAGGAGAAATAAGAAATTTTGTGGTTCAAAGGAGGAAACCGCAGTGATTTGGAACTCTGTCTAGATACAATAGGTATTTAGAGATGTCTATATCAATGTTTGAATGATCGCCTTCACATGGTTGGACTTGGGTCAAGGAGGACACAGACCAAATTGAAAAATAGAGACAGAGTACTGATTGTTTTTTAATCTTATAGGCAGAGTACTGACCAGAGAGAATAAGAAATACACCGACAGGCCAGAGAAACTGAAAAGTCATGACCACAAGTGTAAAAGCATTGACAAGTTAGTAAACATTAAAAATATCATTCAACCAAATGGAGAGGATCACTGAGAAGTGTAGACTACCTTGGGAAATCTAGGAGAAGCATTAAGCAAAAGCTATTTATGGAGATTTTTTGGAATGAATGTGATAAAACTCAAGGTTGAAAACAATATGAGAGTTCTGGTTACCAGTATTAGATCTATCAATTGAAGTATAATAACATCTGAATCCATAAATTACAGTATTATGCTACAGTGGCCCATCACCGTCACAATATATGCAGCAGCAAGGCTGCTAGAGAGACTTTAAAGCCACAAGGACAACATAATTTGTTGATAGAACTAATAGGCTACATTAATCATGACCCAATTAGCAAGCAATGTAGCAATGTGCCATCATTTATAATGGAGTGGAAAGTTAATCGTGACCCAGCTAGCAAGCAATTTTCCATCATTTATAATGGAGTGGTAAGTTCTGTGGGCCAATGAGGCTAGGACTAAAGCCTGAGAAGCAAACCATTATAGTTCCACGCTTGACTGACGACCATATCTATTTCTAATGAGGAACATGAAGACTCAGGATTACCCAAATTGCATAGAAAAATGAAATAACAAGCCCAATTCTTTTATCCAATGACACATAATTACATTAGACCAACTAATCTAGAGCCTTGAAAGAGTGAGTCCATATTCCTTCAATCATTTCAGAAGCTCATATCTAATAACTTGAGGACTTTGTCAATTGGAAAGGCAAGATACGGAGTCCGATATATGGAATGCTCCTTCATGTCAACAATTGGCATGATAAATAGTCATGAAGGTGAAGTAATGTATATTACGGTAATATACAGTTTAGATACCTGCATGCTAGTCATCTATGCATAATATATAAGAAGCAAAATGCAGTATCTTGTTTTTTTGGTTTAGGAAATAATTACAAAGTTATAGTTTCTGACATTCTTTATAATTTTATTGTGGTATAACTAGTCATCATGAAATTACTTGTAAAAGTTTCAGTTTTTCAATACAAACAACAGTGGAATTATTACAAAGTTATTGCTGCCTTCTTAGTCTTATGTCACATAATGAAAATAATGCTCAATTCCAGACAGTGTACCTAACTTTTAGGACAAAAACTTGCACACAAACTCACAGGCATGAGTAATTCATTACCTTCACAAACATATCCTTAGCAAATTATATCCCAATCCAGATTTCAAGGGAGCTTCCAATATAGCAAAATGGGTATGTGCAAACTATTGCCTAGTTATAATCAGTTAAGAAAGACACATGGACTTTGGATGAGTAGGAATTCTATGAGATCAATAGCAGAAACAGTGACGAATCAGATGAAAAAAGAATAAAATTGCGTACAACATTCACTGATGAAAACAGAAAATGTTGAAAATACAATCTGATATTCCAAAATGGTTTCATAAGTAAAAATAACCACAATTCGTTGACTTCTTAAATGTTCGCAATAAATAGAAAATGGTTAAATTCAGTCAGGATTAATCACCAAACCATCAATTACCATCAAACATTCAGCAAGAATGACAACATGCTTAAGAAAAGCATATTGTATAAGGAAATTCTAAACCAAAAAACACATATAGTTTATAACACCATCCAACTGGAGGAATTCACAAGGGAGTACTCACAGACTGAAGATTTTGGTTCAGAGTCTGAAGGTCATCAGCGACCAATTCAAACAAATTTTTCAATGAAATGGGGCCTCTTGACTCGTTCTTCAAATCCAACAATGGTGGAACACCTTGAGCTACCTCTGTGTTGGTGCAACAAAAATAAACCAAAAACCATATATCATTCCTAGTAATTATAGTGCACACACATAACATTAAGGATCCATAATATATCAATCCATACTATTGTTTAACACAAAACTTACTACCACTAAGCAAAGTCGCAGGAGTATTCGTTGAAGACACTCTACACAAAGCTATGCCCCGCCGCCTATCAACCAGTTTTCTACCACTAGAACTGGACTTTGCATAATTCCTTACTGAAGAGCGGCAAAAGGAAGCATTGGAAGAGCAGCCACAAGCATATAAATCAAAGACAGTTTTTGTAAAACCAAAATCAAGATTGTGGCATGTCATTGACATCATTCTAAGTCAGACCCAGAAGGGAAAACCACCAAATCTCACTCTCAAATGAAAAACCCAGATGCAATATATGCTTTTAATTTCCCATAAACCCAACCCCGTCACTGGTACTGGCTGGACCAAGAAAAATATGGAACAGAAAATAAAATAAAAAAACCAAAGCCAAAACTAATGAGGAGATTTTGAAAATGGGGGTATTTTGGGGGAGGGAAGTAAGTAGTAGCAGTAGGCAGTACACAGTACACACAAGTGATGTAAGTTCAAGTTGTTTACATTGAGTGGATCCAAAGAGCCCACATGGTACCAATATATTTGTTTTTCTTATCAGTTGGGACTGGGAGTTAAGGAGTTGGAGGTGTGACACACACTGCCTAGGACAGACACCAACAGTTAAGGAACAATAATAAATAAATAAATAAATAAAAGAGATATAGCCTGTAATAATAAGTAGAGGCTAAAAAAGATCTGGGAGTGAATTTTCCATTTGAAACTCTCCCCTTATCCATTCCTCCTTCCTAAATATTAATTACAACTCCTATCTCTCTATAGATCTGTGGGTCAAATTCCTTTTTAGTAACACCAGTTGGTAATTGGTTGGTGGTCAAATGGGAGCCAACCAAACCATATTGATACCCCTTGGCTTGGACACTATTGGTTTGGGGAGGATCTTCCATTTCTCATTTAGCCACATATATGTTATTATCCCTCCCCTATTGATTAAGACATTTTTAAATATTTTATTATTATTTTCATGATTTATTCGATTGTAATTATTCATCTAATTTAATTTTTTTAAATTCTTTAAAAAAAAAAAAAAAAACCACAAACGTGATTCATGAACTAGCAACCATGTTCATAACAACAAAATTTGACAATAAAAACAAAAACCCATTGCTTTTAGTTTTAGCCAACGATCATTATCTCTAATAATTAAGCAAAATATACGTATTATATTGTATGTTAGACAGATACAGGTTTTTTTTATAGAAAAATTCTTATTCATTGTACAAAATAAACATACTCTAAAATTACACATTTTTATATTTTAAAATATATAGCACCTATTAAGCTGCTCCCAATACTATATCTATATTTTACAAAAATTCTTTATTGACTAAATTTAAATACTCTTATTAGCAATATAATTGTTTATTGCGTCAATCTGTGTTTTTACAATAGTAAAATTATTAAAATCAATATTTTTATTTTTATGTTTCATTATTCATTATTAAACATAGAAATTTTTATCTTTTTTTTTTTTAATCTTACTTTTTTTGTCTGATCTACTAAAATTTTTCTAAAATTTGGATAATTATATCTTAATGTCATACAAAATGTAAATATATGTATTGCATTTTAAGTCAATAGAATTCAAATAATTTAAATTACATTTAATTATACATAACTATTTTTTTGTTTTTTTTTTTTTTAATGCAAGATAGAAATTCTGCTCTAGCCTAATCTAAGTATCTATATATATATATATATATATATATATATATATATATATGAAACTTTCTCCTGAAAACTTGAACCCCAGCCCTTACCCCCCCTCCAACCCCACAAGCACTTATATTTATGGAATGACCATCGCACCAAGAGTGCTTAGTGATCTCTTAAGGAAATTGTTAATAAACCATATTAGAAAAGATTTTAACACTATTTTTATGGAAAATATAAAAAAAAAAAAAATTTGTAAGAAAAATTAATTGTTTTATTATTTTCTCATAAAATGTTTCTAAAAATATTTCCTAGGCATTTATTAACATTTCCCTATAATACTTAATTTTTTTTTTTTACAATATCTTATAAAATTATATTCAGATAACGTAAATATAAATATACAACTAAATTGGAATATAATAAAAGAAATAAATTAATACATATAGCCGTTCTTATTATAGTCCTAAATTTTCTATTCGACTCCATAGTATACTCTTTGGTACAAAGTCTTTTCCAGTCCAAAAAGGCGATCTCTGATAATATTCTTGTGGCTTTTGAATCTCTCCATCACATGAAGCATAAAAAGGTGGGCAAATCAAGTTTTATGGTTATGAAGCTAGATATGAGTAAGGCGTACGATCGTGTAGAATGGATTTTCTTGTGTCGGCTTATGGAGAAGATGGGTTTTGAGGATCGTTGGATCCAGTTGATTTATGGGTGCGTCAGCTCTGTTTCTTATTCCATCCTTGTGAATGGGGAACCTCATGGTGATATTAAACCTACTTGGGGACTTAGACAAGGCGATCCTTTGTCTCCTTATCTATTTCTTTTAGTGTCCGAAGGTCTTAATGGCTTAATCCAACAAGCTGTGGTAGCCGGTAATATTAGAGGCTATTCCCTTTGTCACAATGGTCCTTAGATATCTCATTTATTTTTTGCAGATGATACTCTCCTTTTTTGTAGAGCCGAGCTAGGGAGGTCCAGATTATTCAAAATCTTTTAAAGAATTATGAGCTCGCTTCGGGTTAGAAGATCAATACCAGTAAGACCACTCTATTCTTTGGTAAATCTGTCTCTCTCTTGTCGAAGAATGCCATTAAAAATCTGCTTGGTGTACCTGAGATTAAGGAATATGAATGTTATTTGGGGCTTCCTGCTATGGTGGGGAAGAATAGAAGGGCTAGCCTTAATTATATTCAAGAGAGGGTTTGGGGTAAGCTTCAAGGGTGGAAGGAAAAATTACTTTCCCACGCAGGTAGGGAAGTGTTATTGAAAGCGGTTGTGCAAGCCATTCCCACTTTTGCTATGAGTTGTTTTAAACTTCCTGTGGGTCTTTGTAATGATATTGAAACTATGATTAGAAAATTTTGGTGGGGTCAACGGGATGATCAAAGTAAGATACATTGGAAAAAATGGGATATTTTATGTCAACCAAAATCAAAAGCGGGCCTTGGTTTTAGAGAGTTGGTGAAGTTCAATGAGGCCATGTTAGCAAAACAGGTTTGGAGGTTGGTTCATGACATGGATTCTTTGTTTCATAGAGTGTTTAAGGCTAAATATTTTCCCATGGGGTCTATTTTTGATGCCAAGGCCAGATCGGGGTCTTATGCTTGCAAGAGTATTCTTAAAGCTCGAAAGGTGATTTTGTTGGGTGCTCATTGGAGGATAGGTGATGGGACCTCGGTAAAGATTTTTAAGGACTCTTAGCTCCCTAGTAATAATTCAGGTAGAGTTCTATCCCCTATTTCGGTGTTGTCAGAGGATGCCATGGTGGACCAATTGGTTGATAGTGATTCGAGGTTGTGGAATACAAGTCTGGTGGATTCTATTGCAAAGAACTATTTAAGGAGACCTCAATGGAAGCCTCCTAATATGGGTTTTGTGAAGGCAAATTTTGATGGGGCAATCTATAAGGATTTAAAGGCAGTAAGTATTGGTGTGGCTGTTCAGAATGAACATGGTAAGGTGGTTGCAGCTTTGGCTAAGCAAATTCCCATACCAGATTTTGTTTTCACTCTTGAAACTTTGGCGGCTAGGCATGCTATTCATTTTGTTCGGGAACTTGGCCTTCGTAATGTTGTCTTTAAGGGTGACTCGAAGTCTTCCATTCATGCTATTCATAATAGACTTTTATTACATTCATCTTGTGGTCATATTATTCAAGACATTTTGTTGTTTGCTAGCTCCCTTCAGAGCTTTTCTTTCTCTCATGTGTGTAGGCAAAGTAATGCTTTAGCTGATGCCTTGGCTAAGAGAGCTAAGTTTTCTTGTCCGTTATTGGTTTGGATGGAGTCGGTTCCTCTAGATCTGTATAACTGTTACTTGTCGAATTTTTTTTCTTTTAATTAAAGTAGCCTTCTTGGCCAGTTTCTCACTTAAAAAAAAAAAAAAAAAAAAAAAAGATCTTGAACCAAATGATATATGTGCATATTTTGTAAAATATATATCTTGTTCCATATATTACTATCTACTAACCATCGAGAATACATTATCTATAACCTCCGCAAACAATTCTTAATAAGAATATTTCAAATTCTTACTTAAAAAAATATATATACATATATATATATATATATATATATATATATATATATATATATATATATATATATATATTCAATGAAGTTCGGCGGTTGTATCTTTTTTTTTTTTTTTTTTTTTTTTTTTGGCTATTGACAACCTGGCCGTGGAGGTGGAAGAGCTCTGGAGGAGATAGAGTGAGAAACGTGCAAAGAGAGAAAGAGAGAGAGACGTGTAGTAGAGAGAGAAAGGGTCAGACGTATAAATTTTTTTTGGGTTTAGAAATAAGTATGGAATATCTAATAAGGGATAATAAATGAGATCAATTAGAATATTAGCATTAATGATGGTCTTTTTTTTTTTTACCATTGGATTAAAAAAGGAGTTACACCAAATGTAACTTGAACCCATCTCATACATATATATATATATATATATATATATATATATATATATATATATATATATATATATATATATATTGAGTTGATATGGACACCTACAAAAACGATGATTAAAAGGACAATAGTGTGGTGTCGACCACTAATCCTCATATACTTAAGTTAGTTGATTTTTTTTTTTTTTTTTTTTATAAGAGGGGAGGTAGATTAGTTCTTGTAAATCTGAATATGTGCATTTTTTTTTTTTTTTGAGAAGCCTGAATTTGTGCCCTTGTATTGTTGTTTTCTCTTTTTTTTTTTTAATTTAAAAAATGGGATATTACACTAAATTATACACCAAATTACACTTTAGACCCTAAACTATACAGATGCACGCTTTGTACCCTGAACTATGGTATTTGTTACACTTTGCATCCCAGTGTTAGTTTTACAATTTAGTTAGACGAAAATTAATAGCATGTGACTTGCACGTGACTTTTGCTTAAGTGGCACACTGTTTAATGACCAAAACACCCTTTTCACAAAAACAATTAAAAAAAAAAGCTTATTTCTTTTTGTTTTCTCCATCTCTCTCTCATGTGGCAAGGAAAAATTATCCTTCGGGCTGGCCCGATTCAGATCTTTATAATCGACGCACATGCCTACTTTTCACATCTTTCTTTAGCACAGGAATAATGTTGGCGACCGAATCAGAGTAGGCTATGGCGGTAAGGAAACCGACTTTCAATTGCTTTTCCACTTCTTCTTTGATCTTCAGGATAATATTTGACTTCATCCTTCAGAGGGCTTGCAGCACTAGAAGGCATTCAGATTTAAATGGAATTCTATTGTCAATGATCTCTGTATCCAATCCTGGCATATCTTGATAAGACCAAGCAAAGATTTCTTTGAATTCCTTCAGCAGAGCTATAAGCTCATCTTTCATTTCTTTAGGAAAGTTTACCTCGATCTTGATGGGTTTTTCTATCTCACCTTCATCGGCTAGGTTTATCACCTCTGTCTCTTCTATATTGAGCTTGGACCCTTCGCCCTCTCTATTTAGAGCTTCTAGGATGTCTCGAGGTAAGTTCAGGACCTCTTCCATTCCTTCAACATCATGATCCAACTCTATTGTCTCATTCACATCATCTACACTTTCGTTATGGCAAATGGGCGATATACCCACTTGGGAATCAGAACAGATCCTATAGAGTAGAACATATACAGAGAAACATAAGACAATTTGCACACATATATTCATAGGAAAGAAATAAAAGAGAGATGCAATAATTCCCTGAATAATACGTTGAATATTTCATTAATGGAATATGGGTAGGGGAAAACAAAGTTCATGCCTGATAATGATAAAAGGGAAAAAAAAAATTTCCTAGGAAAACAAACTGGGGAAATGAACAGGGAATACAAATAAAGCAGGAAATAACATAAGCATGCAAAACAAACTAGATATGCTATTCCAACCCTCTCGGGTGATTGAGAGGTCCAATCACTCGATGATGGAATACTTCTTACTTAGCCAGTGCAACCACAAAGCAAGGCTCGATGGTCCAAAGGCCTGTCGTCTCACTTGGCATCCTTGGTCGGATAGTAGAAATCGGATTATCTTCAAGACATATGATAGCGTTCACGGAGAACTCTTTGGGATAGAGCCGAATAATGCAAGCCAGATCAGGCTCTTCATCTTCCAATTCCTTGAAAGGTTCTAGCATAATGACCTTGGCTGGAGCTGGAAAAGTGGTTCTGATATGGGGAATAGACATCCCTGAAATGTCGCACTTCCTCTTCTTACCTCTAGAAGATTGAAAGAGTTCCTCATGAGTGGCTTCGTGTCCCAAACCAAACCTTCCTTTGTTATCTGAGAGTTCCACGAGAGCAGGGCTCCCATGTCCTACGGCTCTGAGGCTTTGGCCTAATTTGTAACCAAACTTAAGTATTTCCTTTAAGGCCATTAAGATTGCTACGAGCCAGTCGGACTCAGGCTCTGAAGCATTGTGAATCATGGAAACTAGCTCGAAGCTATGGAAGGATGCTTTTGGAAAAGCATTGGCATCTTTGTAAGGGATAGATGTCTCCTAGAAGATAGTCCTGGGCTCTTCAACCATATTAGTGATCAACTGATTTTCAGAGATGAAGTTAAGTCTCCTATGGAAGGTAGACGCAACTGCACCTACTATATGCAACCAGGGTCTCCCTAAAAGCATGTTATATGGAGAGTCAACCTTAATCACTTGAAAGTTGACCATGAAGGATCCCAAGCCGATCTCAATCATTAGCTCGATCTCGCCTTGCACTTCTCAATGCATGCCATCGAAAGCTCCGATGATCATAGTGCTAGGCTTAATAAGAGACATATCCACCTTCAGGCACTCAAGAATGGCCATCTGGTAGACATTCAGGGCTGATCCATTGTCGATTGGCATCTTGCGACAATCATGTCTTCACACTTAACTACAATATGCCTGGCCAAAGTATGATCTCTACCTTCTGAAGGCAACTCATCATTTGAATATGAGACTTGGTTGGTGGCGAACACCAATGATATTATACCCTCAAAGGAGGAGTCTGTAATACCAATAGGAACATGCGTTTCCTTCAACACCTTCAATAAAGCTTCACGATGGACCTCGGAAGATAGCAACAAGGCTAGAATAGAAATCTGAGTTGGAGATTTGTTCAACTGCTGAATCATACTATAATCGGCCTTTCGGATGGTTTTTAAGAATTTCTCGGCTTCTTCAGTGGTGACCCTATTCCTGACTAGCTCGATTGTGCTCTTGTCAATCTCTTTTCTCCTTTTTTCTAGTTCCTCAAGAGTATAACATCAACCACTCCTGGTGAGTCCGGCTTGGCCTAAAAAGACGTTAGAGCAAACCTCTTTCTTTCTAGTTCGGGTGGAAATCAAAGTTACATCGTACTTCCATGGGACATGATGGCTATCTTGGTAAAGGAAGGGCTTTGGCATACGGATGACCACACTTTCTTGAGTCTACAGATTTGGCACCAGTGAGAACATGTTTGGACTGATGATGACTGGGCTGGGTAGAGTAGCTTCTAAAGCTTTCGAGCCAATAGCCCAAGAGATTCCTTGGATAGACTTTGGCAGAATTAGAGGATCAAAACCTTGAATAGCGGGGACGACAAGGGTTCCTTTCTAGATAAATCCTGGAGATGACTCTACGACTACAGGTAATGCCAAGACTAGAGGAGTAAAGCCTTCAATGGCTAGCATGGCTTGTCCTTTCTTTGGAGCTAGCGCCTCTGAATCCACAAGTGATACTGTAATCTCTTCGATAATGACTGAAGTTGGAGGAGTTGGAGGAATCCTACATAAGTGCTCTTGCAAGTATTCATCCCAATCCTTCTTTGATCCTATTGATATTGCACTGTGGCTAGTTCCCGCTTAGGTATTTGGAGGGCATAGGCTGGCTGCCATGGAATCGCTTATGTGCACGGATTCTCTTTCGATCTATATGATACCACGGTTAGCTAGACTCTGAACTTGTGCTCGGAATGCTCCACAATTGCATAGGGCATGTTGGTCCCTATTGTCACAAAGTGAGCAGACTCCCCGGTCAAAACCTGGAGGTTCTTTGTTTTTTAGAACAATGTGACTTTCTTGGGCTGGGGCCTGCAGCATGGCTTTCCAAGGGAATGAAGGGGATGAGAAATCAGGGATCCTCTCCTTCATTATAGAGATAGCATTCTCGTTCTCTTCCTGCCTGGTCATGTTGTCGAACTGTACCAACTTGTTGTAGATAAGATCTTGGATTCAGTGTCTCAAATGTGCACACTCTTCTAAGGTATGTTCTTCGGCTCCAAAATGGCGTTCACATTTCTTGGATGGATCAAAACCAAGTAGAGGAGGACCGTCTTTGGGTCTCGCAGAAATTGGAGTCACTAGCTTCTTCTCTAACAGATAGGCATAAAGCACTGCCATGGGCATGGGTAACGGAGTGAATTTTCGTGGTTTTGCCTTGGGATATCAGGGTGGATTGGGGCTTCCCCTCTAATTAAATGCTTGGTAAGGTGCTTGGGCTGGGTGAACCTGTTGCTGATAAGGCTGGGCATTTGGCATTGTATAAGTAGAAGTAACACCTCTAGGTCCTTCAGGCGCTTTGTCAATCACATGAACATCGGCTTCCTTCCCTTTATGTTCGGTTTCCTTTTTCACCTGTTGTTTTATCATAGAATTCAGAGCCTCAGGATCGACTATCTTCTTGCTTCTAATACCTTTATCAATGCGCTTCCTAATAGGAATCAGGCTTGCAAAGTGAGTGACTTGGGCACTGATTATCTTCTCGTAGTAAGGAGGCTTGAGGTTATCAATGAACCACTTGATCATCTCATCTTCCATCTTGGGAGGAACCACTTAGGTGGCTAGCTCACGCCACCTTTAGGCATACTCATGAAAAGATTCCCCACTCTTCTTTTCTTTCCTTTAAAGAACAATGCGATCAGGCGCAATCTCAATATTGAATCAGTAATATTACAAGAATGTATTGGCCATCTCTCTCCAGTTGGAGGTCTTTTCCAATCTCACATACTAGGTGGCTGCAGGGCCAGTTAAGCTATTAGGGAAAATTAGGCAGAGCAACAGGTGATTGTCTCCATAGGGTGCCATCTTCCTACACAACATGTGCAGATGGGCACAAAAACCTCTAGTGCCATCATACTTGACAAACTCGGGTGCCTTGAACTTGGGAGGCATAATGACCTGAGAGAAACTGGTCAGATTTTCTAAATCGACACTTCCTCCGGCGCTGAAGCCCTCTATGATACAAATTTACTCAATCAGGGTCTCCACTTGACTTTTAACCTGACTGTAACCAGACTCTGAGGTCTTATGCTTAGGAGGGTCCACTTCCAAGTTGTTTCCTTGTGGGGTGAATGGTGGTGTAGTTTGGTCCTAATTTGGCTTTGGCAGTGGCCAGTTCTCATTTTCATAATGGGGGGCGAAGCCCTCTAGAGTGGGCCTTGATGATCCTCGGTTCCATCCTACAACCAGTTGTTGCATCATGCACATCATTTCTGCCATCTGCTTTTTTAGGAGAGCGATTTCATAAGTGTTTTCCTTGATAGGGGAAGGACCACTAGTAGACATCTCTTTAGCACGAGACCTAGTAATCATAGGATCACGGTATAATGGTAACTTGAACCATCTCCTTTGAGCAATCTTTTCTCTTTAGGAACCTAGAAAGGAAATGAATGGGATGGGAGAGAAATAGGGTACATTTGAAAATGCACCTATCATTTTCAAAATATTGGCTTGGACCTTTGATCGGGTATTTATCATGGTGAGTTTCTATAGTGATGTAGAATTAATGCACAAGCTTGGCAAGTAACTAAAACTTTCATATCATGCTTGAAATTGCGGGATGAACCCTTCTCTTTTGATTACATGGAAAAGTAATGCTTTTACAAAGTTTGACTTTTTATAATGCCCCAAAATCATGGGCTGTAGACAATGGATCCAACAATGGGCCTTTTACAATACATGGAAATTCAATTTAACAATGAAGAGCTTCATTCTTGATTGCTTGGCCTTCTCGGGGAAGCCCTCTGATAGGCCACAAACTGAATGACCCCTTGTGATTAAACCAATTAATTAATTAGCCAAGTTATTAATTAATCAATTTATCATGTAATTGCGTGGTAGCACAAACAAATCACCAAATAACTAAATATGCAGCGGAAAATAAATAACACGGTGATTTGTTCACGAATGGGGAAAACCCTAACGGCAAAAACCCCATTGGGTGATTTTCAGGTCACCACTCTCGAAACTCCACTATTATCAAATCAAGCGGTTACAAGTAAAGGAATCCCAAGTACCTTACCAACCTACAGTTGAACCCTTATCCCAATACCCAATTGGACTTAATCTGTAGTGACAGTTCCCACTTTTGATGCATGGCTCCCAAGTTCGTGACTAACCAATTTGATGCGCGAATCCCAGTACGCGGCTTACTCCTTTGCACGAATCCCAGTACGTGACTAACTCCACAGTAACCCCTTAATTGTTGTAGTTGATTTGCAGCAGCTTTACATAGAAACACCAATAAGATCTTCAATATTGGTGCAAGAGACTTTGCTTGGTTACAAAACCCAAAGGCGTACAAGAAACGCAGCAAGAACTCTTTCTTCTGTAGAAGGAGGCTAGGGTTTCAAAAAGAAAACCTTATGAAGCTCTCGAGGGTTAGGTTTTTCTTTTTCCATCTCCTTTAAATAGGAGCTTAATGGGCTCTCCTATTCCAAATAGGTTTACATAAACCTTAGGCTTTTCCTTGTCCAATAAGGATTATACAAACCCATAAACAAATAGCCTTTTAGAATAAAACATTTCTAGCTATAATCTGAAAACCCGTAAGCTCGATCGATCAAGGCATCTATCGAGCTTTAATGAATCTCGACAGATCAAGCTTCTATCGAGAAGGTATCGAGACCTACAGATTTGCACTTTTCTTGAACAGTTCTTGAGTAGTCTTCATGTCTTCAATTTAACCACTTGTAATGATCATCTTGAACCTACTTAGATTTACCCAAATACAAGTAAAGTGTGTTTTGTCAAAGGATATGCCAATTACATAAAAATATGTCCTTAACAATCTCCCCCTTTAGCAATCCGTGACAAAACCACAAGAGTACATTGAATGTCCTAGAATACATTCTACTCAAGATTATAGAATAAATAAGCCTAGTCTAAAATATCTGAACCTTGTAAGTTGCTGCAAGAAGAGGTTCGGAATCTTGACTTGGCTTTAACTTGTCTTTCCTGAAAGGCACTAAACAAAACACATCAAGGTACCATATGGAAAATAATGACAAGTTAAATAAACAAGAAACATGTGTATAAAGAGAGAAAAGAAACAACATATGTGAGATAAAGAATGAAACACATACATCATCATCAAATATAGAAACAACACATGATGTATGTAAATGGTTACAAAACCAAAAGATACACAACACAAAGAATATATCAATATCAATGTGTATCAAACTAACTCTCCCCTTAAGTTAGTTACATCAAAAACATTCTTCCCTTTAACATGAAGTTCTCCTCCTAAATCTATTACTCCCCCTGAGGAAAGACATTCAATTCTCAAATTTCTCCCCCTTTTTGACACGATTGTCAAAGGGCATAAAAATCCAAAAGACATGACAGGAGACAGATAGAAAACTGGCATAGAGGGAACGAGGAGAACAAGGAACCATAGACCTACAAGAAAAGGAAAACAAGATGCTATGGACACAAAGAAAAAAAATGCAAAACAACAAAAATGAAATGCATGCAAGGGGATCTCGATCGATCAAGGAGGTATCGAGAATCTATCGAGGGGACAGGAGAAAACTCGATCGATCCACCAGGTATCAAAGAGGTGTTGAGATTGCAATAAGAAAAAGGCTTGAGAAGTTCAACAGATGATCAGGTATCGAAGAGGTGTCGAGGAGGTGTCGAGCCAGCAGTAAAAAGCAGTATCTCGAGAAGTGAAAAACACAGACATGAATGCAATCAAACATGCACCTCAACAAGGATCCAATCAACATAAAAAGGCTCTCAAAATCATCTCTCAATGAAAAATTTAAGCACATGGATCTCCCAAAAACACACACACACTAAACAAGTTTAACCAATGTTATTTTTCAAAAACAAGTCAAGACAGTTTTGTGAGCATACAAAAGCACATGTAAAACCTTAGTAATGGCCAAATCACATTGTACCTGTACATGTATCAAAAGTAGCAAAGAATATTGCGTGTTGTGTGTGAAAAACATCGCAAGATTGCATATGTGTATGCATGTTATGACGATCTAAGATATGAGAAAATAACTTTAACTCACACACAATTATAACTGTTTGATGGGGACTATCACCTTCGAGGTACATCCTATAACTCCCACATCTCCTAGAATACACGCTTGCAACCATTTTTAAAGCATTTTTAATCTTTTTGCTTTTTATTTTCTTTGCATATTCTCTTTTTAAGCATATCATGCATGGGCTTATGAGAGAGAAAAGAAATACCCACTGATATTTGACATTCCAATTTTGCTATGCTGAAGCACACAAATGTCATTGACATCACACTTTTGCTATGCCGAAGCATACAGATGTCATTAATGATTGGCGGGCAACAGTGGTGAGATGGTTATTTATGCCTTTCTCTTAGGATTTTCTAGTCCTACTCGTCAAAAAGAGTGATATGAGTGTTAAGTTTTAAGAGATAACCTAATCTTACTTATCACAAACAAGAGCCACAAAGCTCACTTGCTTAGTTGTGCATAGAGATGCTCATCTAAGCTACAAAAGATACAAAATTTAGAAAATTTTGTTTCATTGGCCATCCAAGGTACACAAGTACCAAAGTACATAAAACACACACTGTTTTTGTATTTTTCTAATTTTTCAAAATTTTTTTATTTTTATATTAAAAACAAAATAAACAAAACTGAAAGTAAACACACAAAAACATGTTAACAAAGCAAAGCATAAAACTAGATGCAAATGCATGAAAGCATGATTCCAAAAAGATAAGAAATCAAGAAAGAAAGTCTCACTTTAGATAGAAAGAATTAAAGTAAAGGACAAACAGAAAGACAATTAAGTCTTAGGATCCTTTATCACCCACACAGCACGTGTCTTTGGCCGTGAAGATGAAAAGGCACGTGTCCTAGTATGACTACTAAAGGACATAGAGGAATTAAAATTCCCTTGAAATTGAGTCAAAAAGCTCAAAACTTTTAATAACTCACCAAGAATAGGTACAAAGCCTTTAGACAAATGATGAGACCTATTTGACACTCGCTTATGAGGAAACAATTTGAAACAATTAGGACAAGTGTGACCTGAAGCACCACAATGGTGACAAACATGAGTAGTTTTAGAATTACTCAGTTTCCTAGAAGGAGGTCTAACCTTGGAGGTTGACAGAGACCTTAACTTAGGACAATTTGGCCTAATATGACCAACAATATCACAATGATGACAAGTGGGGACAAATTCAGAATTTTTATTCAACCTAGGAGGAGTTTTAGACATAGGTTTAGAAACTTCAGCGTTAATATCAGAATTTTTACCTTTGTCTATCCTAGCAATATTAGCCTTCAACTCTTCATTATTCCTTTTAAATGGGGGAATATAAAAATCTTTTTCTTTTGAGTTAGGCTCAACAACGAGTTTGGCACTAGTTAATTTTTCAACTTCAGTTTTTAATTCAACTAGTTGCTCTTCCAAACTTTTAATTTTGTCCACCTGAGATGAAATTTGATTTTTAAAATTTTCATTCAAATTATTGGATTCATCCAATTTTGCAATCAAATCATCTTTTTCAAGCTTGACCTTTTTAAATTTAGCTTTTAATTTTGTAGAACATTCAAGAGATTTCATACAAAAATTATAAAGCTTGCAATAGGCATCTTGAATACCATCATCATCATTCAACATAAGATCATGCAAATCAAAACAATCAAGAGTTTCCATGACAACAGGGGTCAATGGATCACACAACAAAGATTAACCCTGATCAGAGTGTGCCTGCTCTGATACCACTTGATAGGCCACAAACTGAATGACCCCTTGTGATTAAACCAATTAATTAATTAGCCAAGTTATTAATTAATCAATTTATCATGTAATTGCGTGGTAGCACAAACAAATCACCAAATAACTAAATATGCAGCGGAAAATAAATAACACGGTGATTTGTTCACGAATGGGGAAAATCCTAATGGCAAAAACCCCACAGGGTGATTTTCAGGTCACCACTCCCGAAACTCCACTATCATCAAATCAAGCGGTTACAAGTAAAGGAATCCCAAATACCTTACCAACTTACAGTTGAACCCTTACCCCAATACTCAATTGGACTTGATTTGTAGTGACAATTTCCACCTTTAATGCACGGCTCCCAAGTACGTGACTAACCAATGCGCGGATCCCAGTACGCGACTTCAAACACCAACTTAGAAAGAGAGGTTGGTTGCAAAGTTTTTCAGTTCATCATCATACACGATGAGAATTAAGAAGATACTTGGTCACAAAACCCTTTGGTGCAAATACACAGCAACTTCTTCAGAGAAGATGAACTAGGTTAAGAACTTCGTCTTTGATCACAATTTGCTTGAACAAGGATTGCTCAATGCTTTTACAACTTGTGTCTATGTTGACGGCTCTTAAAACAATCCTTTTATATGTTTAGGGTTAGAAGAAAAGAAGGCCCAAAAACATATTCACGGATCCCAAGAAAATCAGATCAGAAAACCTGATTTTTAAATCTCGACAGATAGCAGGTGTCGAGGAGCTATCGAGCAGGTGTTGAGCTTTAATGAAAATGCACTTCAGCTTGATTTTTCTTGGACAGACTTGATGACTTCAGCACTTGATCTTGAAACCTTGTTTTTTGAAGTATTAAAAATACCTAGAACTACCCAATTACAAGTAGAGTGCGTTTTGTCAAAGGATTAGCCAATTTACATAAATAGTATGACATATGTTCTTAACATGTGAACCACATATGTCCTAACAACCTCGAACTTTGGGCAATGTCCTCCTTAACGCGGAGTTCCAACTACTTTCCACAAATTTTATCTATACACATTTACATGACGGAGCCATTAGTGTATGCATGCATGCCCTTGTAGGGTTGGAAACACTTAAGGACCAGGTATGATCTAATGTGTGAGCAATGGGGTTGCTTTTCCCTAGGGGTTAATCATAGATGCTATACAAACAAGATATATAGAACCTGGAGTAGAACATGATGCTTTAATGCAAGCAAAAAGGGCAAACTTGTAAACAAAAACTGGACACTTTCCCCTTGACTCATTTTGAAAACAATCCTATGAAGGATATCCTACTCTAGGCTGGGATGTTCACTTGGATTTGGCTCTACCTAGTCCTCATGGGTTTGATATAGTCTAGGTATGAGACACGACTTAACTGGTAAGTTGTTCCAATTCTAAGGGGGGGACCTTGATCATCTAATCCTTCATTTCATAAAAGTTATGGGATAGAGCGGATCAAAGGGGGCCTTTTCAGCATAATCCTATCCACCCATGGACTTAGGAAAAGCCTACAATTTAGCATCCAGTAACTATCTAAGGTATATGCATCCAACATTAGCCTTCAACGCTGAGTCCGAGTTCGACTCAATATGAGGGGTGATGTCATGCATTTTGAAATGAAAGGGGAAAGACTTTCCAAGCACAATAGATATAAGCACAGATAAAGGTGTAGCAGAAATTAAGTCTTACTACCCTAGGTTCGCACATGTGAAGGAAAGCTGTAAAGCATGCTTCAGGAAAGCAGTAAAGCTTCACACATACGAAAACACCTTAAAGTTGGTTTTTGGAAAACCATTTGAAAACATTTTTGGAAAATATTTTGAGTTTTAAAAATAGTTTACTAGGATATAGTAAAAGCAATTTTCAAAAAGAAAGTCCCGGAGGCTAATGCCAATTTCAATGTTTTTGAAAGCCAATGTCCAAAGATTAGGATCTTATCAAAAGCTCTAAAGGCTAAACTCTCTAAGTGTTCCCAGCGGAGTCACCAGTCTGTCGACGCCTTGCGGCTGCTCGACCACCCATCGCAATGACACTCGATGCGCCATCTGTGTGTGTGTGGAGAAGGTATGTCGTACCTTAAGTGTGTGACTGGAATGTGAGTCGATTTTAAGGAAATTACCAAGGGTAAGTGAAGTCGCCACCAATCATTGGGTTTTTTCTAAGGTGTGATTGATCACCTGACTCTATTTAATTTTATTACAGATCCTAGGTTAAGAAAAAAGTTGTTTGTCCTAATCTAATAGGGATGGGCAAAAAATCTTGATTCTTGAGTTTGGAAGTCTAGTTACGTGTGGGGAAGGTGTTAGGCACCCCACAACGCCTATCCATAGACAATCCTTTGTTTTGGTAAAATCATAATTTTCGAACATTGGCAAATGAAAACAAGCTATTAGCATTAGCTTTCGGAGCTTTAAATGTGTTGGGCTTTGAGGTTTGGTTTTGGAATGGGTGTAGTCCCGATCGATGCTTTGCAAGTGTGTTTGAAGTTGCTACCAAATTTCCATAGCGAAAATCTGATAACATTTTTCCTTTTTTTCATGGCGGAAACCCGGCAGCGTTTTGCCTCAAATGCATCGCAGCACACCAAACACTATTCTTACCAAGCTTTCAACGTGAGAAATGGGGATGCCCCATTTTCATGGCGAAAATCCGACAGAGTTTTGAGTTTGGTGTGCTATGGCACACTGGCAGGGTTTCGCATCTATGTATATGGCGCGTATCGACATGCTCGCACCGTGATAAGTCGAAGCCTTCCAAAGTGTTAGAACACCCTAATACGTGTCGCATACACAAGGAAACCAATGTCACTTGGTGACATGGATCAAGACAATCACACCGCAATGATCATGCACACAATTTAGCATGAATATGCACCTATGACAGTCGCCTTGAGCACATACTCATACTACAAGGTCAAAAGCTCTCATGACTAGAGAGGGTCGCTCACGTAACCACGAGATTCCATCATACAAAGTGCACAATCACCCACACACTTGCAAGCATATATATATATACACACACACACACACACACACACACACACACATAACATGCATCATGCATGATAGGCCAAGAATGTATTGACCCATTGTGATGAATTAACCAATTAATTAGCCGAGTTAATTAATTAATTCAATTTGTGTGTAATAAGCGTGGTAGCATAAACAAATCACCAAATAACTAAATGCAGTGGAAATTAAATTGACACAGTGATTTGTTTACGAATGGGGAAAACCTATACGACAAAAAACTCCACCGGGTGATTTTAAGGTCACCACTCTTGAGAATTCTCTATTATCACAACAAGCGATTACAAGTAAAGGAATCCCAGTACCTTATACCTACCTACAATTGAACCCTTACCCCAATACCCAATTGAACTTGTTCTGTAGTGGCAATCTCTCATTTTAATGTACGGCTCCCAGTACGTGACTAACCAATTCGATGAGTGGATCCCAATACGCAGCTTACTCACCAACTTGAGAAAGATGTTGGCTACAAAGTTCTTCAGTTCATCAACACGATGAAGACCACGAAGTTCCTTGGTTACAAAACCCTACGGTGTACAAACACAGCAGCTTCTTGAAGAGAAAAAGATGGACTAGGGCATATGTCTCTGGTTCACAATATGCTTATGAAAAACTTTTGCATTAAGTTGCATCAGCTGTGACGGCCCCTAAAACAATCCTTATATATGTTTAGGGTTGTGAGAAAAGAAATCCCAAACATCTATTCACGGATTGGAGTGAAATCAGCTCTGAAAAACTGATTTTCATAAACCTCGATAGATAGCTTATTTGTCGAGAAGCTGTCAAGCATCGGGCTTTAGCAGCCTTTTAAACCTAAATAGATACTAGCTGTTGAGCTAGCTATCAAGCTTTAAAATCCAGCACTTCTTCACTTGTTTCTTGGACTGACTTGCATGGCTTTAACACTTGAACTTAAAACCTTGTTCTTTGAAGCATTAAACACATCCTAGATCTACCCAATTACAAATAAAGTTCATTTTGTCAAATGATTAGCCAATACTATATAGACATATGTTCCTAACATTGATTCACATATATCCTAACAATGCACAATGCTATCACACAAAGCAGGAAAGTAAATCAGACATTGCCAACATTCTAAGGGTATGGCCCAGCAAAATACGGGAAATGTAAAACAGACTTTGCCATACCTAGAGAAAGCGGCCTAAGCAAAGAGCAGAAAAATAAAAAGGGGTACATGAATGGGAGCCCTAATACATGCTCTAGAGAAGAGGCTTAAAGAGAAGGAAAGGGAAAACTGCTCTAGAGGGGCTAGGCCCCCTTAATCTACAGATCATTGCCCTTTGTGGGATTGTATCATTTTGCTTACATCCTTGCACTTTTTGCTTGCACCTAGGAAGTCACACCCTTGCTCCAAGTATCCTTGCTCCATCTGTGTACATGCAAAGACAAAAGAAACAAGTTAGTAGACAAACAAAGAAACAAACAAAGGAGATAGGGAAAGCATGCAAAGAACATACTACCAAAGAAAGCCAAACGGGGGGTAAACAAAGCATGCTAAGCATACGAAAGAGCAAACAAATATGTTATCAAACAAAAGGGGGTGTCCTAGGAGGACAAATGTAGATTTTGATCGAGTGTCCATAGCTCCATTGGATTGTAGTATGGATGACACACAGACTTATGCATGAACATGTAGGTGAGCGTGCAACATTGCACGGAGTGAAGAAAGGTGTAAAGCAAGCACACTGACATGACAGAGGTGTATCTCACAAGTGGTCACATCCAAACAAACTCTAGGAGGGATGGATGTAACCACCTAAGCACAAACCCACAGAAGGCATAAAGCACAGCAAAACCTAGATCTAAAGAGGCTAACATGTAGATAAAGCATAGAAGCAAGCAAGCAAACAACGACATGCATAATGGAAATGATCCAAACCCTTTAATATAGGCCTAGGTGTACAAATGTAGGCCTAGACCACAGGATCTAGATCTACACCCCACTGGAAGGGCCAAAAAGCAAGAAAGAGATATATCAAGGGACAAAAAGGGCTAAAGTAGCACATGGCATAGCAACCAACATAGATCTAAGCACACAAGAATGGCACAAAGCACATAGACACAGAGATCTAAGCATATGAACGTAGATCTAAGCTCAAACATAGTAAAGAACACAATAGGCATGTAGATCTAAGCATAAACATGGCAAAGAACACATAGGCATGTGGATCTAAGCACAAACTTGAAAAGGAGCCTAAAAACATGTGGATCTAAGCACAAACATGAAAAGGAGACATATCCTAGCCTAAGAAGATTTGGCCAACAACATCAAAGCGGCAAATCATGGCGAAAAGCAGGTAGACATGCTAGGAAAGCTATAAAACATGCTAGGATGCTAAAGCATGCTAGGACAAGAAAATAAAGCATTTTATTAAGCAAGAGAAAGCTAGGAAGATCAATAAAGAAAAAGGGGCGTGGATTGTAGCTAAAAAGTTACATCCACACCCCTAAACCTCAAATCTAAGGTAAGGAATCAAGGAGAGGAAGATTAGGTGCAAGAACAATACCTTGAAGATTGTAGAGAGAAGGTGAGAATCTAAGGTGTCCTAAGGTGTTTTGATGTGTTTTATTGTGTTTGGGAGAGAACTAAGAGAGAGAGAATCTGCCTAAAACTGCCTAGAAAATCTTTTTTTTTTTTTTTTTGGGTGCAAAATGAGGGGTCTAGGGGTATTTATGTTGAAAACGTGACCCTTCAGCTGCCAGCGTGCCTTGTAGGGCTGCCAGCGCGCCTTGTAGGGCTGCCAGCCAGCTTGCTGACATCAACAATTCTGGCCTTATCCCGATTTGAATTTAGATGCATATTTGAAGGCCTTCCCAAACTCAGATTGAGTTGATCTTGGTGTCCCTGGAAACCTCTGAATGTATATTTTTCAGAACACTAAAGAAATTAAAAATCCAACGGTCGGATCAAAAGTTATGGCCTCAAGAAGTGTGCTAATGCACTTTTTAAGGTATTCTAGATATCTTAACCATTTTAACTTTGATTTCGACCCATGAATAGTAGTTGGAAAGGGAATTTGATAATATTTTCCATGGTGCTGGTCCCAACCCATTCTGATGTTCGGATCAAAATTAGGATTTTTAGTGCCCCTAAAAGTCAATTTTGGGTCAAACTTGGTGAAACTTAGTCAAAGTTAACAAAAATCACTGAGTAGCTTGGGTTTGATGTAGAAACATGAAAAATGTTGTTTTGGGGTGATTTTAACCCAAATTTGACTTTCGGTCAACCTTGGGTTGACCAAGGGCATTTTGGTCCATTTGGCCTAAAATGGCACTTTGGTTGCTCCAATGCCCGAACGAGTTGCTCCATGTCAATCTAGATGTTTCCACGGCCCCATGGAGAACAGATAATATTTTTGGAATTTTCAAGGTCCGGCATGTAAATTGAGGCTAAGCAAAATACAATGTCTATAAGTATGGCAATGTCTGTTTTACATTTCCTATACCTTGCTGGGCCATACCCTTGGAACATTGTCAATGTCTGTTTGACTTTCCTGCTTTATGTGATAGCATTGTGTATGATGTATGTATGTATATGTATATATATATATATATATGCCTGCGTGTGTGTGTGGGTGATCGTTCACTTTGTATGGTGGATTCTTGTGGTTATGCGAGTGACCCTTGTTAATCAAGATTGCTTTGGACCTTATAGTATAGGTATGCACTCAAGGCGATTGCTGTAGGTCAATATTCAAGCTATATTATGCACGATTATTGTAGTGTGATTGTCTTGATCCACGTCACCTTAGTGACATTGGTTTCCCTGTGTATGCGACATACATCAACATGCTTGATGCTTTAAAGGGCTTCGGCTCATCACAGTACAAGCATGTCGATACGCACCGTATACACAAAAGCAAAACCTTGCTGATGTGCCATAGCACACCAAACACAAAACTTTGCCAAATTTTCGCTATGAAAATGGGGCATCCCCATTGCCGTATTCTCATGGCGAAAGCTTGGTGAGAATAGTGTTTTGTGTTCTATGACGCACTGAAGATGAAGCGCTGCTAGATCTTCGCCATGAAAATAAGGCGAAATGCTGCCTTATTTTCACTATGGAAATTTGGCAATGATTCCAAACACACTTTGAAAGCATTAATCAAGACCACACCCATTTTGAAACCAAACCTCAAAGCCCAATACGTTTAAAGCTCCGAAAGCTAATACCAATAGCTCGTTTTTTATTGCCAATGTCCTTAAATTATGATTTTACCAAAACAAAAGATTGTCTACTGACAGGCATTGTGGGGTGCCTAACACATTCCCTACACATAACCAAACTTCCGAAGTCAAAAATCAAGATTTTTTACCCATCCATGCTAAATTATGAAAAATGACCTTTTTCTTAGCCTAGGATCGGTAATAAAATCAAATAGAGTCAGGTGACCAATCACACCATAGAAAGAACCCAATGATTGGTGGCGACTTCACTTACCCTTGGTAATTTCGTTAAAATCAACTCAGATTCCAGTCACACACCCAAGGTACGACACACCTCCAGACCATCATGTAACTCTCGCACCGAGATATAGAGGGGTGCGCGAACATCGCCGCGATGGGTGGTCGAGCAGCCACGAGGCGTCAACAAACTGGCAACTTCAATAGGGATACTTAGAGAGTTTAGCCTTTAGAGCTTTTGATAAAATCCTAATCTTTGGACATTGACTTTTAAAAACATTGAAATTGGCATTAGCCTCTGGAGCTTTCCTTTTTGAAAAAATGCTTTTACTATATCCTAGTAAACTATTTTCAAAACTTAAAAATATTTTTCAAAAATGTTTCAAATGGTTTTCCAAAAACCGGCTTTGAGGTATTTTTGTATGTGTGAAGCTTTCCTGCTTTCCTAAGCATGCTTTACAGCTTTCCTTCACATTTGCGAACCTAGGGTAGTAAGATTTAATTTCTGCTACACCTTTATCTGTGATTATATTTGTTGTGCTTGGAAAGTCTTTCACCTTTCATTTCAAAATGCATGACATCACCCCTCATTTTGAGTCGAACTCGGGCTCAGCGCTTTAAGGTTACAACCTAACACATAGACTGTAGATAGTTACTAGGCCTCGACTTGTAGGCACTTCTAGGTCCATGGGCAGACAAAAGTAGCTTAAAAGGCCCCCTTTGATTCGCTCTATCCCATAACTTCTATGAAGGGAAGGATTAGATTATCGAGGTCCCCCCTAAGAATAGGACCAACTTACTAGTTAAGCCGTGTCTCATATAGTTGGCCTAGACTATATCAAACCCATGATGACTAGGAAGAGCTAAATCTGAGTGAACATCCCAGCCTAAGGTAGGATATCCTTTATAAGATTACTTTCAAAATGAGTCAAGGGGAAAGTGTCTAGCTTCCGTTTGTAGGTCTGCCCTTTTACTTGTGTCAAAGAGTTGTGCTCTACTCCAGGTTCTACCCATTCTATTTACACAGCATCTTTGATTGAACTCCTAAGGAAAAGCAACCCCGTTGCTTTCACATTAGATCATACCCGATCCCTAAGGGTTTCCAACCTTACAAAGACATGCATGCATACACAAATGGCTCCGTCATGTAAATGTGCACAGATAAAATTTGTAGCAAGTAGCCAGAACTCCACACCAAGGAGGACATGTTGGAAAAGTAAATATGTGTAGCGGAAAAATTAACGAATCTACTTCATTCACAATTGATAACATGCACTACGTAAGTTTCAGAATATAGAACAAGAGAGTGTACCTTGGTGAGATGAATTTCAAAACCAAAGATCAGAAGTACTCAGGAACTCTTTCAATCTTCACTCCAATTCCACTAACGCCTAAGATATGTGGTCTCTCAATCAGTTATATGTGTTTATTCTAGAGAGAATGAGAGTGTCCAACACTCACATACAAAATGTTTCATGCACTTGTGATTAATTACAAAATTTTGTATGTTTCTCTCCTATAACTGATTATCTAATTAGGCCAGCCTTTTGGGCCTTTCCAATTGGGCTTTAGTATGTGCTTTGGTGTGGGACCAAAAGGGAACAAATAAGACGCTAGCTCCAATGGGCCTTGGGCTTTTCTGTCAACTCTTGACAAGTCCAAAATTACCATTTAATACCACTATATAAATATAATTGCACTCTAGGCCTTATTAATAAATTATATCCCAAGACTTTATTGTACATGCAACCCCTTCATAAAATATTCGTAGTAATACAAAGTCATGAATGTAGACTGCCACTTTGTAGATTACTACATCTTAATCCTTGAGTACCCGGTTAAATCCTCTTAAGTTATTCATTATATATTTAGAAATCCAATTTCATAAATATATACTTTAGTAATTTCTTACCAAAGTGGTTAGGCCTAACTCTCTGAATAACAAACCCATTAAACTTATCTCAAGAGAATATTTTATATCTTCATTAAGAGATTATGAATTCCATCTTAAGAATATATGTTCTATCAACACTAAATGTGGCTGCCCAACATACTGAGGTTTTGACCGTTACTTTAGATCTCACTTCTGATATATCAAAGCGACCTACACTTCATGATCAGGTCCATTATTATCTTAGGATTAAGAGTTCATGCAAATACAAGTCGTGAGATTTATTATTCAATTGACAGTTGTTGAGAATAATAAATCTCACAGAAGTCCAGTTCAATATGTCTTAACTCTTAAAACATATCAACATATTAACTAGAAGTCACCACTTCCATAATCAAGACAAATCATCTTAGTTAATATGTTGTAGTCTTCATAGATGAAATGTCTAATTTCATCACCGACTACGAACTAAAATTCTCAGTTTACAAAGAATTTGTGATTTATATCTTCTGTGACTTTTTCACATAAATCACATACTATACATCTCATGGACTATATAATAATGTCCAAATATTCATGTTACCATTATTTCAGATAATAATAAAAAAAATTTATTAATTACAATATTAAGTCATACATCATGTCATACATAATGTCATACATAGCGTCATACAATAGGATTCTAGGGCACTAATCCCAACAGGACATTGCCAAGAGTCTAAGATCTTCTCCAAAAAGGCAAGATCATCTAAAATGAAGCCTCTTCATTGTAAATTTAAATTTCCTTGTGTTGTAAACAGCCCACTATTGGAGCCATTGTCTATAGCCCACGATCTGGGGGCATTGTAAAAAGTCAAACTTTGTAAAAACATTATTTTTCCATGTAATCAAAAGAGAAAGGTCCATCCCACAATTTCATGCATGATATGAAAGTTCCAGTTACTTACCAAGCTTGTGCATTAATTCTGCATCACTATAGAAACTCGCAATGATAAATACTCGATCAAGGGTCCAAGACAATATTTCTAAAATGATAGATGCATTTTAAATAAGCAAGAACCTAAACTAACTTCATGTCCGTTTTGTGTTTCCACATTGTCAAATTTTCAAATGTACCCCATTTCTCTCTTTTCCTTTCCAGGATCCTAAAGTGAAAAGATTGCTCAAAGGAAATGGTCCAAGTTACCATCACACCGTAAGCCTATCATCACTAGGTCTCATGCTAGAGAGATGTCTACTAGTGGTCCTTCCCCCATCAAGGAAAACACTCATGAGATCGCTCTTTTGAAAGAGTAGATGGCAAAAATTATGCACATGATGCAACAACTAGTTGCAGGGGGGAACCAAGAATCATCTAGTCCCACTCTACAGGGCTCTGCACCCCATTTTGAAAATGATAACCAGCCACCACCAAATCCGAATCAGGGCCATACCACACCACCATTCACCCCACAAGGGAATAACCGACAAGTGGATCCTTCTAAGAATAAGACCTCAGAGTCTGGTTATGGTCAGGTCAAAAGTCAAGTGGAGACCCTAACTGAGAAAATCCATATCATAGAGGGCTTTGGAGCTTGAGGAAGTGTTGATCTAGACAGTTTAACCAATTTCCCTCAAGTCATTATGCCTTCCAAGTTCAAGGCACCAGATTTTGTCAAGTATGATAACACTGAAGATCCTTGCACCCATCTGCGCATGTTTTATAGGAAGATGTCACCCTATGGAGACAATCATCCTTTACACTGCCAGATTTTCCCTGATAGCTTGACTGGCCCTGCTACCACCTAGTATGTGAGATTGGAGAAAATCTATAGTTGGATAGAGATGGCCAATGCATTCTTGTAGTATTACAGGTTCAATACTAAGATAGCTCTCGACCGCACCGTTCTACAAAGGACAGAAAAGAAGAGTAGGGAATCTTTCCATGAGTATGCCCAAAGGTGGCGCGAGCTAGCCACCCAAGTTCTTCCTCCCATGATGGAAGAAGAAATGATCAAGTGGTTCATCAATAACCTTAAGCCTCTTTACAATGAGAAGATGATCAGTGCCCAAGTCACTTAATTCACAAGCTTGATTCCTATTGGGGAGTGCATTGATGAAGGTATTAGGAGCAAGAAAATATTCGATCCTGAAGCTCTGAATTCTATGATAGAACAACAAGTGAAGAAGGCAACCGGCCGCAAAGGGAAGGAAGCCAATGTTCATGTGATTGACAAAGCGCTTGAAAGGCCTTGGGGTATCACCTTTGCTTATACAGCTCTAACTGCTCGACCCTATCATCAATAGGTTCAACCAGCCTAGGCATTTCCTCGAGCATTTAACCAAAGGGGAAAGCCAGATCAACCCTGCTATCCTAGAGGGGAACCTTGAAAATTTTCTCCATTATCAATGCCCATGGCAGAGCTCTATGCTTATCTGTTGGAGAAAAAGCTACTGACTCCAATATTTGTGAAGCCTAGAAACGGTCCTCCTCTACTTGGTTTTGATCCATTCAAGAAATGTGAACACCATTTTGGAGCTGAAGGGCATACCTTAGAAGAGTGTACACAATTGAGGCATCAAATCCAAGACCTTATTGACAACAAGCTAATACAGTTCGACAACACGGCCAAGTTTAATGTCATCACTAACCTTTTGCCTCCTCATTAGGAAGGGAATATGAATGCTATTTCCATAATGGAAGAAAGGGTTCTAGATTTCTTATCCCTCTCATTCCCTTAAAAGCCATGCTATGGGCCTTAGCCCAAGAAATTCACATTGTTCTCGAGAACATAGGAGCTCCAAGCTTTGATTGGGAAGTCTACTTATTCTATGACAATGGGGACCAATATGCCCTATTCGATTGTAGAGTGCTCCGAGCATAAGTTCAGAGTCTAGCTGACCGTGGTATCATCTGGATCAAAAGAGAGGTCGTGCGAAGAAGTGATTGCATGGCAGCCAGCCTATGCCCTCCAAGTACCCAAGCAAGAACTATCCACAACGCTATGACAATAGGATCAAGGAAAGATTGGGATAAATACTTGTGAGAACGCCTGTGTAAGATTTCTCCCGCTCCCACTACTTCGATCATCATTGAAGAGATTATAGATTCACCTGTGGATTCAGGGGCGCTAGCTTCAAAGAAAGGACAAGCCATACCAGCCATTGAAGGCTTCATTCCTTTAGTCTTGGCATTGCCTGCAGTCATAAAGCCATCTCCAAGATTTATCCAAAAGGGAATCCCTATTGTCCCCACCATTTGATGTTTCGATTCTTTAGTTTTGCCAAGGTCTATTCGAGGAATCTATAGGGCTTTTGGCCCAAAAGCTTTAGAAGCTGCTCTGCCTAGCCCAGTCATCATCAGTCTGAAGATGTTCTCCCTGGCACCAAATCTACAGACTCAAGAAGGTGTGGTCATCCACATGCCGAAACCTTTCCCTTATAAAGATAGTCATCGTGTCCCATGGAAGTACGATGTGATTTTGATCTTCACCTAAATTGGGATGGAAGAGGTTTACTCTAATATCTCTTCAGGCCTAGCAAGACTTACTAAGAGTGGTCGATGTTATACCCCTGAAGAACTGGAAAAAATGAGGGAAGAGATTAGCAAGAGTATAGCCGAGCCAGTCAGGAATAGGGTCACTACTAAAGAAGCCAAAGAATTCTTGAAAACCATTTGAAAGGCTGACTATAATATGATTTAGCAGTTAAACAAATCCCCAACTCAGATTTCTATCTTAGCCCTGTTGCTATTTTCCGAGGTCCTTCATTAAGCTTTATTGAAGGAGTTGAAGAAAACGCATGTTCCCATCGGTATTACAGACTTCTCCTTTGAGGGTATGGTATCATTGGTGTTAGCTACCAACCAAGTCTCCTTTTCAGATGATGAGTTGCCTCTAGAAGGTAAATATCATACCTCAGCCAAGCGTATCGTGGTCAAATGTGAAGACATGATTGTCGCAAGGGTGTTAATCAATAATGGATCAGCCTGAATGTCTACTCAATGGCCGCTCTTGAGCACCTGAAAGTGGATATGTCTCTTATTAAGCCTAGCACTATGATCATCAAAGCTTTTGACGACACACGCCGCGAAATGCAAGGCAAAATCGAGCTAATGAACGAGATCGGCCCAAGATCCTTCATGGTTAACTCCCAAGTGATTAAGGTTGACTCTTCATACAACATGATTTTAGGGAGGCCTTGGTTACATACAACAGGCGCAATCACGTCTACCCTCCACCGGAGACTTAAGTTCATCTCCAAGAATCAGTTGATCACCATTATCGTTGAAGAGCCCATGACCATCTTCCAGGAGACATTTATTCCCTACATCAATACTAATGCTTTTTTAGAAGCATCTTTCCATAGCTTCGAGCTAGTTTCCATGATTCACAATGCTTCAAAGCCTAAGTCTAGTAGGCCTACAGCAGTTCTAATGGCCACGAAGGAATTGCTCAAGTTTGGGTACCAACTAGGCCAAGGCCCCAGAGTCGTAGGGTGTAGGAGCCCAGCTCTCATTGAACTTTCAGATAATAAAGGAAGATTCAGTTTGGGGTACAAATCCACTCATGAAGAACTCTTTCAAGCTTCCAAAGGCAAGAAGAGGAAGTTCGCCACTTTAGGGATGTCTATTCCCCATATCAAAACCACTTTTATGGCTCTAGCCAAGGTCATTTGCTAGAACATTTCAAGGAATTGGAAGGTGAAGAGCCTAATCTGGCTTGCATTATTTGAATTTATCCCGAAGAGTTCTCTGTGAATGCTATCATATCTCCAAAAGATAATTCGACTTCTACTATCTGACCAGGGATGCCAAGCGAGACGGCAGGCCTTTAGACCATCGAGCCTTGCTTTGTGGTTACACCGGCTGAGTAAGGAGTTTTCCATCATCGAGTGATTGGGCCTCCCGATCACCTAAGAGGGTTGGAATAGCATATCTAGTTTGTTTTGCATACTTATGTTATTTCTGGCTTTATTTGTATTTCCTGTTCATTTCCCCAGTTTGTTTTCCCAAAAACCAAAAAAAAAAAAAAAAAAAAGCATTTCCTTTTTATCATTATCAGGCATGAACTTTGTTTTCCCCATACCCACAATCCATTAATGAAATATTCAACGTATTATTCAGGAAATTCCTGCATCTCTCTTTATTTGCTTTCCTATGAATATGTGTGTGAAAATTATCTTATATTTCTCAGTATATGTTTCACTCTATAGGATCTATTCTTATGTTTCTCTGTAATGAAAGCCAATTTCCTTACCGCCATAACCTACTTTGATTGGATTGCCAACATTGTTCTCTTGCCAAAGAAAGATGGGAAAGTACGCATGTGCATCGATTATAGGGATCTGAATTGGACCAACCTAAAAGATAATTTTCCCTTGCCATATATTGATGCCGTGATTGATAACACCGTGACCAATATGTTCTCCTTTATGGATGGATTCTTAGGTTATAATCAGATCAAGATGGCTAAAGAGGACAGAGCCAAAACGGTGTTCACCACTCATTGGGGAACCTATGCCTATGACGTCATGCCATTCTGCTTAAAGAATGCTGGCGCGACATACTAGCAAACCATGGTAACCTTGTTCCATGATATGATGCAGAAGGAGATCAAAGTTTATGTGGATAATATGATTGCCAAGTCACATGTTCCTAGAGATCATTTGATAGATTTGAGAAAGCTATTCAAGCACCTCGTCAAGTACAGGTTAAGGCTTAACCCTTACAAGTGTGTCTTCGAAGCCAATTCAGGGAAATTGCTTGGCTTTAGAGTTAGCCAAAAAGGACACCCAAAACTGAGAAACAAGTTCAAAGCTTCTTAGGAAGGATTAAGTACATAGCCCGCTTCATAGCACAATTGATCTCCACATGCGATCCCTTGTTCAAGCTCTTGAAGAAGGATAGGAAGAAAGAATGGATAGATGAGTGTCAAGCAACCTTTGACAGGATTAAGCAGTATTTGTTGAACCCTCCTATTCTTGTTCCCCCGACACCAAGACATCTGTTGATTTTTTATCTAGTAGTGCAAAAAGCATCTATGGGTTGCATGTTAGGCAGGCTAAATGAACCCTATCAAAAAGAGAAGGTGATTTACTACCTTAGTAAGAAGTTCACCAATTGTGAGATCAATTACATCGCCATCGAGAAGACGTGTTATGCCCTAGCATGGGCCTTACGAAAGTTGCAGCAGTACATGCTCTACTTTATCACGCAGTTGATTTCTTGCATGGATCCCATCAAGTACCTCTTTAAAAAGCATGCCCTCACAGGGAAGTTCTTCTATTGGCAAATGTTGGTATCCAAATTCGATATTGTATTTGTAGTGCGAAGGCCATCAAGGGCCAAGCCATAGCTGACTATCTAGTAGACCAGCCGTTGAGTGATCCAAATATCTCAAAATCCCTCTTCCCAAATGAGGATGTTTTGGCAATAAAGCCAAAACCCGGTAATGTAGAACCATAGTGTTGGAAGCTTTATTTCGATGGAGCCTCTAATAGCACTGGAAATGGAGTGGGAGCAATTCTAGTTTCCCAAAGGGCCAACAAATCCCTATTTCAGTCAAACTGAATTTTGATTGTATGTGTCTGTCATCTTTACCAAGATTTTCTTTATGTTCTTGTTAGTAGTTTTCGCTACATCATTCATCTAAGGGCGATAGGGAATTGAATTTCTTGTTAGGATTAGTGCCCTTAAATCCTATTGTATGATGCTATGTATGATATTAAGTGTGACATTGTATATGACATTATGTATGACTTAATATTATGTTTAATAAATTTGTTTTATTATTATCTGAAATAATGGTAACATGAATATTCGGACATTATCATATAGTCCTTGAGATGCATAGTATGTGATTTATGTGAAAAGTCACAGAAGATATAAATCTTGTAAACTCAGAATTATAGTTCGTAGTCAGTGATGAAATTGGACATTTCATCTGCAAAGATTAGAACATATCAACTACGATGATTTGTCTTGATCATGGAAGTGGAGACTTCTAGTTGATATGTTGATATGTTTTAAGAGTTAAAACATATTGAACTGAACCGCAGTGAGATTTATTATTCTCCTAAGGACTGTCAAATAATAATAAATCTCACGACTTATATTTGCATGAACTCTTAATCCTGAGAGAATAATGGACTTGATCATAAAATGTAGGTTGCCTTGATATATCAGGAGTGAGATCTAAAGTTACGATCAAAACCTCAGTATGTTGGGCAGCCACATTTAGTGTTGATGGAACGTATATTCTCAAGATGGAATTCATAGTCTCTTAACGGAGATACAAAATATTGATGGAATTAAAGATGAACGCAATGGAAAAATAAGTTTATAACGGATCTACTTCATATCACAATCTATAACATGCACTATGTAAATTTCAGAATTCAAGTATAAGAAAGTGTACCTTGAAGCAGTGAATCTCAAAACAAAGATCGAAGCACTTGGTAATACTTTTAATCTTCACTCCAATTCCACTAACGCCCAAGAAGTGTGGACTCTCAATCGGTTACAAAGGGATAATTAGAGAATGACATACACTCACATACACTTTCAAAATGATGTTACTCACTCATAATATTCTGAACGTGTTCCCCCTTGTATCTAACCAATTATCCAATTGGGCTAGCCTTTTGGGCCTTTCCAATTGGGCTTAAGTGTGTGGCTTAGAGTTGGACCAAAAGGGACCAATAAGACACTAGCTCCAATAGGCCTTGGGCTTTTCTGTCAACTCTTGACAAGTCCAAAGTGACCATTAACTATATTTAATATCACTATATAAATATAGTTGCACTCTATGCCTTATCTATAAATTATATCCCAAGACTTTAATGTACATGCAACCCCTTCATAAAATATTCGTAGTAATACAAAGTTATTAATGTAGACTACCACTTTGTAAATTACTACATCTTAATCCTTGATTACCCGGTTTAATCCTTTAAGTTATTCATCATATATTTATGAAATCTAATTTCATAAATATATACTTTAGTAACTACTTACTAAAGTGGTTAGGCCTAACTCTCTGAATAACAAACCCATTAAATTTATCTCAATGGAATATTTTATATCTCCGTTAAGAGACTATGAATTCCATCTTGAGAATATATGTTCCATCAATACTAAATGTGACTGCCCAACATGCTGAGATTTTGACCATTACTTTAGATCTCACTCTTGATATATCAAAGTGTTGTGAAATTTTAAAATACTCGCAAGTGTACGAATCGTACCGAAGTATAGTTTGACAAGTACGAGGTCGAACCCACAGGGACTTGAATGAACGTAGGAAAATTAATCAAATCTTAACCAAATTAATCCTAATCTAGTTTAATAAAAATTGGTTGTTTTGAAATTAAATAAACTAAGCAAATAATAAAATTAAGCAATTAGTTAAACTAAGTAAGAGATATAAAACAATAAAAAGATGTAAACAATCAAGGGAAAGGAATTAAGGTTTTGGAATCCGCCTTATTAATTCATATCAACATATATTTATGATCATTAATTTTTCCCAACTCACTACATGATAATCTAGAAATCAATCTTGCTATCATGGAAAATATCCTCATTAAAATCCTTATTTTAAAAATCAAAAGCATGTTCTTCTTCGCTTCTTAAGTATAAAACCAAATCATCAATTGTATCCATAGCCAAACAAATCACAAATGATATCCAATTCTATAATCAAGAATTAATAAACCAAGCATTCAATTAATTAAGACAAATCCTAAATCATGAGAAAAACATGATTGAACTCATATCTAGAATCCCATCTTAGTCAATTGATATGAAGCAAGAACAATATAAATCATTAAAGAACAACTATTGTGGGAAAAATCAAATCACATAAATATTACTGATAATCCTTAACAAGGTTTCATCCTCAACCCTAATTATAAATTTAGCTACTCATGATAATTGAAAGAAAAAATAAGAATAAAATACTAAACATTAAACTAGACAAATAAAATAGAGAAAAAAAATAGTCACAGTGCTATCATGGAGAAAAGTTACAGAGAAGCCACATGCGACACTGCCTCTTGCTCCAATTTTCTATTTTGCATCTTTGCCCTAGCACTAGCCTCTGCCCCCCTGAATTTTGCCCTAAAAAGCCTTTAAATAGGTCAAGGAATCCTATTACAAGTTGAATTCCCGTTTGGAGAAAATCCCAGATTTTTAGGCTTCACTTAACTGACAATTTCGGCCCATTTAAGCTAAGAATTTGGGCTTTTGGTAAACTACAAAGTTGTAGCCCTTTAAGTTAACTTTCCAGCCCAACTTGAATCATCTCAATTGGACATCTGAGCCGAAAGTTATTCTGAAAATACTAACTGATGTCCAGGCTGGAGTCCTAATCCGAATTGGATTTGGATTTGGTGCAAATTTCCTTTGATTCCTTGCTCCAATTGGACTTAAATTTGATTAGGTTGGTCTTCTCTTGAATTCATGCCTGGCTAGATGTAAGTTTGCTTGATTCAATTGGTTTAGCTCCACTTTGCATTTAAAACCCTTGTTACCTGCAATACAAAGATATTATATAATCAGTCACAAAATAACATAAAAGTAAGGCTAAATATGTAGATATGTGAGTACTTTATTGTATATATTTCATGCATATCACAAAGCAACCCACACCTTATGATCAGGTCCATTATTCTCTCAGGATTAAGAGTTCATGTAAATATAAGTCATAAGATTTATTATTCATTTGACAATCTTTAGGAGAATAATAAATCTCACAGCGGTCCAGTTCAATATATCTTAACTCTTAAAACATATTAACATACCAACTAGAAATCTCTATTTTCATGATCAAGACAAATCATCTTAGTTGATATGTTATAGTCTTCGCAGATGAAATGCCCAATTTCATCACCGACTACGAACTATAATTTTGAGTTTACAAAGAACCTGTAATTTATATCTTCTGTGACTAAATCACATAAATCACATACTATGCATCTCATGGACTAAATGATAATGTCCTATATTCATGTTACCATTATTTTAGATAATAATAAAACAACTTTATTAATCACAATATTAAGTCATACATCATGTCATACATAATGTCATACATAATATCATACATGGCATCTTACAATAGGATTTAAGGGCACCAATCCTAACAAATATTCCCCTAAGATAAGTTTAATAGGTTTGTTATTCAGAAAGTTAGGCCTAACAACTTTGGTAAGAAATTACTAAAGTATATATTTATGAAATTGGATTTCATAAATATATGATGAATAACTTAAAATGATTTAACCGGGTACTCAAGGATTATGATGTAGTAATTTACAAAGTGGCAGTCTACATTTATGAGTTTGTATTACTTCGAATATTTTATGAAGGGGTTGCATGTATAATGAAGTCTTGGAATATAATTTATAGATAAGGCCTAGGGTGCAACTATATTTATATAGTGGTATTAAATATAGTTAATGGTAACTTTGGACTTGTCAAGAGTTAACAGGAAAAGCTCAAGGCCCATTAGAGCTAGTGTCTTATTGGTCCCTTTTGGTCCCACTCCAAGCCACATACTTAAGCCCAATTGGAAAGGCCCAAAAGGCCAGGTTGATTAGATAATCAATTGTAAGGGGAGAAACATACAGTTTTTGTAAGAACATGAAATGGTGTATGTGAGTATAGGACACTCTCTCATTCTCCCTTGAACAAACACCAAGAAACTGATTGAGAGACCACACATCTTGGGCGTTAGTGGAATTGGAGTGAAGATTAAAAGTATTTCCAAGTGCTTACAATCTTTGTTTTGAAATTCACCACACCAAGGTACACTCTTTTGTACTCAAATTCTGAAATTTACTTAGTGCATGTTATCAATTACAAATGAAGTAGATCTGTTAATTTTTCCGCTGCGCACACTCATATTTTCATCATTTCTATGCTCGATCTTGAACTGTTGGCAGAGTTGCTAGATCATTTTCCTATTTAGGTTCGCCCCATTATCTGTAATGAGCTTTTTCGGCATGTCGTAGCTGCAAATAATGTTATGTTTCAGGAATCAAGCTACCACTACTTAAGTGACGCTTTTGTACGAAGTGGCTTCCACCCACTTTGTAAAATAATCAATGGCCACTAATATGTAGTCATGACCATTTGAAGCTTTAGGAATCACGGCTCTGATGACATCCATACCCTAAGCTAAGAAGGACCTTGGTGCTGCTAAAGAGTGCAAAGGCTGAGGAGAAGTGTTCTTCCTGTCTTGATAGACTTGGCAACGGTGGCATGTCCTCACATGTTTAATGCAATCACTTTCCATGGTGACCCAATAGTAACCATCTCTCATAATCTTGCGAGCCAACAAAGGTCCACTGGCATGACCTCCAAGTAAGCCTTCACACATCTCTTCCATTAGATGATTAGCCTTAGAGGCATCTACATATCGAAGCAAGGTAAAATCGTGGTTCCTTTTGTACAAGACTTCTCCACTCAAGAAAAATTGGCAAGCCATGCACCAGATAAACTTCTTTTCACTGTTCATTGCATCGGACGAGTATTCACTATTCTTGATATAAGCCTTGATATCATGGTACCATGGCTTTTTGTCTGCTTTGACTTCGACACTCATGCATTCTTCGATGATCATACAATAGGCTGGAACGCCACAGACTTTTATGCTCAATTGCCACATTTCATCTCCTTCTGATAACTTGACCATGCTAGCTAGAGTAGCCAAGGCATCCGCAAACTGGTTGTATGCTCAGGGCAAATAGGCAAATGTGATGTCTCGAAATTTTGGAATCAAGCAGTTGACATATTTCTGATATAGAATCAACTTGGTGTCTCAGGCTTGGCATTTTCCTTCAATTTGGGAGATGATCAATAGGGAATCTCCAAAGACGCTCAAGTCACAAGTGTGGAACTCTAGGGCCACTTGCAGGCCGACTATGCACACTTCATATTTTATGACGTTGTTGGTGCAATCAAAATTCAGCTTGACTGAAATAAAGATTTGCTAGCCTTTGGGGGAAACTAAGACTGCTCCCACTCCATTTCCAGTAGAATTGGCGGCTCCATCAAAATAAAGTTTCCAATGCCACGGTTCCACACTGTTTGGTTCTAGCTCTAGTGCCATGACATCCTCATCAAGGAAGATGAATTATGAAAGTTCTGGATCATTTAGCGGCTAGTCCGCTAGGTAGTCGGCTATGGCCTGGCCCTTAATGGCCTTTCTTGTCACAAACACAATGTCAAACTTGGAGAGAAACATTTTCCAACCGGAGATCTTTCCTGTAAAAGCTGGCTTTTCATAGATGTACTTAATGGGATCCATGTGGGAAATGAGCCGCGTGGTGTAGTAGAGCATATATTGCCACAACTTGCGTGATGCCCACGCTAGGGCACAACACGTCTTTTCAATGACGATGTAGTTAATCTTTCAATTGGTGAACTTCTTGCTTAAGTAGTAAATCACCCTTTCTTTCTGGTCAGGCTCAGCCAATTGGCCTAACATGCAACCCATGGAGGTTTCTTGTACCGCTAGGTAAAGGATCAACGGGGGAACCAAAACAGGAGGGTTCAACAAATGCTGATTGATCTTGTCAAAGGCCGCTTGGCACTCATCTGTCCACTCTATCTTTGTGTCTTCCTTCAAGAGCTTAAACAACAGATCACATGTGGTGGTCAACTGTACTATGAAGCGAGCTATGTAATTGACCTTTCCGAAGAAGCTGCAAATCTATTTCTCACTTTGCAGTGTCGGCATGTCCCGAATAGCTTGGACTTTTGCTGGGTCCACTTCAATTCGTCTTTGGCTGACTATAAATTCAAGCAATTTCCCTGAACTAGCTTCGAAGATGCACTTGTTGGGGTTTAGTCTCAATCTGTACTTGATAAGACACTTGAACAGCTTTCTCAAATCTACCAAACGATCCCTGGAAGTGTAGGATTTGGCAATCATGTCATCCATATAGACTGCGATCTCTTTGTGCATCATATCATGGAACAAGGTTACCATGGCTCACTGATAAGTAGCACCAGCATTCTTTAGGCTGAATGGCATGACATCATACGCATAGGTTCCCCAATGAATGACGAATGCTGTCTTAGCTTTGTCTTCCTTGGCCATCTTAATCTAATTATAACCCGAGAATCCATCCAAAAAGGAGAAGAACATGTTGGTAGCGGTATTATCAATTAGTGTATCGATATGTGGCAATGGGAAATTTTCCTTGGGGCTGGCCCGGTTCAAATCTCTGTAACCAATGCATATGCGTACTTTCCCTACTTTCCCATCTTTCTTAGGCACGGGAACAATGTTAACGACCCAATCTGAGTAGGCTATCATGGTAAGGAAACCGACTTTCAACTACTTTTCCACTTCGTCCTTGATCTTCAAAATGATCTCAGATTTCATCCTTCGAAGGGCTGACCACATTGAAGGGCATTCTGGCTTAACTGGAATTCTGTGCACGACAATCTTAGTATCCAACCCTGGCATATCTTGGTAGGACCAAGCAAATATCTCTTTGAATTCCTTAAGTAGCGCTATAGGCTCATGTTTCAAGTCTTTAGGAAAGTTTACCCCAATCTCAATGGGTTTTTCATTCTCGCCTTCATCGGCAAGGTTAACCACTTCTTTAGGCTTAGACCTTTCACTCTCTATGTTTAGAGCTTCCAAAATATCACGACGCAAACTTGGAATTTCCTCTAATCCTTCAATATCATGATCCAACTCTATTGTCTCATTCACGTCATCAATATCCTTGTTATGGCAACAAGACGATGTACCTGCTTAGGAATTAGAATAAATCCTATAGAATGGAACATATACAGAGAAACATAAGATAATTTCCACACACATATTCATAGGAAAGCAAATAAAGAGATAAATGCAAGGATTTCCTGAATAATTTTAATTAACGAGTTATAAACAAGGGGTAACAAAGTTCATGCCTGATAATGATAAAAAGGGAAATACACTTTCTTTCTTTTTTTGGGGAAATAAACTGGGGAAATGCAAACAAGGAATGTTGAAAGTAGGAAATAAACATGCAAAACAAACTAGATATGCTATTCCAACTCTTTCGGGCAATTGGAGGACCCAACCACATGATGATGGAATACTCCTTACTCAGCCGATGCAACCACAAAGCAGGGCTCGATGTTCCAATGACCTGCTTTCTTGCCTGGCACACAGGGCAGGATAGTAGAAGTCAGATCATCCCTTGGTGATATGATAGCATTCACTGAGAATTCTTCAGGACACATGCGAATGAGACAAGCAAGATCTGATTCCTCCTCACATGATTCCTATGCCATTTCTCATATGATGACCTCAGCTGAAGTCGAAAAAGTGACCCTAATGTGAGGAATGAACATCTCTTGGCTAGCACGCTTCCTTTTCTTTTTCATCGGAGGGATCATAGCCTAGACCGAATCCTCCTTTGTTGTTTGAGAGTTCAATTAGAGAAGCATTCCTATGTCCTATGGCACCGAGGCCTTGGCCTAACTGATGGCCAAATTTGAGCATCTCCTTAGCAGCCATTAAAGTAGCAGGAGGCCATGCTGACTCAAGTTCTAAAGCTCTGGAAATCATGGAGACTAGCTCGAAACTATGAAAAGTTTCCTTTGAAAAGACATTAGCACCAATGTAGGGGATAGAAGTCTCCTTGAAGATGGTTAGGGGCTCTTTAGCCATAATGGTGATCACCTGATCTTCGAAGGGGAATTTGAGCCTCCGGCGAAGTGGAGATCTAGGACACATCGTATTTCCAGGGGACACGATGGCTATCTTCATAAGGGAATGGCTTTGGCATTCAAATGATAACGCCTTCCTGAGTTTGCAAATTAGGCGCTATGGAGAACATCTTCAGATTAATGACCATCGGACATGGCAGAATGGCTTCCAGGGCTTTTGAGCTGGATACCCCTGAGATTCCTGAGGAAGGCTTCAACAGAATAAGAGGATCGAAACCTCAGATGGTAGGGACAATGGTGGTTCCCTTCTAAACTAGTGATGAAGCTGGCCCTGCGATTGCAAGCAATACAAGAACTAGAGGAGTGAATCCCTCAATGGCTGGTGGGGCTTGCCTTTTTCCTGAATTTGATGACCCTAGATCCGCAGGTGATTCTATGATCTCCTCAATAACTACTAAAGAATGAGGCACTGAAGTAACCTTACCAAGGCGTCTTAGTAAATATTTGTCCCAATCTTTCCTTGATCCAACAAATACAGCATTGTAGTTGGTTCCTGCCTTGATAGCTAGAAGAACTTGCCTTTTACAATACAAGTAAATGCAATTACAAGGAAAAACTTGGCTCTTGATGATGTGGACTTCTTAGGGAAGCTCTTAACAACTTAGACCTCTTGGCAATTTGAACAGCATGGATCTCATGGACCTTTGGATCTCTTGAGGGAGCCTTTGGACTCTTGACATCTAGGACCTTTTGGCAACTTGCACCTTTTGGCAATTTAGACAAAATGGATCTCTTGGACCTTTAGATCTCTTTGAGGACTTAGGTGTCCTAGCAATCTTTTTTGGATCTTCTTTGGGAGAATTCTTGAACTCATGATATCTTGGGATTCTTGATAGTTTTTTGACAACATCTCCTCCTAGGGAGTTTTGGTTACTTGCCACAAATTTTATCTTTGCACAATTAGGTGATGGAACCAATTAATGTATGCATGAGCGCCCTTGTAGGGTTGTAAAACCTTAGGGATATGGTATAATCTAGCATGTACAAGCAACGGGGTTACTTTCCCTAGGGGTTTAATCATAAATGATGTGCAAGTAGGATAGAAAGAACCTGGAATAGAGCACAATTTCTTTAGCGCAAGCAAAAAGGGCGCACCTGTTACAAAACACTTTCCCCTGACCTCTAGTCCTATAAGGGTATCCTTTTCTAGGCTTAGATGTTCACTCTTTGGGCTTTACCTAGTCCTCATGGGCTCTGGGCTTAATCTAGTCCTCACGGGTTTGACATAACTAGGCCAACTATATGCAAAGGCTTAACTGATAGGTTATTCCTCTCCTAGGGGGACTCAATCGCCATACCCCTCCCTTCATGGAAGTTGTGGAGCAAGAATGATCGAAGGGGCCTTTCAGCTACTCCTGTCCACCTATGGACCCAGAAGTGCCTACAAAGTCAACCCCAGATCTAACTATGGGCAACATTGCCGATGTTTGTGTTTGGGCATCTGCAAATGGGGTGTTGAAATCCCCAAAGAGATGTGACTATGCCAGTAGTGCAGAGCCCTGGTTTGACTCAAAAAGGGTGTATATGTCTTGCAATCCTTAATGAAGGGGAAAGACTTTTTCCAAACACAGCAGATATATATATATATATATATATATATATGAAAGTAGATAAAGGTGTAGCGGAAATTAAATTTTGCTACCCTATGGTTGCATGTGAAGGAAAGTTGTAAAGCATGCGAGGAAAGAAGTAAAGCATGTGAGGAAAGCGATAAAACATGTGAGGAAAACGGTAAAGCCCAATGAAAATACCTCACAGCTTCCCTTTTGGAAAAGGATTTTTTGGAACACAATTTTTTTTTTTTGCTCTTTTGAAAATAGTCTACTAGGAAGCTCTTTTGAAAACCGCCATCGGGCCTTCGTTCTACCACCCGCCATGGCAACACTCCCGTGCGCACAGGGCCTATTGGACGCCCCTCTCGATGATGGTGTGTGTGGTTTGCGCGGAGGTTCGAGTGCTCTTTCTTTCAGTGGAGGAAGGTGTTTGTCTACCTTTGGAGGTGTGGCAAGAATCTTGGCCAAATTTTAGGTGATTACCAAAGGTAAGTGAAGTTGCCACCAATCATTAGGTTTTTTTAAGGTGTGATTGGTCACTTGTTTCTAATTGATTTTATTACTGATCCTAGACTAAGAAAAAGGGCATTTTTCCTAATCTAATGTGGATGGCAAAAAATCTCAATTCTTGAGTCCAGAAGTTTGGTTACGTATGGGGAAGGTGTTAGGCACCCCACAACGCCTGTCCAAGGACAGCCCTTTGTTTTGATAAAACCTTAATTTTCGAAGATTGGCAATAAAAACATGATTTTGGCATTGGCTTTCGGGGCTTTGCATGCATGCGGGGCTTTGAGGTTTGGCTTTTGAATGGGTGTGGTCCCAATCTATGCTTTCCTAAGGCATTCGAGCAAAGTACCAGATTTCGAAATTAGGCATCGCTTTGCCTTAGGTGACATAGACTGTGACAATCACACTAAAAGGGGTGAGCAGGTATATATATACATACATCATGCACAATGCAAGCACACAAAGCAAGAAAGTAAATGCCTACATCTCTAGAGCAAGGCCCAAAATATAGGTGCAGGAAAGTAAACAGGGATCGCCATACTCTAGAGATGACGACGAATGGTACATGACATGATATGCCTATTACAACCCATCTAAGAGAGAAAGAAGGGAGGAAGGAAAGGGGTTTAAAAGAGTACATAACCAAATGGGAGAGGCTAGACCCCTAAATCTACTGAACATAGCCGCTTGGCTTATATCCACATGCTAGCATCCTCACCCTTTTTGCTTGTGCTTGGGAAAGCGTGCCCTAGTTGCATGCGTCCTCGCTCCATGTGTGTACATGCAAAGGCAAAGACAAGAAACCAGCAGACAAGCAATGGAAGGAAAAGATGCAAAGAGCATATGAAAGAGGCATAAAGTAGATAAGCATGATAAACATGGCAAGCAAAGAAATGAGAAAGCAAGAAAACAAGCGAGAAGGCAAACAAGCAAGAAAGAAAACAAAAGGAGGTGTTTGCGAGGGACAAATGTAGGTTTGGAACGAATGTCCATAACTTCATTGTGTTGAAGTATGGACGATACACTAGCAAGCAAGACTTATGCATGGACATGTAAGAAAGCGTGTAAAGATGCATAGAAAGCCAACAGGTGGCACAAACAAGCATGGTAAGGGAAGGGTACACACGGAGCAACCCAGCATCCAGAGATGCCTCCCAAATGGTTACATCCGAACAAGGCCTCATGGGCGTTGGATGTAACCACACAAGGTCAAGCTTGCGAAGGGCACCAAACATTGCAAAGCCTAGAACTAGAGAGGCCAACACAAGTATAAAGCATAAAAGCAAGCAAGCATAGGCATGCAAATAGGAATGATCCAAACCCTTTGATGTAGGCCTTGGTGTATGGACAATGACAATGACCATAAGGTCTAGATCAAGTCTTAACCATTAGGCCAAAACACAAGAAAATGCGATAAAGGAACACAAGGGCTACAATAGCACATGGCATGACAAACAAGGTCTAGGCCTAAGCACATAAACATGGCGTGAAGCACGCAAGCACATAGATGATGGCATAAAGCACGTAGAGAACATCGATCTAAACATGTAAACACACCGGTCTACACATATAAGCATGGAAATATGCATGTAAGCATGTAAATGTACATCTAAACATGTGGATGTAAGCATAAAAGCATGGAAGAACACAAATCCAAGCATTCAAGCATATGAAGACATAGACATAGGCATGGGAACATAGAACATGCATACAAACATATAGATCTAAACAAGGCATGACCAGAGACATAATATCAAGCATGTGAGCATGTAGACCCAAACATCAACACATAAGAAAGAAGGATCTAAACATGGCATAAAGCATAAAGCATGAAGAAAGGGCAACTAGCACATGAACAAACATGGAAACACATGGAAATAAACCAAAGACACGCTGAGGCAAAATAAAGCAAAGAGCATGCTAGATAAAGCAATAAATCATGTTATTAAGGCAAAAAGAGCAAGATAAATGCTAAAAAAAGATTTAGAAGTTTAGGGGTGTGGATATTAGCTAAAAAGCTACATCCACACCTATAACCCCCAAATTCAATGTGTAGAACCAAGGAAAAGAAGACAGGATATGAGAATAATACCTTGTATTTTTGGTGAAGAAGGAAGAATCAAGAGGCTTCAATGTGTTTTTTGTGTTTGGAAGAGAGGGAAAATGTGCCGAAGACATTCAAGCAGAGAGAAAAACCCTAGGAAAGTCTCCTTTTTTTGGTCTGGAGGTGCCTGGGGCCTTTTATAGCCCCAGCACGCTTTATGAAGCGACGGCACTTGTAGGGCCACCAGCAACCCTTCAAGGGCTACCACCTATGAAGCTTCTCAAATGGGGTTGATCTTGATACCCCTGGACATATCTTGACTTCCAGTTTCTAAAAAGGTATGGAACTTGAAAATCCAATGGTCGAATCAAAAGTTATGGCTCCCGGAAGTTAGTGGTGCATCGATCGATGCGTTAACCTGGTTTTCATGATATCTCAGCCGTTCTAACTCTAATTTCCACCCATGAATAGTCGTTGGAATGAGAATTTAATAATCTTCACAATGGCATTGGGTTTAACCCGTTCTAACGGCCGGATCAAAATTAGGGTATTTGGGCCCACTAAGAGTCAACTCTAAGTCAAACTTGGTCAAAGTTTCTGAAAATCTCCGAGAAGCTCGAGTTTGATGTAAAACTATGAAAAATATTGTTTTGTGAGGATTTTGACCTTGTTTGGCTTTCGGTCAACCCAAGGTTAACTAGGGGCATTTTGGTCATTTTGGCTTAAAGAGGCACTTTGAGTGCTTCGATGTCCGAACAGGTTGCGCCATGTCATTCTAGCTGTTCTCATGGCCCCATAGAGAGAAAATAATATTTTTGAATTTTTTGAGGTCCGACACACAAATCGAAGGCAGACAAAATATGGTATTAACACGTAGGTAGCCACCCTAGCCTAGTGACATTTTAAATGGAAAAAAATCAGTCAATTGAATCTGCTTGGGTTTATGATCAAGATCAAGAGAAGAAGCATACAGCCTCTTGGGTTGCTTTATGTCTGCAACACGCGTGGCCTGCTGTGGTTTTATTCAAAGATTTTGTGGTCCATGCCAAAGGAAGGTGTACCCCAATGGGAAGGGAAAAGATCTATCTAGAACAAGATGTATCCTTTGGAACCTAAGATGTTGATATGCATAGACTTACATTTACCATTTTATTTTTTTGATCTTGCATTTTCAAAATATTTGCACACATGTTCATTAAACATGCCTGTTTTGTGCCTTTCTAACCCTTTCATGCATTCATCATTATGCATCTAAACACAAATCTCATAGATATAAGTATCTCCTTATAATCAATGTACGCAAAAACATCTCTGTTTCCACCTGTTTACCATTTTTAAGCATGCCTTACAAACTAGACTATACTTTAAAACCAAAAAGTGGAAGGCCGTACGCAATTGCCTAGCAATTTATGATGGACTTTTCCATACATGGTGGAATACTAACTTTATAGCTTATGTGTAGAAATGAAAAGAAACAAAAAAGACTCCAGCAAGTCAAACATGGCCTAAATGGTCTGAAACCGCCCTGCATAGCCTCCCAAAGCCGGTGAGAAGAATCGGATCGTCCGAGGAATGGGTACGAAGCAACCCTACTACATCAAAACCCAAATCTCTAGTAATCTCCCTAAGTCAACCATACAAATGTCGAAGACGAATTAGCTCCCTCTCCATATTAGGACTCGAGGTGCAACCCTGCCTCTCTATATCAAGCAAAGCCTGCAGGGTGCCAACCTCTGTAGCAGCAACTCTCAATGCCTCCTCCTTCTCGGCTACCTTAGCCTGAAGACGGTGAAAAGCCAACTGTGGCTCACTAAGCTCATCAACCGGCCCATACTTAAAACTCAAAGTAGAATGGATGAAAGACCTAGCCTTCAATAGCCTTAATGCTAAATCATTAGCCCTACTACTTGCCTCAGCAAGAGATGTCTTACAATGATCATGATGTTTAACTTGTACCCGGTGAAGAAGATGACCACCATTAATAATGCTAGAGGCATTTTCCTCATGGAGCTCAAGGAAAGAACTTACATTGATATAAGTGCCCATATCTTCTTCATCATTGCTGATGAGACAAGAACCACTTCAAGGCCAAAGCTGATCTTTCCTAGTCTACTTATGAGGCTTTTTAGAGCAAAAGGTCTGGAAATTCCTCAAGACATCAGTCTCATGCCTACTCTCTCAGCCATTAATACTCTAACCATTACACGGATAAGAGTTCATCTTCCGAGTGATGAACAGGAGGGTGCTCAAGAAGAAAGGGAACCAATGGAGACTAAGACAGAGGCTGAAAGACAACCCTCAAGCTCAAGAGGCCGTGGCAAGAGGAGTGGAGCTTCATCTTCATCTGTTGTACCTTCAAATGCATTCCAGATCATCCTTGAGAGGATTGATGGGCTCAGAGATGTCAAGAATGAGCAATCTGACAGGCTGGCTGCTCTCCAAGATCAGATGAACTTACTTTCAACAAAGTTTGATAGTTCCACCACCCAGCAGTAGCCCTTTGGCCATTCCGGTAGCTCGATAGCTCTTAAGAGGGAGTGCCATTTTGAGGGGGAGCATACCAAAAATTTAATTTCAGCAGTGTTTACTTCATGTTATTTATGTGTTTTGGTGTTATGTTTTTGAAGTGGTTTTATGTTTTGGATAATTGTTATTATGGGTTTGCTAAATACACTTGGTTTAATCTCATGGATATATATTAGATGATTTTCAGTAATCTGTGTTTTGTACCCATGCTTTGTAGCTTAGTACTTCTTGTTAAATGTTATGCATTTTCTTTAAGTACATCACTCCTATGCCCTGAGTTGGATTTTATATCCTTAATGTAATTTCCTTGCGTTGTTGCACTGGTTGAGTGTTGAACATGAAAATGATACTTTGCATTGAGCTTATTAGCTTACATGTCCGGATGTTCATTCCTTGTGTGAATGAGCATTATGGTCACTATTTATAGTGATTGTTCATTTTTGGTCAAGCCTTGCTTTAATCTATATTGCTTGATCGCATTGTGCTTGCTCCATATGCATTACAAGTTTTATGCATACAATGATCATGTTGTGTTGTTGTTTTTCAAGAGATACTTGTTCTTATGATTCAAGAGTTATACAGATTCTAGAGTTAGGTGTGAGTGAGTTTTGTTCAACTATTCCCAACTCACATGTTAAGTCTAGAGTTTTTTTTAGGGTTTTGTCACAAAATAGCCAAAAGGGGAGATTGCAAGGTTGAATTTAATCAACCATTTTGTTAGCTTTATTTCGTGTTAATTTGCTTGTAATTCAGCATTTAGAAACCCTATATTTAGGTCGGAAACATGTAAGGGTAGTGTGTGAGAAAATGTGAAGAAATGCTCAAAGCAGGCACACGTGTGAAGCATGCAAGGGAGCTAAAGAGTCATGCCAGCTATTACACTACAGGACAAAAGTCCCAGGCTGGCCAGGCCGTTATCTCGCGACTTAGACTTGCGACATAAGTGGACGGGTTCATCCTAATGGGTGATCAAAGATTATATAAAATACATAAGTGAACGAGTACACCAAAGAGTGAGCTAAAAATTAGTCCATAAGTGGACGGGTTCATCCTAAGGGATGATCAAAAATAATATAAAGTCCATAAATGGATAGGATTCGCCCCAAGGGATAAGTACAAGTTGTAGTCCTTAAGTGGACGGGTTCATCTCAAGGGATGAGTCAAAATTATGAATTCACAAAGTGGACAGGTTTGTCCTGAAGGATGATAAAAAGTCAATATAGGACAGGCCCATATCAGTGAGTAACATAAATATTGTAAAGTCCACAAGTAAATAGGTGGATGGGTATATTAAATTCTCAAATAAATAGTTCCTTAAATTAGTAAGAACATGCCTTTGGAAACAGAAAGTAACATATGATTGAACAGATATAAGCGATGGATAAATAAAGATAATTAATAAAAAAACCCACAAAAAGGTGAATGTTTACATCTTGAGTCGACGAAACAAAATGGGTACAGTTCTCTCAAAAAAATCCATTGTTATTAATACCGTTTCGGACCCCGTTTCGATTTGTCCAATGGAATGGAATATTTCGGTACCGACCGATTTCGGCGTACCGTTTCAAGGTGTTTCGAGGTTCCTAAAAAATAATTTATATATATTCTTGTAGAACATAAAATTGTCAATTCTAATAAATAAATAACTAAATATCAAATAATACAAATCATTTAGTCTTTAACTCTTAAGTCTTAAACATCAATTTAACATCACATAATAAGAAGATTTACAAGTCAATAACTAAATATCAAATAATACAAATCATTTAGTCTTAACTCTTAAGTCTTAAACATCAATATAACATCAATTTAACATCACACAATAAGAAGATTTACAAGTCAATAACTAAATATCAAATAATAACTCCTAAGTTCTTATCCACAAAACAAATCATAAGAAAAAAAAAATTATGATAGAAGGAGAAGGAATGAACGAACAAAAGACATTATTTATGACAATGTATACCACAATCACATATCTTAAGTTCTTAACACTTAATCTTAACTCCTAACTCCTAAGTTCTTAACCACCAAAAAAAAAAAAAAATTAAACAAGCCAAATCCTATATCGGCCGAAATTCACATCTTGGCCGGAATTGACCGGAATGACCCGAAACGGCCCGAAATCTGACCCGAGGTGGAACGTGAGGTATTCTCGTACCGGTTTGCATACCGGTACGAAAAATTCCGGCCGAAACAGAACAAAATCAATAACAATGAAAAAATCAAAAGCTAGAAATTTACAAATAAAAAATCTATGATTGGACAACAAGGGTATCTTTGGCCTTCTCCTCTACGATCTGATCCCCTTCAAGGTGACGGGCAGCATCTTCCACCGATTTTTCCTGGACAACCTGAATAGGACCCTCATCACCTTGAAGGTTAGGGTTGGTCTCATCGAGGAAGAGCTCGTCGGTTCCTTCGGAGTAGACGGGCTGGGTAGGAGTCTAAGCCTGGGCGTCGATAGAGACGTGAGAAAGATCTAGGTCAGGAAAGGAGGCTTTGACCTAATGGAAGCAATCCTCAAAACCATCAGCGAAGGAGCCACCAAGCTCCTTCAAGAGGGCATTAGAGTCACGGTACTCTTACACCGCATCCTCTTTTGCCTGACAGAGGTGACGCTTTGCTTCCGAGTTCTCTACCACCTTATCCTTGAGAATCTTCTTCAGTGCCTCAACCTACGCCTCCAACTCCTTCAAGAGCTACTTTGTATAATCAAGCTTGGTCACCTGGACGTCCTTCTAGGCCGTCAGCCCCCTCAATTCTGTATCTCTTGCCTCCACCTTCTCCCTCAGATGGGTGATCACCGTCTCGTGGGATATACATCGGTCCATGAGACCTTTCATCATGACGACCCCTTGCAAGAATAAAAAATAAATGTTAGAACAAGACAACAAGAATGGATGGAGGAAAGGGGACGGATAAACATACCTGTACCAAACTAAAAAGGCCAGTCTCCCCTATGGCCTTAGTAGCATGATTGCCCAAGTCTTCATAGTCATCATCCTGGATAATGGATGACAATTGCTTGAGTGCATACCCTGAGTCCTCACAGAGGAGGATGAGGCGCTTCTCTGTGACAAGGTCAGAACCTGTCATCAAGCCTTTCCCCTTCCCCAGACCAGGTTTTAAGGGGCATCTTGGCAGCGATTTCAATGATAGGCTTCGTTGCCACCTTGAGCTTCTTAGGTAGATAGTCCACCTTATCTGATGGCTTCCTTTTGGCAGACGGGTTAGCCTGACCCATTGCCTTAGGAGGTATGCTCCCCTCTTGTTTTTTCTTAGCAGCAGCCTGCTGCTTAATGTAAGCTCTCCTCTTACTCTCCTCCATTTCTGCATATAGATGGATGAATAAAAGAAGTTATATAACTTACAAGCAAAGAAAGAAATCAAAGTATTGGCGACGGACTTACGTTTGCGAACTTGTTTGTCATATCGATGGGCAGTCGTTATTGGTTCAGGACCATCATAGTACCAGTTGAATGTGTCTAAAGTAACCAGTTTAGCCCACGTCCTCTCCAATAGCTTAATGGTCCTAAATTTCTTCTCCAAAAAAACTCCACTGTTCAAGGGAGATTTATGGACGGTCCCGAGTTGCAAAAATGGAAAGTTAGAACATTAAACAGAGCAAGTTAAAGAATGGAACCTAAGACAGACGGACACCTACCAAATGGGGCATTATGCCCCAGGTTTTGTCTACGAGCATGTATTCCTGGTCACTGGGATGACACATCCAGGCATCCCCTTAAATGAAAAAATAACAACTTTTCCAGCATCTGTTGGAATCCGGTGTCTGGCATACTAACCTAAGTAACGGACTCCTCGGTAAGAAACTGTACACACCCCTAGACTGGGTGATCTCAAACAGACGGTAACAATGGAAAAACTCTTCCACCGTCAACCTACACGCCCATCAGACATTACCCCATATAAAACTTCCACGCCTAGAAAAACCTTCCAGACATTCGGGGAGATTTGGGTGACAGCCAGCCCTAAGTATTGAAGGAGATGATGGTGAAGAGCACTCAATGGGAATCTGAGTCCTGCTTTCAGCATTTGCTCGTACACCCCTGCGTCATCAACACCCCTATAGTAACACTTCTCAGATTTGTAGGGTAGACGAATGGGTATGTGGACAGGTATTTGATACTTCTCCCTAAGTGTTTCAAAATGTGTTTATTTTATGGAAGAAATAAAATCAAAACCGTCCACAACGAAAGCATGATGAACTCCCTAAGTCCATTGGGACTTATGACGAATTGAGTGGGGGATCAGCACCAACTTGACCATCATTGGAATCATTCTCTGACCCATCCATGTCCAGACCCTCATCCCTTGTGGAAGGTGAGGTGGCCAACGGATTCATTTCATCAATTGAGGTGCTAGGGTCGTCCTGACCTGACGGAAACACCTCATCGTATCCTGCTCCTTCATGGACACATGATTGCTCACTCGACGCTAGAGACATGTCACCTACACGTGACAAATAAACCCTAAGACTTTGACGGGTTCACATAGGCGACGGATGTAAAAAATTTAAATAAGTTGCAAGGAAATTCAACATAAAAAATACTTACAAGCTAAAGAGAACAGTAAGGAAGGAGTGGCTGATGGTCACACTAAGTAGAAGGAAAGAAGAGTTAATAAGGTAGACGAAAAGCAAAGTTAGCAAGGCAGATGGAAGTAAAAATAAGAAGGAAGCAAGCATGTATATATAGAGGTAACGGCACGGAAGACGAAGGGACACTTTGGTTCGAGCAACTAACCACCAAAAATGTGCCACGTGCCCCTACGACATTTATTACCCTAGGCTAGCCTGGCCGGCAAAACACGCCTCTCAAGAGATGAGCTAGATCGCCACTCCTCGGGTCCGTCTGAGAAGGTAGGTGACGGACTCATGGAGTAAGGGGGCAACTAAAGGGGATAAAAAATGAGAATGACGGATCCGTTTAAGTAAACCGGACGGTACTGAATTAATGAGCCGTTGAGAGCAAGGCAGCAAATGGTGTGATGGACGGATGGACCACATGACGAATGGACCCCTCTCCATAATGGACGGATAGTCCCACTATATGACGGATTCTGGGTTCTTGGGCCTAAGGCCGACGGATACCAAAGCCACATGGCATTCACATGGCTTAGGTAAACTCCAAGGAACCCTAAATGGGAATACCTTGCGCCCCACAATAGCCCTTAGTCAATGGGGACCTTATATGGAAAGAATTCCGTAAAATAAGTACATCTATTAGGATCTTCTCTACAAGGAAAGATCTTTCCGCCTAAGAAACAAAGTCTGTTTTACACTATTATAAAAACCCAAAGCCCTCAAAAAATACGGTATGCATAATTCATCCCAGCTCTGGCACTCTAAAGTTGTGAGAAGCTTTCTAACTTAACTTTCAAAGGGTCTTTGGCCAGTACCACACTGGTACTCTCCTAAGGTCTTCTTGTTCTTCTGTGTTGTGCAGGTGTTGTCTTGAGCACGTAAGAATTGTGTGACTCACTAACGATTTTCGGCATCATCAATTATGTCATTTAAATTTCAGCTCTTTATTTTTCTTGTCATTTGAATTCTAGCACTCTATTTTAAAGTCACTTAAATTTCAGCACTTTATTTTTCAAGCTTTTTACTTTAACGTCATTTAAATTTTAGCACTTTATTTTCAATGTCATTTAAATTCCAACATTTTATTTTCTCTGTCATTTAATTTCCAGCACTTTATTTTACTTGTCTTTAAATTTATAGCACTCTTAATATTGTCGCTCTCTACTTTTCTTATGAATAATGTTGCCATAGATCAATTTGGTTGGGTAAACAAATTCCTTTAATATACTTTTCTTAGGAAATGATTTTTCAAAATAAAAAAGTTTTATTCCCTTTTCCAAAATTGTATTTTGATCCCAAAACTTTTTCAAAATTATATTTTGACCCCAATTTTATCCAAAATTATATTTTGACCCCAAAACTTTTTCAAAATTGTATTTTGACCCCAAAAATTTCCAAAATTGTATTTTTGACCCCAAAATTATATTTTGACCCCAAATCTTTTCTTTCCTTTAAAAATTTTCTTTCTAAAAAATACATATCTTTTTATATTTCTTTTTTAAATTCGGAAATGAGGTCTTTAAAAAAAAAAATTCCTTTCTTTATAAAATGATAAAAGTAACTTTTTCTAAAACTTCCTCTTTTCAAAACAAAATCTTTCTTCAAAAAAATGTGTTCTTTCCAAACTTTTTTTAAGAAAATAATAATAAGACTAATGTTTTCTAAAAAAAGAATTCCTTTTTCAAATTTGTTCATGCATTGTAATTTAAAAACTTTTCCTTAGAATAATATTGTTAAGAATTTGTGCCTATAGTTCAATCTCCATTGAATTCATAGGCACCCATCAAGCTTCATAACCCTTTTCTTTGCTTTGGCACTAACACATTTTTATTGTCATCTTTTTTGCATGATAAAAATGAGAAACTTGTAGATGACAACAAGGTGCTACTCTTCCAACTCACCCTCTCTTTATTTTTGTGTTGTAGTTTGTTTGTGTATAGTACTTTGTATTCACTTGCTACCTAGTTAGTAAATAAATACTCATATGCTATTGTACATTATTCTTTTATGCTTCCTCACATGCTACTTATATATATCACATGCTTTGGTTGTAAATATTCTTTGACATTAGTATTCACATGATATTATAAGTAAATAATTACTCACATGTATATATGTATATATTGTTTGTAAAAACTCTTTCAAAAATCAAAATGCCAAGTATTTTATTTCTTCACTAAAAAGATAATGTTTGAAATAAATTAAAATGAGGTACTATTTTCGGATAGGCATTGTGAGGTGGCTAACACCTTCCTCAAACGTAAACGAACTTCCAAGTTTAGGATCTTTGGTTCGAGACTTTTGGTTTGTCTTAATTAATGAACTCTTAAAATTTGGTTTAGTTAATTAGGCAACCTAAAATGAATTAGACCCCTAGGTGACCAATCACACCTAATAAAAAACCAATGGTTGGTGGCAACTCCTAAAATAAAAGTAAGAAAAAGGAACTCACATACACACACTACACCCTAGAGACACAAGCACACAAAGAGTCATGTCGTCAAAGACCCAATGTGCGATAAACCAAAAGAAATAAGGGAAAAGCCCTAAACTAGTCTTTTCCCCATTTTTTGGGGTGTCCACACGTGTTAATAATATAAAGAACATATAATCCAATAATTAGATTTTCAAAATATGTTGTCATTTTTTTTTTCAAAATATTTAGTCATGCTAATTTTTTTAGTGAAAATGTTTGGCTTGTGTTCCAACCACTAATAGGAAAATGACATGTGCCCTGTTATGTGCAATGCACATGACTCACTTGGTTGGTTAGGTTAAATGAGTTATATGCAAAGTACAAATGTCATTTTCCTATTGGTAATTGAAAAACTCCCTTTTGATTCACTATTTTCTAGTGAATCTTAGGTTTTTCTCATGAGATTTTTGTGTGTTTTGAAAATGTACCATGTAAGGCTTTTTATAGTTAAAAAATGGAGTTTGGAACGACTTTCAGACGATGTGGGATTCATTCCAAATCTCAGTCGTCATAACAGAAAACTTGCATTTCTTATGCTTCTGAAACCCTAGCTGCGTACACAAGAAAGTGCCTGCGTACGCATACTCTAGCTCACATATGCATGCCGCGACTCATGTACGCAGGCCAAAGGCCACTTTGGTTATTTAATTTTCCAAAAATAGATTTTTGCTCATTTAAAAGGTTATATTTTTCATTTTAACACTCCTCAAGTCAATTTAATATCTGATTGGGCTCTAAACTAGCCTTAAGCCTTAGAGTTCGAGCATAATTGGGGAACGAGGGCTTAAGTCGTAAGAGGTACAAAATTCGGTGTCTACAAATGCCCCTCTTTTGATTCGTGAGCTTCACTAGCGAAATCAAAAAAATAAGAGACAAAACATTTTGGTTCGACGTACAGCTTGGGCCCAACCCACGCACATGACACACATCACGCACACATAGGGCTGGGTGCAACTTTGAAGAGTTGCGTGGGATTCATATGTCCAAAGTCTCACCTTTGTTGCTTGGAAAATGAGCAATGACAGGTTCACTACCCCAAAACCTGTTTTGCCATTTGCAAGCAAATGGCGAGTGACTCACTATCTTAGAATCACTTTAAAAAAAAAACAAACAAACAAACAAGGGTGCTCTTACGAGCTAACCCAACAAACAACAGAAGCATATAGTCTCTATGGTGTCCATCCAGGGCTTTTGCCTCAACCTTCTCCGGGTGACTTATTCCTTTTGTCTTCTTCACTTCTTTCTCTACCTTTTCTGGTGAGGCTTTTGCCTCGGGTTGGCCTCAGCCTCTTTCTCTATCACTATCTCTACCTTTTTTCTATCATGTCTGCATGTTCAATTCCCATAAAATATGTGCACAAGTAGGATCTACTAGGGATGGTGAATAACTTGCTGAGGAGTAAATGGGGAGGAATTTTCTGCCTCTCACAACTTGTTTGGAGATGAGAAACTCGCTGAGGAGTAATATGGATGGTCTCACCAAGGAGTAGTCTATATGTGTGATCCACTAGGGAAGAATCTTCTACTTCCCATATGGTTCACTGAGGATTTTGAGGGAGAACCTTCTACTTCCTCGCTAGGGATTTTTTTTTTTTTTTGTAAGACTCACTAGGGAAGAATCTTCTGCTTTCTTATTGGGGATATTTTGGGGAAGAATCTTCTACTTCCTCACTAGGGATTTGCTTTAATGTGCTTAGGTCCATCGGGGAAGAATCTTCTTCCTCCTCCATGGGGATGTTGCTCGATATGCCGAACTATTGAGGAAAAGTCTTCTGCTTCCTTCATGGGGATGATATTTGATGGGTTTGATCCTTTTTGAGGAAGAATCTTCTGCTTCCTTTACCGGGGTATTGCTTGAGATGCTTGAAATATTGAGGAAGAATCTTCTGCTTCCTTACTGAGGATAATGTTATTGATATGCTTGATCCGCTGGGGAAGGTCTTTGATGTGCTTGAACCACTGGGGATGGTTCTTGATGTGCTTGAACGAGGGAAGAGTCTTCTACTTCCTTTACCGCTTGTTGGGGAGTCCTTTAATAATTTGTGTTAAATCGGGGTAATCTTGAGATGTTCCTCTTTTTTTGAAAGAAATTTTTTTTTTTCATGGCTAAACTACACGTAGTTTAGTGGTGAGGTCTAAACTACACGTAGTTTAGCCATTAGTTGTGTTCCTGCCTTTTCATTTTTCCCAACGGTTACCAACTGTTTCTTTTCTTCTTCTTCATTCTCTTTATCTCCCTCACCTCTTCATATTTTTCATAACTCCTCTCTCTTTTCTCTCTACAAAAACCTCCCTCATCTCTCTCTTTTCCTTACTTCCTAATTCTCTCATCCTCTCATTTTCTCATTTTCTCTCATTCTCTCATCATCTTCTCCAATGGCACCAAAGGCCAAGAAATCTTCCTACGTCCTGTCTTCTGATGCCTTCCATCTCACCCGTTGGAGTGTAGCCATGAGGTTGGTGGGACCTCCACTATTGACATATCGACTGGAAAACCACATTCCCATGGGTGAATTTGTAACTTTTTTCATTTTTTTCTCATTTCCAAGTTTCTCTCTGATCTTCGGTTTAAATGTGTTTTTGGCTATGTAAATGCTGGGGTTTTGCTATAGGATGGGTTTAGATGAAAACCTGACACCTTAGGAGGAGTAGGAACATGTCTAGGATTGATTTTGGATGATGCTTCTTTGAAAATGTCAAAGAACTGCTTCTGTCTGTGTTCTTGCGTGTGCAGGCTCGGGTCTACATAAGCAGGTATTTTCTTAAGGCTCTGCATACATTGGAATAGACATGCATACGCAGGGTCTTGTCTACATGCATGGGCTTTGACTCGCATACATGAGACACCTGGCAAAAGCCCTAATTTGCTCTTTTTCACTCCTTTTTCATCTGTTTCACTTCTATATACAATTCTAACACACCTTTTTGTCATTTTTGCATCTAAATATCATCACTGTATCACTCTTTTTATCTTCATTCTTGCATCAAAACACCATATCCCTAAATTTCACTTGAATCATAAATCTAATGTCATCTTTCTTTTTGTAGTCATCATCCTCTTACCAACTTCAGAATGTCATGGGCTTTGAATCGTACATGGATTTTATGGGTCGCCTCAAGGAGACCAACATTTTGTGGGTCGTGAAATGGTGGAATATCTCAAGCATGGTCCATAGTTACTGCAAGGGTCATTGTGTGACTTTAGTTGGGCTTCGATGTTGCTCTTACTACTCTACTTGTCGTATCTCAAGACAATTTGGAGAGCGTGAAGGAGCTCCTGATGATGAGGGTGCCTTTCACACCGTGGTGTTCACCAATAGGATCATGGGTTGAATTAGTGAAGCTTGACCACGTCATAGGGTGACGAAAGACATTGTTCCTCCCAAATACATCTACCCCACTGCAAGCTACAAGCAATGGTTTGAAGATGACATGAAGTGGATTTTGAAGGATGAGAAGGCTTACATGAAGACTAGCTAGAAAATAAGGAGGACTGAGTGACCACCTTGATATACCCCATATTTTACTTTTCTGCACTTTTATGATTCTCATGTTTTGTTTTTGAATTTAATAAATGATTGGAATGTTCCAAATCCCCAATGAAAACAAACTTATTATCCTTTAATTTGAACAATGAGAGAATTTCCCTTTTTTATTATCTTTTCTTATTGTCATCTCTTTTATTATTTTTTCTTTTCTTTTCTTTTTCCTTTGCCATGTGATTTTTGCCAATGACATCCTTTGAGGAATTTTCGCCATGCCCATGGTCTTTTTCCCTAACTTTTGCCTTGACCGCCTTTTTGGGTTTTCAATCTAGTGAGGTTCTTTTGCCTAGGCCGCCCTTTCGGGTTTTCAACCTAGCAGGCCTTTATTTTTATTTTTTTTCTTTCAAATGTGGTATTTCTGGAGTTTGTCCATGTTAATGGGGTGAAGCATTTCTTCCCCATCCAAATCTATGATTCTTGTAGCACCTCTAGACATGATCTTCTTAATGATAAAAGGCCCAGACCACCTAGGATTCATCTTTCCTCTTGGATCAAAAGTCTCATCTTTAAGCACCTTTAAGACCAAGTCCTCTTCTTTAAGGTTTTTTGGTTACACTTTCATGTTGAATGCTCTAGTAATCCTTTTTTGGTACCCTTGTGCATGGTATTGTGCCCTAGCCTTCTTCTCATCTATCAAAGCCAATTGTTCATAACTCGCCTTAGCCCAATCCTCTTCTAGGACCTTCGTTCTACCAGCATCCTCAAAGATTGTACCTCTACCTCAATAGGAAGCACAGCCTCACTACCATAAACCAAAGAGTAAGGTGTTGCCCAAGTCGATGCACGGATAGAAGTTCTATAACCCCATAAGGCAAACAGAAGCTTCTCGGCCCAATCTTTGTATGTCACTACCATCTTGGCTAGAATGTTCTTCCCATTCTTATTGGCTACTTCTACAGCTCCATTATCTTGTGGTCAATATGGTGAAGACTTGTGATGCTTAATGTCATATTCTTCCATGACCCTTCAGACTTCACCTTCAAAGTGGGAAACATTATCGGAAAGGATCTCTTGGGGCACCCTAAACCAACATATGATGTTGTTTTCTAAGAACTGAGCCACATGCTTAGCCTTTAACACAAAATAAGAGGCCACCTCCATCCACTTAGTGAAATAGTCGATTGCCACTAAAATTTATTCATGCCCATTTGATGCCTTAGGAGCTATCCTTCCAATCACATCTATGCCCCAAACTGAGAATGGCCATCGAGAAATCATGCTATATAACTCACTAAGTGGTACATGGTTCAAGTTGGCATGTGTTTAACAATCATGGCAACTTTTCACATAGTCCACACAATCGGTCTCCATTGTATTCCAGTAGTACCTTATTCTTAGGATTTTCTTGGCTAACATTCTCTCATTCATATGGGACCACAATCCCTTGATGAACTTCTTCCATTACTCTCTCGTGTTCTTCTCTCTTTACGCAACGAAAGTTTATACCATCATAGGACCTTCTATAGAGTTTTCCCCCACATAGAATGTATTGAGTTGCCATCATCCTAATGGAACAATGTTCTCTCTTGTTGGCACTATCCGGATATGCCCCTAGTTCCAAGAACTTCATGACGTCATAGTACCATGGAACTTCCTCTTCTTCTATGGCCATTAATGAAGCTTCGGTCTTCCTCTTGTGTACTTCCTCATAACTCTGTTCAATCTCCAAAGGTCTTGTCCATACTCCCTTGAGTATTTCATCCATGAGGGCTAAAGTAGTTAAGGCATCCGCAAACTGATTCTGAGCTTTAGGGATGATTGTGTACTCAATCTTGTCAAAGGCCTTGGTCAAGTCCTCTAAATATTGTTGACAAGGTTTCAAATGTTCCACCTTCACCTTCCACAACTTTTGTGTTTGGGCTATAACCAAAGTTGAGTTCCTAAAGACTTCAGCTTCTTTTACCCCTAATTCTCGAAGAGCTTCTATTTCGGCAATGCAAGCCTCATATTCAGCCATGTTGTCAATTACTTTAAAGTTCAATTTGACTACCAAAGGCATGTGAGACCCCTCGAGAGTGACCAAGAGTATCCCTATCCCATTCCCATATTGGTTTATAGCTTCGTTGAAATACATCTTCCATGCCCCTAACTCAACATCTAAAATGTCCTAATCTGGAAAGTCTTCTTTACCATCTTCCCCCTCTATAGGATTCTCAGCACAAAAATCTGACATGACGCTTCCTTTGATAGTTTTCCTAGCCACATACTTCAAATCGAATTCTACCAACAAAATCAACCATCTTGACAATCTTCCACTCAAACCGGGCTTCTCAAAGAGGTACTTCAATGGGTCCATTCTTGCTACCATCCACATTTGGAAAGGTAAAACGGTATGTCTCAATTTATGTACAACCCAGACAAGTACAAAGCATGACTTTTCTATAGGAGTGTACTTCGTCTTGTAATCATGGAATCTCTTGCTCAAGTAATATATAGCCCTCTCGTTCTTGTCATCGTCTTCTTGTGCAAGCATACTTCCAACCGCATCCCCTATGATAGAGAGGTATAGGAGTAAGGGTTTTCCATGTTGTGGAGACACTAGGATAGGTGGGTGGAGGAGATATCCCTTGATAAGTTCAAAGACTTTTTGGCACTCATCATTCCATGTATGTGGTTCATTCTTCCTTAGGAGTTTGAAGATGGGCTCACAAGTAGAGGTAAACTTGGCAATGAATTGGTTAATGTATTGTAGTCAACCTAAGAAACTCCTTATTTCTTTCTCACTTTTGGGTGGCAACAACTCCAATAAGGCTTTAATCTTGGATGGGTCAACTTCTATCCCTCTATCACTCACTAGGAAGCCTAGCAATTTTCCAGTGGTTACTCTGAATGTGCACTTTTGTGGGTTCAATCTCAATCTATATTCTTTAATCCTCTCGAAGAACTTCCTCAAGTTTGTGGTGTGGCTTCCTCTATCCTTGGACTTTACTATCATATCATCAACAAACACCTCTACCTCATTATGCATCATATCATGTAGCAAGGTTGTAGCCATCCTTTGGTAGGTTGCCCCAGCATTCTTGAGGCTAAACGGCATTACCGTATAACAATAGATTCCCCATTCGGTAGTGAAGGTGGTTTTGGTCATGTCCTTGGGAGCCATCTTAATTTGGTTATACCCCGAAAAAACTTCCACGAAGGACATCAATTCACTTCCTGCCGTGTTATCCACTAAAACATCAATGTGAGGGAGAGGAAAGTCATCCTTAGGGCATGCTTTGTTCAAGTCCCTAAAATCCACACACATCCTCACCTTCTCATCCTCTTTAGGTACGTGCACAACATTGGCTACCCATTCAGCTTGGCGTATGGGTTTGATGAACCCCACCTTTAATTACTTAGTGACTTCCTCCCTGATTTTTAAGAGCCATTCGATACTTATTCTTCTCAATTTTTGCTTAACATGCACCATGTGGTCGTGAGTATCAATGTGATGTTGAGCTATCTCGGGGTCAATTCCAGGCATGTCTTCATAGGACCATGCAAACACCTCTTGAAATTCCATGATGAGTTCTTGAAGATCTTTCTTTTTTTTTTTTTTTCATTTAGAGTTGAACTAATTTTAATTAAGCATGAATTCTCATCATTGCCCAAATTAATAGTTTCAAGAGTTGGATCCATAGGTTCAATTTTCTTTTCCAATTGTTTATTAATTTCATTTTCAAACTCATTTGAATAATTTAAGTGCAGAATTTCAATGTTATGAGACACATCAAAGTAAGCCAAATTAGAATTCATCTTATTGAAAATATTGAAAAGTACATTGGAACTTGCATTACAAAACTTTTTCCCTATGTTTTTAGAAATCCCAACCCAAGTCCAATTATTAATGGGCCCCATAATAGGCATGATGAATTTGGAAGAATCACTTGGCTCTTCATTGGTGATGGTAAACACATCCCCACTCGTCTTCATCGTGGTCTTCACTACTTCAGCATCCATGTAGTTCACCCAATCAACCTTTTCTTGCATTTCTTTGATCACTACGGTAGGCTTCTCCTTGAAAGTGAGTTTTTCATTAAAGAACATTTCTCAACTTGGATACACCCTTCCATCTTTACCTATCCAAGGTTCGGGGAAGCCACAATAAGGAAAGTCTCCTCTTTCTTTTTCGAAGTTCCCATTAAGAGTGCCATGGTTTTTCTTGATTCCATCGCAGCCTTCAAGGAATCCTAGACCCTCCTTGGTCATTTAAGTCTTGATATTAGGGAACTCAACTACCCATTTTCCTTCCTTTCCAAGGCCCATACCAGGCATGTATCTCATGTTCTTCATCATTGCAATCACCTCATGGCTACAATATGGGAACAAATAGGTAGCATACTTTTCATCCTTCAACCCATAGTCAACCATATTTACAAACTCAAAGCCACTCATTTGAAGCTCACTCCCTCCTTCCTCGAGTCCACAAATTGGTGCTAGGATCTCACCATCTCCAAGCTCTATGGCAATCCCTCCTTTCCATGGGATCTTCTTCTTTTGGTGTAGTGAGGAGGGGATTGCCCCACTAAGGTGAAGCCAAGCCCTTTCCAAGAGAAATTTGTAATTTGGGGTGATATTCATGACATGAAACTCTACAATGGTTTTCATTGGCCCAATGTTACAAGGAATCTTGAAAGTACCCATGACCTTTCTTGAAGTGTTGTCATATGCCCTTACAGTTAAGGGAGAAGGAATGATGGTCTCCATGTTCATCAGTCATAAAAATTGGAGGAATATATGCAGAAGGGCTCCAAATGATTCCAACATAATCAACTTGGATACGTGTATATTTATCCCAAATTACCTTTTTTCTAGTATATTTGTTCTAAGTTTGATTTCAGTATTTTGCTCTTCTATAACCGCCATTACAATATCAGATTAAATGCTTTAGCAAAAAATCATGAAAGAATAATACAAGGAACATGATGCAGAAAATAACAGTTTAGCTGGAACTCTGGAAGCAAATGAAGTTGTACGAGATAATCAGTCTCCATTTGGTAAACCTGGTACATAATTCTTTTATATATATATATATATATATATATATATATATATATATATATTACGAGTCACAACAGAGCTGACCCCAAAATTTTGGGACTAAGGCTTGGTTGCAGAAGTAGTTGTCAACAGGATTGAATGTATAACTGTAATTTTCATTTAAACAGCATGCTTTACAGAAAGTGTGTGGTTAATGTACAATATCCTTTTATTGTCAATATTCACCATATTTCAACAATTCGTTGAATGGGACATGACATAATTAATCTTATGCTGTTAAAGGAGTGGGTTAGGAAGTAGCATTTAAATTAAACATGGCAAAAGCATGAATAATTCGTCTGTTCAGAGCCTTTTGAAGTTCATAAACTCAGAAGCGATAAAAATAAATAAAATAAAAGACCCAAGTCTAAAACAGAAGCTCCTAATTATTGGGAAACAAAATTTTAATTTATGTACAAGTTTACTTTCATTTATTGAGTCCATCTGATTAAATGCATCTTGATCTTCAGGCATGAATGCATAGGTAAACAACCAACAGACGGATTCTGACCAGACCCAAGTCAAATACTTCGATCTAAATAACATGCACGTAAAGGTACATATGTACGAATCTGTGTCTCCAATGGAACATTCACAATCATCTTGGACTCATCCACAATCTCATCTTGCAAAGATTCTCTCAATATCAGCTGCAAGGAAAGGATGGCATCCATTTCCACATCTTCCCAAGGCCGGCTACGCTGCTTAACTATCTCCAGAAAAGCCTTGAATGACGACCTGGGGTGCATCTTTCTTCCATCGTCCTTGTCACCAGAGTCAGGTTTTGCACCACCCCACTTGATTTCTGTTGCAGTGGGGGACCAGTTGCAGCGTGCTTGACCAGAATAAATAGCAACATTTATACTCCCTTATCAAAAATTGGTCTCTGAATTCTGGTATAAAGAAAATGTGAATAGACTTTCAGGTGAGCATAACATAATGAAAGTTGAAAACCTGATAACTCAAGGAATTTTCTCCATAATGTTCTGCTAGCTGACCATTGGTACTCAACCCTCTACAGTCAATGCTGCTTCAGTGAATGTTGAAAAGACAAAAAATATTGAGGATGTTTACAGTCTCCTAAATGATGGATTCTACATCATATAACTTCCATGGATTTAAAGTTTCCAGTAGTCAACTACCAGTAATCCCCACATGAACACTTACCATCTTCAAAATGATGAAATCTATTTGAATCCCGTAACACTATTAGCCGCCCAACAATCCTCGATATATATTTAAAGGCAGTGTGGCAGTCACCACAAATCCGGAGATTTTTCATTATCCTTATTGGCAATCCTGATTGACGAGTGAGAGCAAAAGCAACAGCAAGTTTCTCACTGTGATAGCTTAGGAGTTCCTCCTTGTTCTCCAGTTCAAGATCATATAGTGCGAATTTTGTCTCAGGCACATATCCGGCATCTCTCATTTTCGTGTTAAGCTCCTTCAGTTTTTCATATATCAAATCTTTCTCTGGGTGTGAATTGTCTCCAGCCACAAAAACATGAACTTCATCCTTCATGGTTACCCAACTACACCCAGCTTCCTTCTTTACCGCTGCATTCCTCATTGCCTTTCTAGCCTTTGCCACATCTTCCCACTTCCCTCCAGAAGCATACATGTTGGAAAGAAGCACATAGTTAACAGCATTTTGAGGTTCCAACTCCAAAAGCATTTTAGCAGCCATCTGACCTAGCTCTGTGTTGCGACCATTAGCTCGGCAGCAGGCCCCTAACACTGTCCTCCAAATAAGAACATTAGGTTCCATTGGCATCTTATTGATGAAGTCTTCTATCTTATTAAGTTCACCTGCCCGGCCAAGGAGATCCACCATACATGAGAAGTGCTCAACCTGAGGAGCCAAACCATATTCTTTACTCATGGATCTAAAATTCTTGAAACCTTCATCCATCAAACCCACATGGCTACAAGCTGATAAGACCCCAACAAAGGTGACGTGATCTGGTGGCTGACCATGTAACTTCATTAGTGAAAAAAGCTCCAAAGCTTTGTGTCCATGTCCATGGCGTGCATAGCCTGATATCATTGAATTCCAAGAATAGACATTTCTCACAGGCATCAAATGAAAAAATCTTGAAGCATAATCTATTCTTCCACATTTGGTATACATGTCCACAAGTGCACTGCCAACTACAACATCATATTCCAAACAAGCCCTTATTGCGCAAGCATGGACTTCCATGCCACGCTCTAGTGTCGCAACTGAGGCACAAGCACTGAGAACGGTAGCAAAGGTGAAACAGTCCAATCTCTGACCCCTCTGCATCATAAACCAGACCAAATCCATGGCCTTGGCCAAGAGTTGATTGTGTATGTACCCAGAAATCATAGAATTCCAACTTACTTCATCCCTCCTCTCAGTCATCCTAGAAAAGATCTTCTCACATTCATCTATCTCTCCACATTTACCATAGCATGCCAAAAGTGCATTCTCAATAGCAGTGTCATTTGCAACACTATATTTTAGCACTAGACCATGAATCTGATGGCCCAGTTGGTGAAGTGAAAGGGATGACACTGCTGCGAGAATATTTATAAAGCTTATTCTGTTAAGACTCCATCCAGCTCGCATCATGTTTAAGAAGTATTTTACAGCTTCTACAACTGATGCCTCTGAATCAGCAAAAGCCCTAATTACTGAATTCCATGAAACTTGATCATAGTCTGGCATCAAGAAGAAAACCTTTTCAGATTCTGTAAGACATCCAGTTTCAGCATACAGTGCAAGAAGAGCATTAGAAACTGAAACATCCAAATCAAGTCCCAATTTAAGTCCTTCGCAATGTAGTTGTTGTCCCAGCAGCTTCCACCCCAAGCTTGCACAAGAACTCAAAGTACTAATCAATGTGAAATTTGAGGGCATTAATCTAGTTCTCCTCATCACACTGAAGTTAATGACTGCATCTTCGAAACACTCATTCTGGTCAAGACCAGCAATTATGGTGTTCCATGAGACTGAATCTTTATGAACCATGAGTCTGAAAACAGAGCAAGCATCAGCAATAGAACCACATTTAGCATACATATTAACAAGCCCATTCCCAATTTCATGCTTTATGTCAATTAAGCCTGTTCGGATTACGTACGCATGGACCTCTGTACCCTTTCTTTTGCCATCCTTCAACACAGCAAATTCAGGAAAAGCACTTAGTAGAATCACATACGAATCAAGATTGCTATCAACCAAGTCTCTCATCTCCATGAAAATCTGAGCTGCTTCTTCTCCTCGTTTTTGCCTCACCAATCCAACCATCAAGCCATTCATGGAAACTGCATTCCTCTTGCTCATCTGCTCAAACATCTGCTTAGCATAATCAATCAGTCCAAACCTGGCAAACCCACTTACCAAGGCACTACCAACATACAGGTCCACAAGATATCCCGACTTCTTAACCCTGGCAAGCATCTGCTTAAGCAAACTCAAACCAGTATCAAATGATGAACAAGCAACGGATATTAAGCTTCCAAAAGTATATTCATTAGGTTTCAAACTGAATCCGGAACCCTGCCATTCCATTCTTGAAAAGAGTTGAAAAGCAGAAACTGCATCTCCTCTTTGAGAACAAACTGAAATAATTGAATTCCAAGATATTGAATTTCTGATCTCAATCTGATCAAAAACACGGCGAGCATCATCAGCAGAACCAAGAGAATTACCGTACATCGATATCAGCACATTACATACCACCACATCAAATGCAAACCGAGTTTTTGAAACTAACCCATGAATCTGCATTCCAAAAGTAACACCCCATGGGCCACATTCCTGGCAAGCTTGAAGAGCACTACCAAAAGCATAGTGATTAGGTGAAAAACCAGAACCAACCATCCCTTTAAACAACAGACATGCCTCTTCAGGCACACCATTCTGGGTATACCCGGAAATCAAACAAGCCCATGTAACAGAATTTCTAAGAGGCATTTCATCGAATAGCTTACGTGCGGAAAACAAATCAGCAATTCTAGAGTAGATATTAATAAGGGTATTGCATAAAAAAAGATCATTGGCAAAGCCATATTTAAAAATCTGCAAATGAAGTTGTTTAGGAGAAGAAGAATGTCGGTATGGAGCAACAAGAAATTCAAATGATTGGGAATCAGAATATGATGTAAGTTGTTGGGGCTTATTAGATGATTTGTAGTGATGAAGTAAGTTTTGTAATGGGATTAAAGGAGGGGATGAAGAGGATGGTGTAATGTGATTTGGAGGTTTGAGGGAAAGAGTGATGTGTGGTAGTGGTGGTGGTAGTGGTGGTACTGGCCCTGGTACTGGTACTGGTACTGGTACTGGTACTGGTACTGGTATGGGTGAGACAGTGAATGTAGTTGTAGTTGTAGTTGTATAAAAACCAGAGTTTGAAATTCGCCTAGTATTACTATTACTATGAGTATAAAACCAGCGAAATGAAAACAACACCATTTTCAGGTTTTGCCATCAAACTTCCCAATTATCAAAGAAAAGAAAACAAATCCTACTACTACTACTACTACTACTACTACTAGATTGATTTGATTTTTAAACGAGGATAACCTTTTCCTTCCATAGACAGGACAGGAATGAATGAAAGATACCTAGCCTACCCTGCACCTGCAACAGGATTAAACCGGTGACGAATAATTTTACTTTATTTTTATAAGATACTAATAATTATAATTTATACAAACACACTTGATTATAGCCCTGTCTTTTCGGTAATTCTATTGAAAAATCACACTTTTTACAAATTTTGCCTAACACTTTTAATTGTGATTTTAAATTTGCTTTCTCAAATCAACTGGTGCTCTATTTCAAAGGGCTAAGAATTGGTCCAATAAGTAGTCATCAAAATATATTGTGTTGACGCATTTGGCCAAGACAAATCATATGTTGCTATAATAGTAGTTAGAGATTAGAGAGAGGAACATTGATTTTTTTTACTCATTCCAAGAGAGTAGAAACCACTGCCTTATCCAAGCTAAATTGAAGCAATTAATTGATTCACTCATCAGATACCGAATCACAATATTTCCCAAGCCATAGTTGCTTGAAAGTGATGTCAAAAGATTTGAATAGATACTATAGTTTTTTTTTTTTTTTTTTTAAAGATAAGTAGATAGTGAAAGGGAATATTTAAATTCTAAACATCTCTATTAGATACATCAAGAAATTCCACTTGAGTTACAACATTTTGGCAATAGTTGATCCATCCAAATTTGCATCATGGAGAATATCGGTGTTATGCTCTGGCAACACCTGACTCTGAGACCGGCCTCATAAGTTCTGGATCTTCATCACTTCAGATGGGCTCCAAGGAGAGGCC